>CM024756.1:2528202-2673727 GCA_014218235.1 Colocasia esculenta
CTTCTGTTAGTGGGACCTGATCCGTATTTTTTACAATTCTCATCTTCTCATCAAATACCGCTAATAAAGAACATCCATAAAGGTTTCATCAACAAAAGATGAAAAAGTTCTGATTTTTCTTGTAGCCCACTCCCAACCAAGGAGATTTCTTCCTCCTCTCCCTGTTCTCCTGTCCTTCCCCTCCTCCATTTCTGGGACCTTCCATGAGAAAGGTACAAGCTTATAAACACTGAGACAGCAGAAGCTGCAAAACTTGTTCTCTGTACATTATAATAATTTAATAATCAAAATATTAAAGATTTCAAAATCACATTTACTTACATTCAGACTTTTGAACTTGGGATTGCCCTACAATAAGACATAAACCAAACTTTTAGCTCAGCAGACAAACCTTGAAATTGATTAGTCACCTCTGAATCATCGTCATCCTAATCAACAAAAGACAAACATATTTAGGAGTTGTTTCCAGAAAATAAGATACCTTAAATCTAAGTAAAACTTTTATCTTTTGGTTTCAAAAAGCCTAGTATTGTCCATCCGCGATCCATCAACAAGTTATGTACTCTCACTATAATACAAACAATTAAATGGAGGCTTATGTCAAATGATGCGTGCTGTATTCCAGAAGAAACAGATTGGCGATCAGAGGACCACTACCTTAAGATAGCAAGATCCAGATGAGAAGTGAAAGAGATTGACCATTTGACAATGGCTTATAGGGGAAAAAAAATCAAAGACCATATAGATGGCCATCTTCTCAGGACTCATAATGGTAGACCAGTTGACCTCATCTATGTCCCATGTCTCTTCCCATTAATCCAATTTTTGGATTTTTTTTCAGGCCAGCATTATCTTTTAGTGGTCAATAGGGATTCTGATGGAAATATAGATGGTATGTATCCAAGTTTAACATGGGCAATTTTGGAGACTTTACAACCACAGGTTTTATGGTTTGCAGGTCCCATTACATTAACTTAAGAGTATAGCATTTTGACCATACAAAGACACATGTAAATATGGATACTAGAAGCTGGACTCCAGTTGAGGTCATATAGAATTTACATTAATCACTTAGTTGAATATAATATATTAGAGTAAGGCACCAAATAGAAGAGTCAACAAAATCAAATGCATAAAAATACTGTTATTTTATTTGTTGCTGGCCATGAATACTCGTTCATTACAGAAAAACTATAGAAATTGAGGTATAAGAAGTACCTGAGGAGATAGCAATATTTGAAAACAACGGGTTTTCGTACTCAAGCCACTCTCACTAGGGTCTATTTCTGGGTAGAAGAGAAAAAAGATTAAACAATAATTATTTTTAGAATACGTGAACAACAAAGTCAACCTCATTGAAATCTTGCATGAATATAGGAAATGAAAGAATCAAAGCCCTTGCAGCATTATGGATTCTAAAACAAAAAGGAAACCTTGAAACTCATCCATTAGAATAGCCTGCAGTGCTTCAATTTCCATCTCTTGCTCTTGAGCATATTCTGTGGCAGAACAATTACAAGAAAGCAATGATTAAACTCGGTTGCAAAGGTAATTCTTATGCTCAAACAAGAAGGTGAAAGATGTCTAGGGGTGTAGGCAGGCTGGGTTTGGTTAGATCCCAACCTGAAGCTGATCAACCAGGTTTGATACTGATCTGAACCCAATAATTTATGGTATTATTGGATCCAGGATTCGTATTGTAGCCTAAAAAGAAATATGCTTTGGGATCTCATTCCCAAAACCTGGCAATCCAATTAAAAGTGCAAAATGGCCACAAAGATCATATGGACCTGTATGTCCTCAATCTTTTCATCAGAATTGAATTTAGACCCGTCAGGTCCCCAAGGACCCTCAAATATACTCTGCACTGGTAATAGGTTTGGATCTGAAAGTGACATGCACACTAACAGAGGTGTATGTTTTGTATCTTTTTGAATGTCCAGTCAATAATCGTAGGGCATGTTTATCTGATATGATACAACATGATAAAAAAAATTAAAACAGACATATTATGAAAAACTAGATGCACTGGGGAGCAGCACAGCAGCCATAGCACTAGGTTCGACGCATCGAGGAATCGGAGCGAATCGGGTTTTTCCAGATCCGCCACGATTCACCTGAATCGGGCCGATTCACATGGGAATCGGATGGGAATCGGTCCGATTCGATGGGAATCGGGCAAATCGGGTTTCTCCTGATTCGATCCGATTCGGCCGAATCGGACCGATTCAATCTGGCACGCCAAACCATGCTTTACGCACAGCAAACTAGGTTGCTTTTACAGATCCAAATATAACATAGAAAAGAGAAATCGCAATTTTTTTTCTGAAGGTTACCAGCAAACTCATAATTAAAGGTTAAACCAAAAAAAGCTCCCACTTTGAATGTACATAATTTCTTCAAAGTGTTCTCCAAGTAACATAACCAAACTCTTCCACCATCTAAGTGATTAAAATAGCAAGCAAAATGGATGATTCGAGCCTACAAATATAACTCCACAGTAAAATAAAGAAGCCCCACCATGTCCCATGATTAAATAGGCTCAATATTCAGGTTCTTCCTCCTGCTGTGAGAATACAACCTCTTGAGATAGACAAAAGCCAGTCAGCGAATTCTGCAAATGAATAGGCAACAAGCAAAGGAAAAAGATTATCAGGAAGAGATGCAGAAAGATGTTGCAACCAAATTTTGATGGATCAAACATAGGTTAATCAGGCTATATAGATTAAGCATAATACGTCACTAGGAAATAGAAATATGCTTAATCCCAACATAAAGAATTCCTTGGGTTTGACAATGACCATGCTATGCTGTCTGCTTCACTAAATCTGATGGATGGTACCATGGGTATATATCAAAGAAGAGGGAATGTACAAAAAGGAAGGCCCCATCTAGCCCCTATACAAGACTCCATACCAAGATAGTGTGCCAACCTAACTCCCCAATGACAAAAAGAGCGAGGAGTCATGACGACCCACTTTACAGCAATGAGTAGCCCAAAAAAAAATCCTCTAACAGATAAAAGCAAAAAGGGACTCCTCCAATCTAGCCTCTCTTTTGAAAAGTATATTGTTCATTGCATTCCACAAGGCCCAGAGAGTGGCATGAAGGATCAGCCACGGATTATGTTATCCCCCTGAGCACCCATCTTCTATGCCAAATGGAAAGAAGCTGCCGCACTGAGCCAAAACTTCCCATAGTTTGCCATGATCTCTGCCCCACTCTCACCCATAAGGACCTGGCAAAGGAGCAAGAAGTGAATAAGTGATCCATATCCTCCTCCTCATCCCCACACATGCAGCAGGGGGTAGAAATGTTCTGCAGGAAATGCGCCAATCTATCACAGGTCGGAAGCAGGCCATGAGAAATCCTCCAAATCAACACCTTCACCTTCATTGGGCTTTTTGCTGCCCAAATCTGAGAGGTTCAGGGGTGCAGTAATCCTCCATCAGAGAGACACAGATAAGCAGACCGCACAGAGAACAAGCCTCCAGACTCCCACCTCCAAACCCACGTGTCGTGTCTACTCAGGTTGGTCTGAAATTCTGAAGTAGAGTCAAAAGGCGTTGAAACTCATCCATCTCCTGTAGCGACAAGCTCCTCCTGAAGGTGGGGGTGCAAGTATCCCCAGGTAACTGATCATCAAAAACTAGAGCCACTGTAGCCCCAGGCAAACCTGATATAGAAAATAGAGAAGGAAAGGCTTCTGCAATGGAACCACTATCACACCACCTGTCCTGCGAAAACAAGCATCTCTGGCCATCCCCCAACTGACATCTCACGCTAGCTCTAAGGAAATCAGAACATAGTAATATCCCTCTCCAAATTGGAGAGACATAATACAAGTGGCTAGGAAGAATGTCTCACACTCTGCTTGTGCTATAATACTTCCTGTATATCAGCTGAGTCCACATGCCTCCCTCCTCTATCCCCAACCTCCATAGCCATTTGCTGAGTAATGCCAGATCACAAAATCTGAGTTATGTCGTACTTGTTTTCATGCAGTGGAATTAGCTGAATGGGTATTTCCCAAAATCCATGATCCTAATTCAGCTCTTCTTCATTCTTCACTTTGCAATGATGTTAATAGAATATCACTCTCGATCATTTTTCTACCTTCTTTTGAAGTTGCTCATGAGAAGTCCACACCTAGACTTGATATGTCCATGATGCAGAATTTTCAGACCACATGTCTTATTGATTTCCTATGTAATTTAACTACCTCTAGAATGCCAAATGGTACATGCAAAATGGACCATGAGAATAAAACCTGAACGAGATACTTGTCCAGATACTTATGAATGTTTATTTTCAGATTTTGCAGTGCTCCTCCGTCAAGGTTTGCTTCTCTTAGTTTACCTACTCTGCTAATCAGGATTGAGGCAAAACTTTAACGGGAAGATGTTGATACCAGACCTAAGGTTCTATAATGGAGATGTGTGGCAGAGCTATAGGAATGAAAGATTCCAATGCGATCAGATGACGCATCGGACCAGCTGAGGATGCATAAACCTGAGTGGTGAGTCCATGTAAGAAGTCTTAAGAGGTTTGATAAGGAAAACTCATGCAACTCAAGATCTTTTTTCGCAAAGATAAATAGATAAATAAATAAGCTTGAAAAGATAGAATTGACATCATCCGAGTTCTCCCAACCCTTTGACGATCATGCAATCACTATCCAAGAGGAAATTCAGAATAAATAATGCGTAAGAAATATGAGAAGAGGGAGGGGAAGAGAAGGAAAGGGCGCACCGGAGGTTGGGATGTCGCAGTGGAGACCGGAGAATGGGGATGCTGAAGCGGATGCCGGAGAGAAGGGAGCTGCGCGATCGCGGGTGGAGAAGAAGGACGCTGACTGATATCGAGGCCGGAGATGTTGCGCACGCCGTGTACACTTCGCCGCCGCAGACGGCCACGCAGGGCGCGAGAAGGGCGGCCACGGGCGGAAAGGGAACGCGGGAAAAACCCTAACCCACCAACAGGCAACAGGGTCGCGCAAGACAAAGGTGTTCTGTTCTGCGGATTAGTATCGGAATTCGGATTAAACCGAAGTTATTGAACCGAACCGAAATTTTTGCTTTGGTTCGATCCGATTCGTGAAGTAGTTTTTTGTTCCGATTGGTTTGAAAAAATTCCACTCCAAACTGAACCCGCGGACCTCTATCCGACATTTTCTTCTGCGAATTACTTGTTACTTGTATGAGGTGCGGACTATCCCCTACGTATAGGGTTGTTCATCGGAATCGGATCGATTCAGTTTGATTTGAGAAAATTTTCTCCAAATTGAATTGATCAAATTTTTGAATGGAATCAAATTAAATTGAAAATGGTTTAGCTTGCAATTTGAAATTTTAATATTTAATATAGTTTTATAAATTTATTAAGATTTATATATAAACTAAAATATTTATATATATATATATAATTTTTAAATATATTTATAATATATATAACATATATAATAAAAATATTTCAATTTATTTGATTTGATTATTATGAAACCGAACCAAACCGTTTAAGATTTGAACCGAACCAAATTCAATTGAGTTCGATTCAAGTTAGGGCTGCCAATGGATATCCGTTTTCCGACTTTCCGACCCGTTTCTGACCTTTCTGTACCTATTTTTTTGTTTTCGATTATTTTCTGTTTTTCCGTTTCTCATAAGATATAATTTTTATTTTATTTACAAAATATATACTTTTAAATTCCTATTTCTTAATATTAAAAAGTTTTAGACTAAATTTTTAGCTTCTCCTTAATTTGTAAATAAAATCTAATTAACTTGTCTCTCTCGTAGCATTTATTATGTCTATTATTATCAAAGACATTTTTTTTACCATTACTCCTAATGTTACATACATCTATCATTTGATCGTACCAAATATTTTTGATTATTGTGGTGGCTGTTTTCTGCCACCTAGGCCCATCATGACAGGGCCCATCAACGCCTTCCCCTCCGGACGTGGTCTCCTCGTACTATCCCATGCCCTTAGTACGGATCAGAGGAGAGAAGACCCCTGCGCCGAGTATTCCTGGCGGAGCGTAGCCGAGCTCGTCATCAGGCGGCTTCCGAACAAAAGACCTCAGCCCTGCTGCGCGGAAAGGTTCCAAATGTCACCGAACAGCGCCTTGTGTCCCCCAAGTGGGTTACCTGCTCGGAAACTATCTCTGAAGGCTTCCGAGCCAACTCTCTGACTCGTGGCACGGTTGTAACCGTCCCGGGCCACGTTCTCCACTATCAAGGGGCGTGAACTGCCTGGCAACTTAACGGGCGCCAGAAGTCGTAACTCCTCCTGTTACGCGCGTGCGTCCAGGCGCCTCCTCAGGCACGACCTGCCGGACGTTACGCACGTTGGCCTCGACGCCGGCCCCTATAAAAGCACAGGTATAGTACCATGCAAGGGTACGTTCTCATCCTTGCGTGAACACAATTCTTACATTCCGAAACCCCCTGCCTCTCAAGCTCTGACTTAGGCATCGGAGGGTTTCCCCGGTCTTCACCGGGTCCCCCTGATTCCTTTCTGGTTTTGCAGGAGTTCGTCCTCACCAGCGATCGTCTTCCCTCTTTAGTGGAGGCCCGTTTGGCCCCAGCCCAAACAGGAACATACCACCACATTTGGCGCCGTCTGTGGGAAACGACGCTGCCATGGCTCGAGGACGATCTTCATACCAGAATGTAGGAAGCAGGGCGACGAGGTCCCGCCAGTCACGAGGGCACTCTCGTCGCCGATCCCCCCCTGGCGACGACGCCATTGACCCAGCTGGTGCTAACCACGACGTCCCAGCACCGCCGGCTGTTGCACCTGCAACTGCCCTTGAAGTAGCGGAGCTTCGGGGGCAAATGCAGCAGTTGACGGGCGTCTGCCTAGCCCTGCAGGCCCAGTTGGCGGGGGCAGCGGCCCTGGCGGTTTCCCTGCCGCGTGAGCGGCAGGCGGAATCGTCACATCGACGCTCCCGCGTCCCCCTGGCGCCGCAGGAGCAGCAGGTGGAGTCACCGCGCCGGTCTCACCGGGCCCCATCGGAGGAGCGGGCACCAGAGCGCCGTGGGCGCTCCCCCCGACGCTCTATCATCTCCCCCCGTCCGCCGCGATCGGTCGTGGGAGGCAACTCCCACGCCTCTGGGCGAGGGGGCCCCGCCAACTCCGACCAGGAGCTCGCCAGGCGCCTGAGGCGTGTGGTCGACCTCGAGCGCCGCATGGACGCGATGGTTCAGCGTGCGGAGGGCAAGGCTCCGGCGGAGGATGACTTGGACTTCCGCTCTCCTTTCAGCAGGGAGATTCTGGAGGCCCAGGTCTCCTCCAAGCCCCCCTGCCCACCATCGCGCCCTACGACGGCTCAACCGACCCGGCCGACCACATCCACGGCTTCGAGTCGCACATGGTGTTCCACGGAGCATCGGACGCGGCCAAGTGCAGGGCTTTCCCTGCAACTCTCAAGGAAACCGCTAGGGCTTGGTTTGAAACCCTCCCCGCGGGCTCCATCACTTCCTTCCGCCAATTGAAGAAGTCCTTCAGGGACAACTTTCTTGGCGGGAGTTCGCAGCCGCGAACGGCGGCTTCTCTTCTGGCTGTGCGCCATAAGAAAAGCGAGGCACTCTGGGACTTCGTCAAGAGGTTCCGAACAGAGGCGCTTCGCATCTCGCGCCTGGACGTCCCTCTGGCCACCAGTGACCTCATCCAGGGCACTCGCGACGGGTTTTTGCAGAGGACCCTCGGCGTCCAGCAGCCTGCCACCCTCGCCGAACTACTCTCCATCGCACAGCGCCATGCAGCTTGCGAGGAGAGCCTGGCGGCAAGTAGGGCCGAGCAGGGGGAGCAGTCGGACAAGAAGCGGCCTTCCGACAACGGTCCCGACCGAGATCGGAAGAAAGGACGGCGCAATGGCGATTCTCCGCGCCGTCCGCGCCCCTTCACCAACTACACCCCCCTCACCGTGGCACCCGAACAAATCCTGGCAGAGATCAGGAATGAAGCTTTTGTTCGGTGGCCCCAGAGAATGCGCTCCGACCCCCGGAAGCGCGATCAAAATAAGTACTGTCGCTTTCATCGCGACCACGGCCACGACACCTCCGAGTGCCGCCAGCTTAAGGACGAAATCGAAGATCTTATCAAGCGCGGCTACCTTGGACGGTTCGTGCGCCGGAACGAAGAGCGCCCCCGACGCCGAGACCGCACTCCCGAGCAGCCAATCAACAACGAGCCCAATGGGCAAGAGATCAACGTGATCGCGGGAGGTTTCGGCGCGGGCGGTGAAAGCACTCGAAGCCGACGCGATTACGCAAGGCGAGTGCATATCGTAGACAGGCCTTCGGCTGTTCGGTCGGCTCCGTACCCTGCCAGTCCTGCACGCGCACAATCCGAGGAGGCTATAACCTTCTCGGATGAAGATCTTGTAGGGGTTACGACCCCCCACACTGATGCGTTGGTCGTTTCGGATAACGTGCGCCGAATTCTGGTGGATAATGGAAGCGCCCCCGATGTCTTGGCTTACGATTGTTTTGTCCTCATGGGTCTGCGAACCGATCAACTCACCCCTGTGAACTCGCCACTTTTTGGCTTTTCGGGAGTTTCGGTCCAGCCCATGGGAAGGATTCGCCTCCCGATCACCTTGGGAACGGCTCCAAAGGCTGTGACCAAAATTGTTGACTTCCTAGTCGTCAACAACATGCCTGGGTACAATGCTATCCTAGGCAGGGTCTGATCGGACGCATCAAAGCAGTACCTTCGTCGCTCCATCAGAAGATGAAGTTTCCTACTCCGAGCGGAGTGGGCGAGGTGCTCGGGTGTCAGCGCGAGTCTGCCGCTGCTATGTCCTCTCCTTAAGAGACAAACAACCACTCGCTGATCCAGCTCCTCCGACCTCCGATCAGCCTTCAACCAGCCGAGGGACGCCTGCTGAAGACTTAATCCCCATTCAAGTGGATGACAACCCCGAACACGTCTTGTACATTGGCACCTTGTTGACAAAGGCCGAGCAGCAACGCTACATAGCCTTTCTGCTGGCCAATTTGGACGTGTTCGTCTGGTCTGATGACGAGCTTCCAGGCATCCCCCCAGAGGTCATGGTGCACCGCTTCCGGTTGGATCCCCGGATCCCACCAGTACAGCAAAGGAGGCGACCTGTGAACCGAGAGCGGCAGACCGCGATTCAAGATCACGTGGTCAAAAGCCGAACTATTGGGCTCCTCCGAGAAGCTCAATATCCAAGATGGATCTCCAACGTGGTCCTCGTGCGCAAGGTCAATGGCAAATGGCGCGTGTGCGTGGATTACAAAGATCTCAATAAGGCAACGCCCAAAGATAACTTCCCCCTACCGCGCATTGATCAGCTGGTGGACGCAACTTCCGGGCACGAGCTCCTTAGCTTTTTGGATGCCTACTCTGGTTACCACCAGATCAGCATGCATCCCCCGGATCAAGACGCCACGACGTTCGTTACAGACTTAGGCTTATACTGTTTCACCAGGATGCCTTTTGGTCTGAAGAATGCAGGTGCGACTTACCAGCGGCTGGTCAACAAGATGTTCGAGCAGCAGATCGGGCGCAACATGGAGGTTTACGTTGATGACATGCTGGTCAAGACACTTCCGAGTACTGACCACATTCCCGACCTCCAGGAAACTTTCACAACTCTGCGAAGGTATAATATGAAGCTTAATCCTGCCAAGTGCGCGTTTGGTGTGAGGTCGGGTAAGTTCCTCGGGTTCCTCGTATCAAACAGAGGAATAGAGGCGAACCCGGAAAAAATCCAAGCAGTGCTTGAAATGAGCAGTCCGAAGACAGTGCACGACGTCCAACGCCTGACAGGGCGTCTGGCGGCACTGAATCGGTTCATGTCCCGAGCAGCAGAAAGAAGTTTTAACTTCTTCAAGTTGCTCCGAGGCCCTAAAAGCTCCTCGAAGCAAGGGGGGCAGGTACGGTGGACTGATGAATGCGAAGCCGCCTTCACCGAGCTGAAGGCATATTTGGCAGCCCCTCCTGTTCTCTCAAAGCCCGTGCTCGGAGAACCTCTGTTCGTGTACCTTTCGGTCACCGAACACTCTATCAGTGCGGTCTTGATCAGAGAAGCAGGAGCGGCGCAGCATCCGTATACTACATCAGCAGGGTCCTCCAAGAAGCTGAAAGGAGGTACCCCAGGGCAGAGAAACTCGCCCTTGCTCTCGTCACAGCTGCTCGGAAGCTTAGGCCCTATTTTCAGGCCCATTCCGTTACAGTTCTAACCGATCAACCGCTGAAATCCATTCTTCAGCGGCCGGAGGCTTCCGGTAGGTTGGTTAAGTGGGCGATAGAGCTTGGTGAGTTTGACATCAGCTTCCGACCGAGGACGGCGATCAAAGCGCAGGCGTTGGCAGACTTCGTGGCGGAATGTACCCTTCCGGCCGAGCAGGATCCGCCGTTGGCAGACGAGCCCCCATGGGAGCTCTATGTTGACGGATCCTCTTGTGTCACCGGAAGCGGGGCAGGTTTGGTCCTCACCTCCCCGGAGGGGTTAGAGTTCCAATACGCCCTTCGTTTCCGCTTTCCAGCCTCCAACAACGTCGCCGAATACGAAGCTTTACTGTCCGGTATTCGCATGGCTAGGCACCTTGGGGCCGTTCGGCTTAGAGTCTTTAGTGACTCCCAGCTGGTCGCCAGCCAGGTGAGCGGACAGTTCGGAGCAAGGGAACCTCGCATGGCTCAATACCTCCAACAGGTCAAGAGCCAGACAGAGGACCTCGTATACTTCGAGGTCATACATGTTCCACGGGGGCAGAACGCGCGAGCTGATGCACTTGCCAAATTGGCATCTTCGGGTGACATCACCCCTTCTCGCTCTGTGTTTATTGAAGAGCTCGCCCAGCCAAGCACGGAGACTGACGTAGCGGCCATAGAAGCGGGCCCACCAACCCCAAGTTGGGTGGACCCCCTCGTGGCGTACCTCCTCCGAGGTGAGCTTCCACCCAAACAGGACGAAGCTCGGAAAGTAAGGATGCGCTCGCAGCATTTCACCCTCGTAGAAGGCAAGCTGTACCGGCGATCCCTCGCAAGACCTCTTCTGCGTTGCCTCAACCCTGAGGAGGCCCTTACGGCCACAGAGGAAGTTCACGAGGGGCTGTGCGGAAGCCATCTGGGGGGCAGAACGCTAGCGCGCACCCTCATACGAGCAGGGTTCTGGTGGCCTTCTCTTCAGAAGGATTGCATGATGCCCAGAATGCCAAAAGTTCGGAGCACTCATCAAACAACCGGCCGAACAGCTTCACAGTCTGTTCGAGCCGCGCCCTTTCGCCAGATGGGGCATTGACATCTTGGGCCCCTTTCCAGAGGCCCAAGGTCGGAAGAAATTTCTGTTCGTAGCCATCGATTACTTCACCAAGTGGATCGAGGCCGAACCCGTTACCACAATCACCGAACAAGCCGCATGGAAGTTCGTATGGAAGAACCTTCTCTGCAGGTTTGGCGTCCCAAGGGTGATCACTTCTGACAACGGGAAACAGTTTGACAGCACCTTCTTCAAGCAGAAGTGCGCCGAGCTCGGAATCTACAACCACTTCACCTCCGTGGCTCATCCCCAAGCTAACGGTCTGGTCGAAAACGCCAACCGAACATTGCTGCACGGGATCCGAACCAGAGTGGAGGCTGCAGGTGGATCGTGGATCGATGAGCTCCCAAACGTTCTTTGGTGTCACCGAACAACTGCTCGGGTAGCCACAGGGGAAACACCTTTCCACCTGACCTACGGCTCGGAAGCAGTTGTACCTTTGGAAGTAGCCCTTCCAACTATCCGAACTACCCACTTCGACGAAGCCGCCAATAACCGCGCTCTTCGGGAAAACTTGGACATGCTAGGCGAACGACAGAACGACGCCAGCATTCGCCTCGTTTCCTATCAGCAACGACTCACACAATATTATAATGCGCGGGTTCGGGAAAGGCGGTTCAATGTGGGAGATTTGGTTCTGCGCCGCTGTTCGGCTTCGGACCCCCGAAGAGCAGTAGGCAAGCTTGCCATCAAATGGGAAGGACCTTATCAGGTCACCCATGTCCTCGGAAAGGCTCATATAAGCTCACTACCCCTAGTGGCGAAGCCATACCCAGGACTTGGCATGTCTCTAATCTTAAGGCTTATTATTTATAAAAGCCTTCTTTCAGCATCCTACCTCTCTCCCCCCTATTCCTGTTGTTTCATAAGCATTTAGCATATACCCCTGATCGGGACCTCCTAAACATGCAACGCTTATGAAGCTAATGAATTCCGAGCCAAGCAGGAACAAACAACAGAAAGGGAGAAGATAGAGAAAGGAAAGCTACAAGACAAACTCATAAGCAGAAGAGTTCCTTCACAAAAAGCTTTCTTACATTGACCTCTCTTGGCCGTGGTTACAAAAAGAAGGTATAAGAAATACATAGAACAGCAGATAGCTAAGGAGCCTGTTCGGAGGGACCGACACCTTCATCCGAAGAAGGCATTCGCCCAGATTGGAACTGCGCAAATCGCACATCATCCAAGCGGGCATCATTGGTCCGGCGCTTGCACTCCCGAACAGCCGCCTCGAAAGCTTCTTGGGCACGCCCAACCCAGGATAAGCGCTCGCCGAACTCCCTTCCGGCGTTCAGACCTATTCTGTAGCAGCGCGCCCCGTATTGCTCCAACTCCTCCCTATAGTCCGGTCCAGCCTTGTACTCCGCCACGGCACGGACCCCGGCATCTGTTATCACCCTAGCCAGAGCATCCTTCTCGGCCCGGGCCACCGTGACATTCATCTCCGAGGCTTGAAGGGCAGCCTTGAGGTTCTTCACCTCCTCCTCCAAGTCCGCCTCGCGAGCCTTATGCCTTGCCGTGAGGTCCTGACAGTAAGCCGACTGCGCTTTATATAAATATTTCTGCTTCCGGGACCGAGTAGCCATAGCCTTCAGGACGCCCAGTGATGTGGATATACCCTCCACAAGAGCCTCAAGATCGACGTCACTTGCTATGTCATCATCTTGGTTCTCGGGATGGTATTCCTCTGTCCGCACCTCTGGAGTCCTCTCGGAGGGAAGGTCTTGGCACCTTGCCAGGCGATCAAGGTAGGAGGTAGACGGGCTAGGAGGCAGCTTCCTTGGCGACGTTTCGACGCGACGGAGCGTTGCCTCCAGAGCTGCTACGGAAGGCGCCACGGGGAGTCTGCGGTGCAGCACCTCCCGCAGAGGTCTATCGTCGTCCTCGGAGCTCTCGCCCCCAGCCGCAGCGGCGGCAGACGAGATCGCGGCATCACCGGTCATAGGTTCTTCAGGCCGAATCAACTTGGAAGCCACGACAACAGCACTCATTAATCCCGAAGCTTGACCCGCTCCGGTGGCCTCCTGCCTTGTTGTCGGCTGAGCCCCCCCTCCATCTTTGGTGGCAGGGGCCACAAGGGCTGTTGAGCGGCCCTCCTCGGCATCCCCAGGCCCTTGAGTGCTCTCCCCTCCAGGACGGCTGCACTCTCGCCGACTACAGAATCCCCAGCGATCACCTCGGCTGCACTCTCGCCGACTACATAATCCCCAGCGATCACCTCGGCTGCACTCTCGCCGACTACACGGCCTTCGGTGATCACTGAGGTGGGGAGCATGGGGGGCAGGCTGTCTCCACTTCTTGTGGAACGTCCCCCCTCGGAAGAACTGCCTCGCCAGTACCACGAACGACCGCCGGCGCAGAAGTGGAGTCTGTGGCTGCCCCCTCCGCGGCACCAGGATGTACGCTCCCGCCTGGCGCGCCATCCCGCTCGGCGCTCCCCTCACCAGACAAGACCACCCGATCCTCATGACCCGGCGACTCCGTCAGCCCTCCAGAGCGGTCCGATTCATCGCTGACCATTATCAGGCCTAGCTCGGCGGACATCTTCATGACCGCCTCTGAACGGTTCACGGCTGGAGCTGCGGGTGTCCTCTCCTCGGACGCCCCCGCACGCTGACGAGATCTTCGAACCATCAAAGGTTCAAGATCCTCCTCTGGCTCTTCCTCCATCGCTGCGGCGTCCCCTGCAGCGCGCAACATCAGCTTCCTCAGCTTCCTCTTTTTGGGAACTCGGGGCTCGTCGGATACCCCTCCTTCGGGAGAGCGACTCCTGGCTGGCGGCTCCATCACAGCCGTCTTCCGCTTCTCCTTCCTCTTCGGTTGGGGGAGAGAGGTCGTCCCCGCAGTCGTACCCGTCTCAACCACCTTCTTGGCGGCACCTCCCTGCGCTGCGGCCTTCACTTGCCGCGCAGGCCCCTTCGCAGAGCCTCCCTCGTCCATCCGTATTGAGCAAATGCTGACGGGGATCATCTCGGCATAGTTGGCCATCTCCTTCTGGCCCCGACCAGCCGCTATTTCTTCATTATCTGAAAAAAGCAGGAAAAAGGATCAGAACCCATGAATGCGAGAAAAAGAAACAAGCAGAACAGCAAGAAGACTTACCCCAGGCGCGGCTAAGCTTGCACTTCACAAGCTTGTACTCGGTCAGGTACCCCTCGGCATGGTTCATCGAGACCGTATTCAGCAACTGAGAGGCAGCGGCTGCCTCCCGAATCAGGAAAGGGGCCATATCCGCCCTCTTCAGGGGCTCCACCACCCTAGTGGGAAAGTCCCATTCAGGGATGTTTGCTCCCTTCTTTCTCCCCACAGAGAAAAGTCGCCCTGTCCACCCTTTGTTGTTGGACAGCCGAGGCGAGAAGTTGATCCACATCCGGTTGGTACGATGTTTCACGTACACGATCCCCATCCCGGACTGCGGAGAGCACGCCAGGCTAAAATGACTTCGAAAGATCTCCGAAGTCGCTTCAATCTTCTTCTTCCTGCACATGACGCAGAAGACGAAGATGGTCCTCCACGAGTTGGGAGTCAGCTGGATAGGCGCCACCTTCCAACTTCGAAGCAGCTCCTTCGCGATCTCCGGCACCGGCAACCGGAGACCAGCTTCCAGCAGGTCCAGCCAGAGCACGAAGCACCCCGGCCTCTGGCTTAGGTATGACTCGTCCTCGCGCATCAGGACGATCTCATATTCCTCACCGATCCGAAAGCACTCTCGGAGACCCTCGAAGCTCCGGTACTTCGCCACTTTCGCTCCTGTCGGCGACATCCCGCTGGCTTCAACAACCTCCTTTCCTTTTTGAGCCATCGCTGGAGGACAGAGAGGGCAGCGAGGGGAGAAGAAGAATAGTGGCAGAGGAGCGACTCATAGGGGAAGGCGGAGAGTAGGTTGGGAAGCAGTGGACTCTGGAAAACTTTTCGGGGACGGAGACCCCGCTCTCGCCCTCTCCCCTTCCTTATAAGGAAAGTGAGGCGCGAAATTCGAAGCGTTCCTGGAAACGTCGCTTCCCTCCACTCTAAGTCTCCTCTCAAGTGACTTGCGGGTGACCGTTCGGGCTTGACATGACCCACGAGGTCATCATGAAAGCCCGCGTTCGAGGCCGACGCCCCCGCATGGTGTCACCGCAGGTCTGTTCGGATCTCCGAGGACGATACCGCATTTATTGCGGAGCTGACGTCCGAGCAGGTCGCCGCCCTCAAGCATTCTGACTTCCGAACCACTTGAGGGCGTGGGGGGCAAGTGTGGTGGCTGTTTTCTGCCACCTAGGCCCATCATGACAGGGCCCATCAACGCCTTCCCCTCCGGACGTGGTCTCCTCGTACTATCCCATGCCCTTAGTACGGATCAGAGGAGAGAAGACCCCTGCGCCGGGTATTCCTGGCGGAGCGTAGCCGAGCTCGTCATCAGGCGGCTTCCGAACAAAAGACCTCAGCCCTGCTGCGCGGAAAGGTTCCAAATGTCACCGAACAGCGCCTTGTGTCCCCCAAGTGGGTTACCTGCTCGGAAACTATCTATGAAGGCTTCCGAGCCAACTCTCTGACTCGTGGCACGGTTGTAACCGTCCCGGGCCACGTTCTCCACTATCAAGGGGCGTGAACTGCCTGGCAACTTAACGGGCGCCAGAAGTCGTAACTCCTCCTGTTACGCACGTGCGTCCAGGCGCCTCCTCAGGCACGACCTGCCGGACGTTACGCACGTTCACCTCGACGCCGGCCCCTATAAAAGCACAGGTATAGTACCATGCAAGGGTACGTTCTCATCCTCGCGCGAACACAATTCTTACATTCCGAAACCCCCTGCCTCTCAAGCTCTAACTTAGGCATCGGAGGGTTTCCCCGGTCTTCACCGGGTCCCCCTGATTCCTTTCTGGTTTTGCAGGAGTTCGTCCTCACCAGCGATCGTCTTCCCTCTTTAGTGGAGGCCCGTTTGGCCCCAGCCCAAACAGGAACATACCACCACAATTATTTTCCGCTTTCGACTCGTTTCCGATTTTCTTATAAGAAATGGATGCGAAAATGTCATTTTCGATTCCGACTCCAACCCCCTAATTCAAGCCCAATACTAAACACCCATAACTCTAATAACCAAACCAATAAAATAAGATCCGCAAATATTAAAAATTGCAGACCCCACTCATACTGGGATGAACAACTCAATCCGATTGCAAACTGACAACAAGAGTTTCTCTTTTCTTTTATGGTTCAAAGTCGGGTGAGATTTCAGATCCTTACAGATGTGTTCACACCCGTAAAAAAATAGTAACTTTAAAAATATTTCTACTCATTTCCACAAGTAGTAGAGCTATCTATATACTCTTGGGCACTGCTCAAGCACAGCTCATATTTATCTGATCCTGTAGCTTGGTTTGGAGAAGTATACCTTGATGTTGTGTGTTTCTTATCTGCCTTGCCCTACGAAATGTTTAAGTATTTTACTATATTTTCATACTTGCAAATCAATTTGAATCTCCTCCTTTGTAATGTTCTATGTGTAAGGAATCTTTAATTTTCATGCAATCATTAGTAACAGCATGAACTCTAATTCCCAATAACTTAGAATTTCGTGATTTTCACAAGTAACGAAGAGACGTATCTTGATCCATTTGCGAAATCCTAAAATAAAGAAGATGAGAACCTTGTTTCCCTCCCCAAAATCTCTTCCTTTCTGCACTTTTGATGGAGACAACAAATGCACACTGAGAGGGAGAGAGAGAACGGTTCTTATAGGGAGACAAACATCCTTCCATCAAGGGATGTATTTATTGTAAATAACTTCCCATTTCTCAAATTTGACCATTAAGATTCTATTATTTAAAATAAATTGTTAACCTCCTCATTATATCTAAATAGGCCATACGTTAACCCCTTACATTCTCCCACTGGCCTATATATGAACACTAGTTGGACACCCGTGCGATGCACGGCGTTTGAATATAAAATATATTATAAATTATAAATTAATACATATAACTTATTTATTATATATTTTATCATAAGTTGTCAACATTCTTTTAATTGATATATTAGAGATATAAATGTTACTGCAAAAAATATTATCATAATCATTGATCAATTTGCTTTGCTCCATTTTATTTTAACCATAATTTGTCAAATCCGAACTCAATTTGATGTTCAGTCTATATTAAAATTTAAACTACACAACAATAAAAAATATTTAATTAAAAATAGAAATAATTTCTAAGATGAAATATTTAAATGCCCATAACATAATTGGACAAATCAATATTTAAAAACAATTGAAAAATAATGGAATGCTATTTTCACTAAGAGTACATCGGAATAAATTTACATCATACATGTAATAATAAAAATTAACAAAATGTCAACTAATTGCATTGCCAGATAACACATTTATTGTGCATAAAATAAAAGATAATAAAAATTATATATGACTCTAACTATATTTGCTACTGAAGTAGTTTCTCACTATATATTACTCATATTAAAATACTTAAGTAATCTCCCTCTCAGATGACAGTATGTTATATGTTTAACCTCTTTTTTTCTGTATGAAATTTTTATAAAATTTATTTTAATGTAGAGAGAGAAAATAGAAAATTATTGTAGTCATGTAACTACAGTTACATACACACATGCACTCTAGATGCGTACAGATAACAATATATGTATAAACTAAAAATGGTATAAATAATCTTTACTATAATATAGACATATAACATAACCAAATTAATTAAGAGAAACTTCATTTATAGAATCATACGTCAGGTTAAAGCAAAATTATATTAGAATTTTCATGTATATAACCTAAAGTTTCAAGGTAAGAGTAAATAATGCTTAAAAAATGTTTCTAAGTAGAATTGAAGGGATTGACCTCTGACAAACCATGCGACCAAAAAACAATTCTGACAAATCAAAAATTTATTATTATAGTATAGATAGTATAGAATAGATGCTCTATTAAATTAAAAAAAAATAGGTTGATTTTCGTCAAATGCTTGCAAGGAGATGGAGTAATGGTATTGATTCTAAAATTTTTTCAATTAAAAAAATAGTTTTTATTCTATCTTTCCTAAGTAAGTTTTTAAGTATTAAAGAATAATTTCAAAATCTAACTTTAACATTACATTAATCTAAATAATTAAGAATCAGTTCCCGGAATTTACATAGTTAAATATTAAAATTATATCATACTTAAACGTATTAGAACTGGATCCTGCCTTATTATGCTTCCTTAATTAATTATATTGCCAATAATTCCTCCCTTAATTGTGGAAAAATTTGGAACCAGAACCTATAAAACCTTATAAGTTTGTTTCTGTATTATGTGAACTATCTAATAAGGCTTAAAACACATGGACAGGTCAATTCATCTGATATACCTGCAATGATTTGATAGTTCACTGTGAAGGATCTAGGTAGAGGAGGCTTGTAGTTTTCTTTGCAATAGTCAGGACATCAGATTAAGACTTGGAAACTGTGACATTCCCTTCGCCCATTGATCAGAGGACTTGATATATACAACATGAGAGTATATATCATACTCCTTAAAAACTCAACTTAATTGTTCATATATAGTGGGTGAAAAGCTCATATCCTATATAACTAATTTGCTAAAGATCATTAATGGAGATGATTGTGAATAGGTTCACCCCACATGCAGCCTCCTCTCCTGACCCAACTTGCTCTAACACAAATAACCCACCAAGATATTGTCCTCATGTCCCTACTGTAGTTATAAGCTCAGAGGGACATGACAGGAGGCTTGTGTCCTCAATTCTATTTCTGTTTGTTTAATATGCTAGGATTCCTACATTACGAACATTTGGTTTAGTATTTAGTTGCAAGGACACATTTGAAAGAAGTTTTGAACTTATTTTAGAGAACTAACTTTTATTTGAAAATGAACATTTGCTATATTTTACCTTTTGTGTGGACAAATGGGAGGGGAAAATGTGGAGATCATCTTCTATATATGTATTCCCCAACTTTTCATATTTCAGTCTTGCTTTGAGGAAAATTGAATGACTCACTGCTCTTAATTTTTAATAGATTTTTCTTTGTCTTAAAAGCTTTTGCCATTTTTTCATAAAATAATATAGTTAGATAAACATATATATCACAGTACACTCAATCTTCATATCTGAAACTGCTATTTATAAAATTATAAATTATCCTTAAACACATTCAGAACTGGTCTCTGTCTTATTATGCCTCCTTAATTAATTGCATTGCCAATAATTCCTCCTATAATTATATAGATTAATGACAGTTAGTAGATCACAGTTAAGATCCCGGACCCAACCATACAGTAATATGTATATTTTTAATGATTTTATTTTATATTTAAAAAAAAACTATAAATTAGAAAATGTAATGTTACATAATCTGTTTTTAAAATAAAAATTTAAAAGTTGAAAGAAAAAAAATAACCTGTTCTTTACTGTAGCTACTGTAGCGCTACAGTGATTACTGTAGCGCTACAGTGCTTCAACATTTAAACTGTTAACAGGTGGTGGGCGGTGTCGCTGGCGCCGTTCGCGGTGATGGCGGCGGCCGCAGCGCCGAGGGTGAGGCTGGGGAGGGGCGAGACGGGGGCCGGCCGGGGGAGGAGCGGGGGAGCCTCTACCTCAACACCCTGTTCTGGAACCTCAAATTCTGGGACAACGCGAGCACGCTGGCGGGGGCGGTGGAGCGGCCGCAGCAGACGTTCCCGCGGGCGCTGCTGGGGGCAGGGCTGCCCTCCTGCTGAATCCCTCCGAAGCCAACAACAAGAGCTGATATGACAATGAAGGCAGGTCCTGGACGTCGACCTCCTTCACTCCGCCAAAGACCTTCTCCAAAAGCTCCGGTGCCCGGGCCCTCGTGGGCACTGGGAACTCCATGAAAAGGAGACCACCTTCACCAGCACCACCTTGGACATTGTAACCACTTCATGTATGGTACAGAGAAGATAAAAATAATAATAATAAACTTGTGATCTCTCTCTAGGTTGGACAGTGAAGAAGAGAAGACGGCGGGGAAGATAGCTATATGTGTGTGTATTTAGAAAAGTGAAGGCGCTGGTGCATGGTGTCCCGTGGCAGGCTGTTCGGCGCGTACCTTGACCGCAGGATCCACGTCTGGCAGATCAGCCACCAGAGGAAGACGTCTCATGCTGGTTATAGGCTGGCGGCCACGTTGCCCACCGACGGGGACAGGCTGCTGAGCCTACTGTCCCCGGAGAGCTACGTCGAGGTGCGCCGGCACAAGAAGTGCACGTGGGTCCACCACGTCGACGCCGTCTCAGCCGTCGCCCTGTCCCCCGACGGTGCCCTCCTCTTCTCGGCTTCCTGGGACCGCACCTTCGAGGTGTGGCGGACAGTGTCTGCAATCAGTGGCGGACGCCCACCACGACGCCGTCAACGCCATCGTGGTGTCCACGGACGGGACCACCTACACCGGCTCCGCCGACACCACCGTCAAGGTGTGGCGGCGGCTCCTGAGGGAGACCAAGCATTCGCTGGCCGGGACGCTGGAGCGGCACAGGTCGGCCCTCAACGCGCTGGCGCTGAGCTCTGACGGGTCGGTGCTGTACTCCGGCGCCTGCGACAGGTCCTTCGTGGTCTGGGAGGGCGGCAGCGGCGGATGTAGTGGTGATGGGTCTTCATCGACCCCCATGGTCGTGGGCGGGGTGCTCAGGGGGCACACCAAGGCGGTGCTGTGCCTGGAGACGGTGGGGGAGCTGGTGTGAAGCGACTCGGCCGACAGGAGCACGAGGGTTTGGAGAAGGGGGTCGTGCGCCTGTGAAGTGCCTGGCGGCGACTGTGGGTGGCAAGCTACAGGAAGGCGAGGCAGACTTCCAGCACCATTTTCACCGAGAAAATGCAGGGTCAGGCATCTTGTGGTAGAACACTGAGTGCAGGGAAGCGAGGGGACGGCTTTGGATGGGCCGCCGTCCCTGGTGGAGGTGGCGCGTCGCCGGAGGACGACCTCAGGCAGCAACTTCTCTGACAAGGTGCAGCTTATGATTTGGCCTAGAATGAGGTAAAATGATCGGAGCTTGCCGTCGATCGGAGAGAAGGCAGATAAGAAGAAGAATAAGAAGAAGAAGTAGAGAAGAAGGCGGCGCAGAAGGCAGAGCGGCGGGGAACGACGTTGAGTTCGCTTCTAGGGGGCCGCTAAAAAATACAATATATTAAAAAGTAGTAAATGCTACAGGGATTCAAATTCAAATTAGAGTTATTGACAGCTCGGTTGAGGAGAAAGATTGATCTGGTGTTTACACTTGTCTGGGTTTAGTTTAGGCGGGAAACAGGGACTTCTGTTTTAGTATTATAGTATAGATTATCCTTGTCATGGTTTAATAAATAATTGTAATGCGCATTATATCAAGATAAAATTCTTTTGTATATTGATCACTTTAATTGTTATCATTAAGCAAAAGTTAATGTGAGTCACGGCGGCCATATATCATTGCTTCGATATAGTCCCTTCCTTGTACCACAACAACAACCCCCATTTAACGTTACCCGTAATTGAAAAATAACATAATGGCGCAACTTTAATACCTTTATCGAGGACAAATTCTATCACATTCATCCCATTCACGTGCACATAATAACAGAAAACAGGACATAAATAAATATTAGAAACAAAATACAGTTGAGCTCAGAGTGTTAAATGCATTATAATAGCCATATATAACATAAAATCAATAATGAAAAGAGGTGATGCCCACATATATACTCGTTAATTGTCTTTTGTGGGTTCAGAAATTGATGTTCGTAGATTTCAAAGTCGGGACTTAATAGCTCTTATTTTTCGTATATCCGTATTGCTCTTACCACATTTAACTTAGAAAATTTTGAACTTACACATCTTGAGGATTGCATGTAGACCAGATAAACCCCCCTAGGAAAAGAACTCAAGCCCTCTTACTTTTGGGCAAGAATTATAACCGATCAATCCTTCCGTGATCCTTTGTGCAACTCTTTTGTCAATGGATCCACAACCACAAAATTGTTGCTATATGTTCAATTGACATTCTTTTGTTTCTAAACTTCTTCTTTAACAACAACGTATTTCAATTCCGTATGTTTAGCACCTTTGGAATACTTCTTAGAAAAAAGACTACTGCAAAATTATCACAATAAATTTTCAATAGCTTGGCTAAGACGTCGACAACCCCAAGTCCTAAAATAAAGTTCCACAGCCAATTCTCATGAACTTTGTCCACAAAGCATGCCACAAACTTAGCCTCCATACTAGAAGCAGTACGTAATGATAGATTGTTTTACACTTTTCCATGAGATTGCTCCTCCTGTTAAAAGAAACAAGTAACCAAATGTGGATTCTCTAGAATCCAAATATCTAGCAAAATTTGAATCTGATTATCCAACCACCTCTAGATGATTGGATCATTTGTAAGTATGTGATCTTTTGTCCCTTGCAAATATCTCAACACTTTTTTCGGCATTCCAATGATTTAGTTCTGAGTTGCTTTGATATTTGCCTAACATTCTCACAACAAAGCTAATATCTGGCCTGGTGCAAGTCTGTACATACATCAAACTCCCAACAATAGATGCATAAGGAATACTTTTCATTTCGTTGCATTCCAATTCATTTTTTGGACAGTGCACAAGGTTGAATTTGTCTCCTTTCTGAATTGGAACTACACTTCCTTAGCACTTTTCCATTCTGAATCTTTGTAGAACTTTGTTGATATATCATTTCTAAGAAAGCCCTAACAGTCTTTGTGATCTGTTCTGGAATATTTCAATTCCAATCATATAGGTTGCTTCTCCAATATCTGTAATTTGAAAGTTTGTAGAGAAATTTCTTAGTCTCATGTAAGAGACCAAAATCAACAAAATACAGAATCATAAATATAAACTCGCTCCTACTGACCTTCCTGTATATACACCGATCAACAGTGTTTTCCTTAAATCCAAAGGAAGTAACGATATCATTGAACTTAACATACCATTGTCGAGAATCTTATTTTAGTTCATATATGATTTCTTCAATTTGTACACCATGTATTTTTTCCTTCTACTGAAACCCTTAGGTTAGTTCATATAAATATCTTTATCTAAATTTCCATTTAGAAATATTGTTTTCACATCCATATGATATAAATTTAAGTCACAATGAGCTACTAAAGCCAGGTAATTCTAAATGAGTATTTCTTAGTGAATAACCAGAAAGTCTCTTAGTGAAACCTTTATCAACAAGTCTGACCTTATACCATTCAATATTACCATTTGAATCGTATTTAGTCTTAAAAATCCATTTACACTCAACTCTTTTACAACCTTCAGGTAATGTAATGCATTCTCAGACTTCATTCTACTCCATAGATTTCAACTCTTCTTTCATAGCATCTACCCATTTAGAAGAATTAGGGGTCTCAATGGCTTGTGAAAAATGAAACTAGACCATTATCCATTCTAAGTCAAAATCTAACTTATGTAAATTAACCACATAATCAACAGAAATAGTAGATCTTCTTTGCCTTTAAGATCTCATTAATGCTATTTCTAGTGATTCATTACTATAGGGTTATTGACAATAACTTCATTGTGGGATACTTGGCCATTCATTTGTTGTTCTTAAAAATTGTCTAACTATTCAATGATTGTAGGAATAACAATTTTTTAAGAATCTATGGGTAAAGGAACTTGTACTCTGGCTTCTTGAATTACCACCTTGCGTGGTTCTACACTCCCACTAACTTCACCATTTTCAATGAACTTAACATTTTCAGTTTCAACAATTTTAGACTATGGTTAGGACAATAAATATATACTTTTTAGACTTTTCCAACAATTTTAGACTATGGTTAGGACAATAAAATATATTTTTTTAGACTTTTCTAGATAACTAATGAAGAAACCATGATGGTTTTCTAATCCAATTTCCTTTCTTGTGGATTATATGTCACATCCCGAGAATTATGCAGCGAAATATTAAGGATTAAAATCGATATTTCGAGACATAAGCTGTCAGCAAATAAACCTCTAGCTAGTGAGCATTAGATGTGTAACAAGACATGTATAATAATAGGGCCCAAATAATGAACACAACTAAGCTTGTATTCAAATCTCAAACACTTTGTTTCATCTCAAAATAGAACTAATACATACTCTTTCATTGTTGAACTACATGACTAAGACTCAATAAAGGGAAAATTACATGTAAACTCACTACCTACTTCATTGATCTAACTCTTAAAAGAATCTAGTATTAGACGCTATGGTTGGAACACGCTCATCACTCTGACGCATTCCCATTAAAGTCATTTCCTTTAGCTTCCTCGTCAATGTCACCTATGATGTTGAAAAGTAGGGAATGAGCAAACTAACCCAATAGGATTTATATCTCAATATGCTAGCAATGATAAATGATTAACATTTTAGAACTAGGCAGACACGATTATCAAGATATGCATGTACGATAAAATCCATATAAACATGATACGTGAGCAAGATAGAATGAACAAGAGTGATTGAACAGATCTAGAAAGATGTAATAAGAGTGAACTAGCAGTAGAGAAGTATACAAGCACGCAGGATATCATTTAATTGCAAGAACGCAGATGGCCATATCACGCAAGCAAGCAAGCACGCATGAGCAAGAACTTTTAACATGTAACACTTAATCAGGCACGAAGCCACTAATGTGCACTAAAGATCTATGCCACCTTAGAATGCACACTAGGACACGTGTATGTGGTTATTATATCTAGCATCCAACAAGATAGTACTCCCAGCATAGATGCAACGCCAGTAATCATTATACCCCATGGTTAACAGTATATTTATGACTCACTGTCATTGGGGCTAGATTAGAGCCCTTGGACACTCGTCGTGCCCAGTCAGCATCTCACGATTTTTAAATGTAGATACCCACAATAATTCATAGCCAATAACAAGAGTTTCAAGAAGTACACAATTCAATATCACATTCATGATGATTTCAAGAAAGTCAAGTCATGTGAACATGATTTCATGATAACAATAGTCGAGAGAGAATTTTGGCAACATAACGGCGCAATTTACACTTTAGTTAAATCTTTACATTAATGGCTTGAGTCTATGATTATAAAGTCACGCTCACGAGGAATGGACGAGAAAGGAAGTGTACGCTATCACCAGGGAACTTCAATGGTACAACTAACTCAGTCTCCATGAGAGAATCCACAGAGTACGAAGAATTACAGAGGTCTTAGTGGAAAGGTCACTAGTCTGCCAATATGGAATGACCGATAGAGAGTTTCCAATCTCTCAATAAAGGGCTGCCTAGTTGTGCAAGAGTGTAGTGTAGAACATACCTCATATCACAATCCACCAGTTTAAAACAAGCGGAAAGCAAGTAACATGATGACATGTAATTATATCAACATGATTTGTAGTATTTTAACATGATATTCATTCACTTTAATAAGCTAGAGAAATAAGATAAACATATCAATCTTAACAAGAATAGATCAAGCAATTAAGAACAATTAGAATAAGCTTTCATGTTGTTATGACTTTTTCATGGGTTAACAGGTTTTAAGCCACTGAACAGACTGAACAATGCTTCTATAAGACATAGCATGCAAGACTTACACTTAGAATGTGAAAACAGGTATCGGGTAGGCTTTCAAATATGCGACAGGTTCAGTCATCGCCTATTACAAAGGCTAAACAGTTAAAAAGGTGTACAATCGATCTTCGGAATCGCGACGGGGTTAACGGTTGCGTTCATAGACAATTGGTATGACCAATCGATTGATTACACAGAATCACGATGAGATGCAAGGTCACATTCATGTCAATCGGTACAGGGTATCGATTGGTGACTCAGAAATGCGACGGGGTCCACAGTCGTGTTACTTGCAATCGGAACATAGGTATCGATTGTTGAAACAGAATCGCGACGTACAAGACGGCCACGTGAAAGGGCAATTGGTAGGATACCGATTGGTGACAACTGAATCGCGATGGGGTTGACTGACGCATTCATGTGACTTTCAAAATACGAAATACACACGAAAATCAAGGGGGGAAGAAAAGGTCTATTCGCTACAGTATGACAAGTCGCAAATCAAACATGCACTGAAAACTATGTGGCACACAATTTGATGCAATCAGATCCTGTCAGAACGAAAGGGAAACATGACGGTCTAGGTTGTCACCTTTAAGTAATCACGACGGGTTAGCCTATCGCGATACCAGTCCCTAACATGCGACGTCTGGAGTGGTCGCGGTTTAGGGTTCAACCCGAAGACAGTGAAAAGCGTTGCAATCATGCATGTAAGGCCTATAACTCGACATCTAGGGCTCTTGGGACAAAGTATGAACATGAAAGTTGTAGAGTATGATGATTAGAAGAGAACTATGCTTTTGGGTTGACTCAATTTGGTCTTGGGATGCGTAAAACATGGTATTAACATGAAAAGCCCTAATCATGCGTGACTCTTGGAAAACACTTAATACTCATGGCATGCTTGATGAAATTAGGGAAAATAGGTGCATATGAAACTAGACATGATGAGATTTAACATGGTATATGATTTGTTCCTATTTGGCCCGAGAACACCTACCTTTGAACAATTTCTAGAGGAGTCTTCTGCAGGTCGATGCAGAACACAGATTGGGGAAGAGAGCTCGGGTTGGGGGTGGTCTCCACCTCCTATGGTGCTCAAGCTATCCTCCACACGACCCCAGCAAGTTAGTAACTCATCCCCAAGGGGTTTATGACCAGTATTTAAAAATCTAGAGTTGCTTAGAAGTCTTATTGCAACTCGGAAAGTAGGGTTGCGGTTTTGGTTTATCCCTTCCACGTTTTGAGGATTCCCATCCCAATTGGAGTAGGATAGTCTTTAGGAAACATCCTAGTATGGTTGGGCATGTATTTGGGTTAGCATGGAAGTCTAATTGTCTTAGATTTGCCCTATTGCCCTTTTTAATTTCTGCTCAATTTGAGCTACGAATTTCCATGGTATTTTCTTACTTGAATTTATTCATGGGCCATAAGTTGCCCATTGGTCAAAATTCTATGATGGGCTATCAATACCTATTATTTGAAGTCTACCCATCATTTTTAATTTAGTTTATGATCATATTTGTACACATGATAATGGATTTTCGACTTATTCTCTAATTACGATAATCAATCGCACATTGTCTTAAACTTGGCTAATTAGATTTTCCTTTGCACAAATTTCTTTGTGGGTCATTAGGGAGTATTATTTATAGTTGAACTATGATTTTTATGGAATTTTCTCACATGTTTTTGTACATACGATAATGGCACGTACGTTTTTACTATTCGATAATACTGAATTTATTATTTTCAATTTATTTCTAATATTTCAATTACTAAATTTTCGAGGTGCTACATTATAATCCTTGCTTCCACTGGACAACCTCAAATATGTACATGCATTAAAGTGGGTTTCTTACCAGTCCAAATGTAAGACCCGGCTCTCTTGGGCCTTTCTCCTCGTCCTCAGAGTCGCGACGGGCCTACCGGTCGCGACAGTGTCACGCCAGTAGGGACGGTCGCGAAGTGCTTCTTATCGCTCCCCCCTTGGGAAACATGTTCTTGTCACGGCATCTGGAGGCGTCGTGTTCTTGTCACGCCGTCTGGAGGCGACGCGACCTTATTTTCTAACCGTTCTGACGCTTCGTCCTTTCTTGTCAGAACGACTCTGTCCAGTGTTAGTGCGCGTACGGTCATTGACATGACCAGGTCAGCCGTCGTGTTCTGGGTTACCCAGTCTCCAAGGTTTGACCCGCTTTTGGGGTCGTTCCGGGGTAGGTGGACGCAACATGGTGTCGCGACCTACAGGACTATCGCAACAGGGTTCTTGTGGCACCACGCCGACCCGTTGTGTTTCAGGTTTGTCGGTTCAAAATCGAGGTAGGCGCCCATTCCCCCTTCTCCTTCTTCTTTCCTTCTTCTTCTTCCCCCGAGCCTTCTTGCTTCATCCCACGATTCCTTGGTGTTCTTGCCGAGGTGGTGGCATCCCCTTCGTGTAGGCGACGTTTGTGTGGTGCTTGGAGCGAGGAGGAGGCGGCCATTCCTATGTGAAGGCCCCTGTAACGACCCTCTTCATACCGGTACGATTATACCAATCCCCATCAGTAAAAAGGGCGTCGTCACAGTAGGACATGTACCCAACACTGGTCAATAGGTTGATATGTACCTGGATAGCAATAGAGTACAGCGGAATAAAATAAACAACTCAACTCTTAACCGTCACCAACACACATTCCACAATCTAAATAGCTAAATGGAAAGACAATGTCCACATTAATATAAAATAAAGAGAACTACAATGTCCAAATATTGTTCATACAATAATCCTTTTTGTGCAAAAGAAAAGTACAACTGGTAACAGCTCCACAAAATAGTCTTCTATATGATGATCCTCGTCACGCTTCCTTCTAGTGCACGATACCTGTCAACCTGTACGCCGAAGCAAGAGTGAGTCCAAAGACTCAGCAAGCAACACTACCCATAACATACACGTATAAGTCATAGGGGTTTTACATGCACATTTACAATTTTCAAAACATGGCATACTAGTCATTTCCGAGGTTTCAACCTATCATGAAAGTTTTACAAGTTTATACATGGATCATGCTTTCAGATTTTGTAGGAATAAAATTTACCTATCACATGCTCTCTATTCAATTTACTTATGAAACTTGTCTTTAAAGAACCAAGACATGAGAGCTACTAACATGAACATTGTGCACGCATGAAAGGAAACACAACTAGAATGGATCTTAGACATCTTTGCACATAATAACATGATGATAATAACATAAATTCACTGATTTCACATGATTTCAGATTTGTCTCACATGGGTTTCAATAACATATTCTCGCATTTTCAGTTTCACATGATTGCACACTTACTCGTTCACATTGTTCGCTTTTACACATTTGACATGTGCACATGTTCACACTTACACAATTTACTCGTTTCCACATCATTTTCTCTACCACTTTCACTTATCACATATCACGTCGATTGCACTTACCACGTGCCATGTTCACATAATTCACACTTTATTCATTTTTCATTACTTAAACGATTTGCCATGACACATAGTCCTAACCACCAGTAGAGGACACTAACAAATATCTCATAGCTCGTGCTCATTCCTTAGCATAGCTCTCAACAAAACTCATAACACAACACATGACACAACTCATACACATACTCACCACCTAGGCAATACAACGGTGAATCTTGGTAACTGCGCAGACCGGGAGAAGCCCTCTCCACCCTATCCAGTAGTACTTGTCCACCTCCGGGGTTTTCCCAATGCCTTTGGGACAAACTTATATCACATGGAGCCTTCTATAGGGACTTTTCTATATACGGCTCCCGATGCCTCTAGGGTAGCAGTGTCACATAGGCACAACTTTTACACTTTACTCATACCGAGTTTTAACATGTGTTTTACACATAACACTCACATCTCCTTCGTTTTCTCATGCACAATGTGTCTTTGTTTTTCTCCTAATCATGCTACTACAGATTTCAGGAGTTTAACACAGTAAATTCACCAATTAAGTTGGTTTTAGACAATAACTAATCACATTTCGATAGTATACGCGGATTATCACAATTCACATGAAAATACATAACTTCTTGTTTACTGATCCAAATGACCTGAAATTTTAACCACATGCTGTTTTCGGGTTCAAGATCATACACTCAAATTTTCAAATTTTTCTGAGCTAAATAGAATTTACAGAAAGTAAAACACATATTTAGCATGCTATTAGTAACTTAAGTTAACATGGGGTTTAACACGTCTTGTAATTTAGCCACTTGCTGTTTAAACATAAGCTACTAACATATGCAGGAATTTAGGATACAAAATTACCCTAATTCATACATCTATGGATTGAACCCTACAAACCATTCTTGCATGCTTTTATTTTTACCGAACCGAGCTTATTTACAAATTGCACAAGCATGGATAAGTTACCAAAATTTGCAAACACAGATGCAGACCCACTGATCTTCATGATTAGACTAAAACCAAGCATTCATACTAATTCAAATCATGAACAAGGATTTGCAAGATTATCTACAAGTCATGCTCACAAGTTTAAAAGATGTCATTATCCCACATTCACCATCACACCACATTCATCCACACATCACAACTAACAATATACATAGAGTATAAGGTTTACCATATATCCTCATCACGGAAAACGTACCGAAATTAATACATAAGGAGGACAGAGCAGCTCACTGTTCTGTTCAGAGGAACTAGGCGGCGGTCTCTGGCCGCTGACTCAGGGTCAGCGGCATGGCCGATGGACGCCAAGCTCATCACAGGCGTCCAGGGACCTTGCCGTCGAATCAGGTCTGTGCAGAAACACAGACCCGAGCTCTGAAACTTGGGTGAATGGGAGGGTCTAAGACTCGAAAAAAATCCATAAAAATAGCAAAACCCACCTAGACTCATACGGGGACACCATAGATAGGTCACTTGCCTTTCTAAAATTCCTCCAAGGGATTTATGGCTTGGTGAAGACCTCCTTGGGCAGTCCCAAGAAGTTGCAGAAACGCCCTCTAGATCGCCTTCCTCTGGGCTCCTGGGTGATCTCCACGCCGAGGGGACGATGGGGATGCCTTCTCCCTTGCTCCAGCTTCCTCCTTGTCGCAGTAGATCTACAGACCAAGCTCCAAGGGGTCGGATTTGGGGGTGCTAAGATGGGGTTTTTCTCACAGACTTTCTCTAGGGTTTTCCTTCCTCTATTTCTCCTCTTGCAAGGTGAAGTGAGGAGTGGGAGGGACCAAATTCGGGTTCAGACCTAAGGAGAGCCCCTCACCCACTTACCATACCGATTTGACAACCTGAGAGCCGTTGGGGGACATCCCCCAATGGTGGCCATACCTTGCTCCCGGATTTTCTGGCTCTGCAACGCATGCAGGTCAGAGAAATTGACGTCCATATCGCTGGACGCCGGAGTTAGTGTTGGCGTCCATGTCTGGACGCTGACACTGGTTCAACGGCCTGGGCTTGACGCCAAGGTGCCTTCGGCCAGAACCCTAAATTATGTAGAAAACCATGCATACCAAGCTTATATACATGCAATATGTATACGGTATTATATCCATACTATCACCATGCAATACATACCTTATTTATATTTAATATAAACACATTGACGCTGATTGGCCCTTCGGCCAGAACTTAAAACATGTAGAAACTATGCTTACTCTATATATATACATACAATGTATAAGGTGTAACATGTATATTACCATACCAGGCAATCAATGTCATTCATACCTAGGCATACACAAGCATACATAAATACACTAAGATAGATGTACGGAGATATTTACCTCTGCGTACATGATGTTTTACATAAGTGTGACTCAACACCAGGCAAAGTAAATGACAAGAATTATGAGGGCTTCGCAAATCATTAGGAGGTGATATGAATTATGTTAGCTAGGAATAATCTATTCGATAAAATAGTCCTTGCACACACACACTTGATTTGACATATATATAGTATACACACACGGGTGTAGCATACTTATGTACATTATGCTTGGAATAGATGGATACAACATGCGCACCGGTAATTAGATTAACTTACACAACTTTACCTAACATTGCTTAAGTACTATATGCATAGGATTCCTTAATATGCACTATATGCATAATTTAGCCAATTGACTATTCTCACCTAAATATCATAAAAATACATGCATGTTATTCATGAGGAGTATAGAATCTCAATATAAACTACTAATTACACCTACCATGCTTGAACTCTTTATGCATATGCAATGTACGAAGTACAATATTCACATTAGCTAAACCATGCAAATGAGCAACGCTTACAACTAATCATACACATGCATACACAAATACACCAAGGTGTTATGCATGTAGAATTAGGTATACAATTGTCACATGCACAAGATAACCTACATACGTACATACACATATGTACTTCATACACTCCCATACAAAATTCCATGAAATAGGTAGTATAGGATATTCTTCAATATTTAGATAGCACACGCATAGTATTATTCAAGTATCCTAAGTCAGAGATTCTTGGTATTCATAATACACTTCTAATTAGCTAATTGTTCACTTCTACACTAATTATCATATACACGCATGTATATATATATATATATATATATATATATATATATATATATATATATATATATATATAGATATACGCACATGCTCATGCTCAAAAGAAGGATAAAACTTATAGCAGGCACAATGAACTACGCATGCTAAGCACACAACAACCGAACACCCAACACACCATTCATATACATACAGATATATAAAGAGAATAAAAATCCGGGGTCTTACAGCCCAAAGGGTCGGCTCTACTTCTTGAGGTAGGGACTTCCTCTTCTCCTTCTAGTTCTACCATGCTCCCCTCCCTTTGAGTTTCTCGTGTTTTCCTTGTATTTGGGGGTTTGGGGTGAGAGATCCATGCTCCATTGTTTGGGAGGATTTCCTTGAGCGTAGATCTTTCTTATTAATGCATGATCCGTGGGGTTTGAGGGTGGTTTGCCTTCTTTACAAGCTTTCCTAGAGTCTTCCATGCTCCCCTCCCCCGGATGGACATGTTTTGGGTGTTTTGGGAGTGATCTTTGGGAGGACTTTCCCGAGACCCCCTCTGTCTGGTGTCGCGATGGGTCTGAGGGCCGCGATGGTGTCGTGATGCATGCGCCGAGCGTGACATGCTTCTTGCTGTTGCGGCGGGCAATGGCGTCGCAACATGATCGCAACTTCTTAGGGCATCGTGACCTTGTCGTGATCGGCCTTGCCGTCACGACAGTGTTGCGACAGCCACGGGCGTCGCGATAGGGACAAATCCATGATTAGTTCCATGCAGAGTCAGTTTCTCGTCGAGTCTTCACCTATTCTTGGTTTCTTCTATACCTGTGGCACCAGTGCTAGTTTCTAGTACGATCCTACACTAGTCGTTCTCCCGGTGCTCGGCACCTGAGGGCATGTCTCGTGAGAGGTTGTTACTGTTTACATGGGACCCCCGTCCCCATGCGCCCATTGAGGGAGTGCTCCAGGCGACTGGCGTGCTCGAGTCAAGGACTCTAGAGTAGAGGGGGAAATGGTGGTCAGGATAGCGACGTCGAGTCGTTTGTAGATCTCTCTTGGTTGGTCTGGGACACCGAAGACATTTGGTGTTCTTCCCGGTACAAGCCAATCAATCCTTCTTCTCACTGCCTCATTCTTTGTGGCTTCGAAACTACCTAGAGAGGTCAGGCGTGGGACTATAGTCCAGCCAGACTATGGCTCTTACTGTTGTGATTACCTTGTGTTCCTCGGCTCCACTTTGACGAGACGTGGAGGCCAGGACTGTGGTCGAGGGTAAGACATTGGTGGACGCTCCTGACCAGTTGACTAGTGGTAGTTGTTTCCGTAGCTAGTGTCGTTTGTCCAGGTAGGGTTCCCTCTATCTGTGTTACCAGCTATGTGGTGGTCACGACGTGCAGGTCGTACAGAGTTTCTGACCGCGTTACGTTTCCCTGTACTGTTGCTAGTTGGTTAGCTTTGCTTCCGCACTCTCCTGTGATAGAATAGAAATATAACTGCTATCATTTACTTTAATTATATTTATGTATTTCTCGTCTGTTAGAGGCAGTGGGCGATTGGTAGTCCCTACTGAGCTTATGTTGTAAAGCTCATCCCTCCTTTTCTAGGTGAGACTTCTCAGTAGCAGTCGGGTGCGCGTCGAGCCGAGGAGGCGGGGCGGTAGTCGACGTTCCCGTAGCTAGCAGTGGACTCCCCTTTACTTTCAGCTGTACTTCACCCTCGGGGTATGCCCCTAAGGGCCCTGTTCTTCCCTTTGCTTACTTGTACTCGTTGTGTGTTGGGACTGTACCTAGAGCGATACACAGCAGTCTCGCTCTTTCCTTTTCTGCTTCTGTGTGTGTGCTCCTAGTTCAGTAGTTGACGTTTATTTCCTTTACATATTCTGTTAGACTTCTCTTATAGCCCTTCTGGGTCCCCGGATCCATGGGCGGCGACCGCGAAAATCGGGTCCTCGGCTAGAGCTAAGGGTCGAGTTCTCGTGGTCATTACAGTTGGTATCAGAGAGAGAGTCTATCAGGACTTATAGTGGATTTAAATAGCAACAAGAAAGTCCCAACAAAAGTACAAGTACACTGCTAGCTGCCCGAGTTAGTTTCATTAACCCTGTTGGTTGTGTGTCATGCAGGATATGGCTCTTACGCAGACACAGGCAGACTAGAGAGCTGAAGGAACAGCAGGGTGAGTCAGATATGCCAGCTCCAGGTCAGGTTGAGGAGGATGTGTCAGCAGAGGAGTCTGTAGCATAGCCTCAAGAGGCAATAATAGCAGTAGCATAGAGTGAGCAACAATAGTAGCAGTGGTACCGGGCCCCACCACCACAGTACGAGACCATGCTCCCCGTGGTCGAGCAGTTTTTCAGGACCATGTTTCAGGGGACATGGCATCTTGGGCAAGCAACATTAGGGGGATAACCACCAGTACCTCCCCCAGCGGTACCCGAGAAGTAGGCAGATCCACCAGTAGTGCATCCAGTTGTATAGTAGGTGTTAGGTACCGGGAGTACCCGGTCGGCAAGGCGAGGACGACAACTATTGAGGACCGGACCGCCTTCTTGGAGAGGTTTATGCATCTCCGACCACCGACGTTCTTCGGTGACTATGACCCAGATAGGGCTGAGAGTTAGGCTCACGAGTTGGAGCATACCTTGAGACCATGGAGTGCGCCGAGGAAGATCAGGTGAGATTAGCAGTGTATTATCTCAAGGGACTAGCCCATGAGTGGTGGAGAGTTCAGAGGTAGACACACTTCCTGGGCAGAGACTAGATCAGATTTCTTGGCAACAGTTTTTGGAGGTCTTCCACGGTGAGTACTTTCCAGACTATGCTCTACATGAGAGGTGAGATCAGTTCCATGAGTTGACACAGGGGGACATGACAGTTGAGCAGTACCATCAAAAGTTTGTCCGGTTGTTGAGGCATGTTCCCCATGTAGCTAGCAGTGAGCAGACTTGTGTAGAGCGGTTTATTGCAGGACTGAGGCCAGATTTGGGCCTGGCAGCCCCAGCAGCAACAACAGCAGCAGCATCAGGGAGGAGCTTCCTCTAGGACCACCTCGTTCCAGCGTCCCACTGGTAGTCGTGGCAGTGCAACTTCTTCCTCCTCTTTGGGTTCGAGCAGTTTCGATCTGTGCTCAAGGTTTAGGCAGATGACCACTCGCGGGGTGGGCAGCACCAGCAACAGAAGCATCAGTCAAGGTTGGCAGAGCAGTCGGTCCAGTAGGGAGCCAAGTAGGGCAGGCAGGAGGTGATCTGTTACACTTGCAGTTTACCAGGCCAACAGGAGGGATTGCCCGATGGGGCAAGTCCAGCAGCCGCAACAGCCAGTGCAATTGCAGTTTGCTCAGCAGTTACCACAGTACTAGTACCCTCCATAGTAGTAGTCACCTCGTCAACAGCAGTAACCGCAGGGACAGTACCAGCAGCCGCAGTAGTTTCCACAGTACTGGAAGCTGTAGTAGTTTCAGCAGCAGCAGTAGGGTCAGTACCAACAGCCACTGCAGCAGTAGCCCAAGCAGGCACCACAACGTAAGTGTGGTCGTGTGATGGCCCTTACCAGGGAGGAGGCTGAGATGTCAAACCTGGTCATAGGTACTTTGCCTATCCTTGGTAGAGTTGCTTGTGTTCTGGTAGATCCCGATGCTTCACTTTGTTTTGCTTTCGAGAAGTTTTACGAGTTGCTTGTTTGTCACACCCCTGAGAGGCAGTGTGACGTGATGGTTGATCTTCCGTCTGATGATTACATGTGTTCTTTCGGTTACCTTGAGAGTGTCACAGTTGAGGTCCAGGGACACCAATTACCGGCCAGGTTGTACATGTTGCAGCTTCGTGACTTTGACATCATCCTTGGCATGGACTGGTTGGAGGCTCACTCAACTGTCGTGGATTATCAGTGGAAGACCATGTGGTTTGAGATACCTGGAGCACCTATTCTCTGCTTCCGAGGTATCTGGTCTACCCGTCGACCCTTTCATTCTTTTTGTAGAGCTCGACGTTTGATCCGCGATGGTTGTGTAGCATACCTTGCTTCTGTTTATACATCAGAGTCTAGCGGGTTGTCATTTTCTGATGTATCTGTTGTGTGCGAGTTTTTCGACGTTTTTCCAGAGGATCTATCTGGGCTACCGCCTAAGTGGGAGGTGGACTTCTCCATTGAGCTTTTGTCGGGAATGATGCCTTTGTCTAGGGCACCGTATCGGACGACCCTAGTTAAGTTGCATGAGTTGAAGCACCAGTTGCTAGAGTTGCTTGAGCAGGGTTTCATTCGTCCGAGCCGTTCGCCGTAGGGAGCACCAATGTTGTTCATGAGGAAGAAGGATGGCAGCTTGCAGTTGTGCATTGATTACAGGTAGATGAACTAGGTCACAGTGAAGAATAAGTATCCATTGCCCAGGATCGATGATTTGTTTGATCAGTTACAGTCAACCATAAGGTTTTCGAAGATTGACTTGAGATCAGGTTACTACCAGCTGAGGATATCGACATGACAACTTTTCGTTCGAAGTACGATCACTTTGAGTTTGTCGTGATGCCGTTTGGGCTCACGAATGCACCAGTAGCTTTTATGGATTTGATGCACAGGTGTTTAGCCAGTACTTAGACTGGTTTGTGGTCATCTTCGTAGATGACATTTTAGTCTACTCGACTTCTAAGGAGGAGTACGAGGAGCATCTGAGGATCATGTTGGAGATGTTGCAAAGTTGCCAACTTTATGCCAAATTCGACAAGTGCGAATTTTGGCTGAAGGAGGTGCACTTTCTCGAACATGTGATCTCAGGTTCTAGTGTGGCAGTGGACCCTGCCAAGGTTGAGGCAGTGTTGTCTTGGGAGCAGCCCACTACAGTGTTAGAGGTTCGTAGATTTTTGGGCTTGGCAAGCTACTACAAGAGGTTTATCCAGGACTTTTCCAAGATAGCAGAGCCGCTGACCAGATTGATCAGACTCGAGACTAGGTTTGTTTGGAAAAGGACTGCGAGCGGAGTTTTCAGGAGCTGAAGGAGAGGTTGACTTCAGCGCCAGTGTTGGTCTTACCATCAGCAGAGGAGGTTTTGTGGTGTACACCGATGCTTCGAGATTAGGTTTGGGTGCAGTGTTGATGCAGCATGGTGGGGTCGTCGCCTATGCTTCTAGGCAGTTGAAGAAGCATGATGAGAACTATCCTACCCACGACTTAGAGTTGGCAGTTGTGGTGTTTACTTTGAAGTTGTGGAGGCACTACTTGTACAGTGAGGCATTTGAGATCTTTACAGATCACCAGAGTTTGCAGTACATCTTCACTCAGAAGGATTTGAACTTGAGGCAGCGAAGGTGGATGGAGTATTTGAAGGACTACGACCATACCCTCTCTTGTCACCCAGGAAGGGCTAACATCGTAGAAGATGTCCTCAGTAGGCGTGTTCGACTGAGTTCATTGTTGGTCAAAGAGTGGAGGCTATTTTAGGACCTTACTCAAGGAGTTTTTTGTCCCTAGAGGTACAGAGAGCATGCCATGATGACTAGTTTGTCAGTTAGTCCGCATGTGTACTGCTAGGTGCTGGAGGCACAACAGGCGGATACATAGTTAGCTAATGTTTTGGAGATGCCAGAGGTTGAGATAGATGATGACAGTGAGGTCAGGTTCAGAAGCAGATTGTACATTCCTTGTGAGGCGTAGTAGGCACTGTTGGCAGAGGCACATAGGTCGAGGTTAGATGTTCATCCTGGTTCCACCAAGATGTATCATAACTTGAAAAGGTTCTTCTGGTGGCCTGGGATGAAGAGGAGTGTGGCAGAGTTTGTCGCTTGTTGCCTTACCTGTCAATAGGTGAAGGTAAAGCATCAGTGTCCTGGTGGTGAGCTGCAATCGTTGCCCATTCCCGAGTGGAAGTGGGACGACATTACCATGGACTTTGTGGTTGGTTTACCCCGTTCTCTGCAGAGGCACGATGGCATTTGGGTGATCGTGACAGGTTGACTAAGACAGCACACTTCCTTCTTGTCAGGATGTCTTGGTCAGTGGACAGGCTTGCCAGATTGTACGTGGACCAAGTTGTTCCGTTGCACGGAACCCCAGTTTCTATTGTTTTCGACAGAGATCCGAGGTTCACTTCAGGGTTTTGGCATAGTTTCAGAGAGCTCTTGGCACAAAGTTGAGGATGAGTTCAGCATACCACCTGCAGATAGATGGCTAGTCAGAGAGGACTATTCAGACACTAGAGAACATATTGAGAGTGTGCTGTTTGGACTGGGGTAGCACCTGGGAGTTGCACCTGGGAGTTGCACCTGGGAGTTGCACCTTCCGATGGTGGAGTTTGCGTATAACAACAACTATCACTCTAGCATTGGAATGGCACCATACGAGGCATTGTATGGTCACCGTGCAGGACACCACTTCACTGGTTCGAGGTGTGTGAGAGGCAGCTCCTAGGGCTAGAGATAGTATAGCAATGTGTAGATACAGTCAGTTTAGTCAGGCAGAGACTGCATGCAGCGTAGAGCAGATTGAAGAGTTATGCTGATGTTCACAGGAGGCCGTTGCAGTTCGAGGTAGGCGACCTTGTGTTCTTATGGATCTCGCCGATCAAGGGTGTTATGAGGTTTGGTAAGAGGGGAAATCTTAGTCCAATGTACATTGAACCTTTTCCCATTTTAGAGAGGATCGGCGAGGTCGCGTACATGTTGTGTCTTCCAGCAGAGTTGGCAGCAGTGCATAGTGTTTTCCATGTTTCGCAGCTGAGGAGATACATTGCAGATCCGTCACATGTGATAGACTACTCACAGATTGAGGTTGCACCAGATTTGTCAGTAACGGAGCACCCAATCAGGGTTGTGGACCGCATAGTACAACAGTTGTTTAGGAAGTAGATTCCTCTCGTAAAGGTTGTTTGGGAGAACTGCATTGGTGGCGAGGCCACATGGGAGAGCGAGGATGAGATGAGAGTGCAATTTCCATACTTGTTTGATTGACCGGTATGTTGTTTTCCCTAACAGCCTTCCTATTTTCCAGAATCGAGTTTCTTCGATTTCGAGGATGAAATCTCTTAAGGGAGGAAGTGTAATAACTGGTACGTTCGGATCGTAGTTTATCGGGTTTGGGGGTCAGTGTGTGGACCATTGGTTGTATGAGTAGGTCCATATGTATTTTTACAGGGTGGTGTTGCAGGTTGGGAGGCTGGAGGGTTGGAATTCCTAGCGCAAACAGACCTCTGTCGGGCTCACTAAGAACGCGACGAACACAGACATCGCGATTCTTAGTTGAACGCAACCACCTGCCCCGTCGCGATTTGGAACTGCTTTTACGTGAGCGCCGCTGCATGCACGCCGCATGGCGCATGCAGGACGTCGGGATTGAATCAGGTCAGCGGGGTACGTCGCATTTCTAAACGCGACGGCCCGATATGTCGCGATTTAAACTTAGTGTTTTTTGGGCTTCTGCCCTTGGCCAAATAGTGCAGTTGCACTGTTCAGCAGGAGGAAGGTCTGTTGTGGGTTTTGAAGGATTCTGGGGCGATTTTGGGTGTTTAGCTGCCCGTTCGGCGTGGTTCTGGTGCGAGGAGGTGTTTCAGAGCGTGGGGAACGTCTAGACGGCGTTGGATTCGTGTTTCCTCTGTTGGTAGGGGAAACTTTGCCCTATTTTCTCTTGCACGGACTGTATGGATTAGGGTTTATGGATTTTGACTTGGAAATCATGTATGGATGATAGAAAGCATGCTTAGGGTGTTATATGGACTTCTATTTCCTGCTTTCACAGTATGTACAACCTCTTGGTGTGTTTTTCGGATTGTAGGTTAAAGGTGGGTTTTAGTTGTCTGAAAGGTGACGAAACTAGTCATCGTGTTTTGAGAATGCGACGACATGGCCCGTCGCGATTCAGACCTTAAGACGATGGGTTTGTTCGTCGCGATTCAAGCCGATTGGCAACCACTGTGTTGGTCGCGGTTTAAAGTGTGGCCACCTGAGCTCTGGGTTTTGTGGCCAGTATGTCTAATTTCTATCTTACATTGCTTGGGCTGTGTTGGTTATGCAATGTAGGGTCTGTATGGGTTGTGTCGGCCTATACCGTGAGTGATAACGATGGGTTTTGCTTGGTAATGCGTGCATAGCAAGTTGGGTTGTTACGCCTTCCGTGGTTACCTCTCCAGTCGGTTACCCTAGCATCGGGTGCTTAGGGCTTGTCCCGGTATGGTGAGTATCGTCAGGGTTTGTGTCGTCTTCCTAGACACCCTCACTCCTGAGTTTGAGTTCTACGTCTGGCTGAGGGAAAGACAACAAGGGGCAACGACTCATGTTTGTGGGTGTGCAGTCGCTTGTAGCGCGCTCGTAGTTGGGGGACGAACACCAGTAGACGTACTGGTCCCCAGCTAGTCCTGTTTCCAGTGCCTCACTTTAGGGTTCTCGGCCGGAGTCCTTGTAATACCCCAAGATATAGAATGATAAATAAGTAAGAAACAGTCAAGAAAATGTAATGCAGTTTGTGGGCGGATGAAGAGATTAAGCAAATCTGGGTCTATCTAAACCCTGACTGAAAATATGCTAAATGATATTGTTATTGGTAAAGGATATTGCTAATGATAAATAATGATGATATTATTAAAGGATACTACTAAAGAAAAATGGTAAGAGTAAAGGTTGATACCAAAGGTTAGCATATTGGTAAAAAATGAGGATAATGATATGGATATATCCTTGTTCACATTGAGTTTGAAATTAAATAAGAAGAAAAAGTATAAATGTAAATAGGAAGGATATATCTACAATTATAAAAATATGGGGTTCTCATATAATTGTTAAATTTATAGGGACCCTCGTGAAAACTCTGGAGATCCCATAGACTCAATCAGATTCCCAATCGGAGGTCATTTGGGGCCTGAACGACAGATCAGGGGGTTAGGAATGGACATATCTCCAATTTCTAAAAGATAAAGGTAAAAAGGCTAATAACTCAATGGTTAGGGGATGCTTATCCCTTAATTAAGGGACACTTGTCCTACATCCAAGCAATGTCTATCCATAAGGGACACTTGTCCCACATCCAAGCAATGTCTATCCATTAGGGACACTTGTCCCAATCCATGCAATCTTTATCCATTAAGGGACACATGTCCCCATCAAAGAAGCCCTAGGGGGCGCCCCTCTCTCTCTCTCCCTTCCCCTATATATATCCCCCTTCTCCTCCCATTCCATCCATTCAAGTGAAGAGAGGGAGAGGTTAGGCTAGAGCTCTAGAGAGAGTAAAGAGAGAAGGAGTGCCCGTCTTGAAGTTCTGCCGATTTGTAGGTTCTTTTAAGTTAGTTCTAAATCCCTAGTGAGTGAAAGTGCTGCTTGTCGTGTTCTTCTAATCCTTCTCTATGTCAAAACACCGTCGGTTCATTTCCTCGGAATCTCCCGCTACGTCGAAGTACTGCCGGTTCGATTTCTCGGAGTCTCTTGCTACGTCGTAATGCTGCTGATTCGGAGTCCCTCTATCTTGGAATTCCATCAGTATGTATCCTCGAGACCCTTCGCCATGCCTGAACTCTACCGGTTTCTTTTCTTGAAATCCTTCTTTATGCCGGAGTGCTGCCGGATTGTTGAGTAAGGATCCTTTATCCATGCCAGAATACTACTAGAGTGAAGTTTGCTTCTTGTATCATTGAAGTTTCCATAGCCTTCAGATCTTCAGGTAGGTTTCCTACTAATCTTTTCTAAGCCATCGATTAGTAGTTAATAATGTTAATGATTCTGGTTTTGATATAATCCTTGTGTAACTCCCTACTATGCTCCTTGTCATGACCTAGTGCGTTTCATCAGTAGTAACCTTTCACTGGATCCTTGTTAATTTTCTTGATTGACACTCTTAATGCCCTTAGTGAATATAAGATTAAATGTTAATAATCTTAGTTAGTACAACATCGAGTGAATTTCTAATGAAGTGTTCCAAAGTTTCATTATCAGCATCTTTCGTGACTTCCACTCCAACCGTAGTTTCGTAATAATTCATGTTGTTGATTTGACGATTTGTTATTAACACTTTGATCCTCTCTATCTTGATTAATTCTTAAACTAAAATTCTACTACATGTTTGAAAGCCATAAGCTTGTGCTTAATAGAGCCTTGGTTCAGAGTATCCTTGGATTTCCCATCATCATGTTAACCTTGTCTCTAATACTATCTCAACTTGGTCTCCTTTTCTGATCTAATTACTATTGTGTACTTATTTCTTTGAGATCCTTGTCTATACTCTGAACCAACCCTTGAAGTTCTCGGCCACTTAAGTGTATGTATAAACTGTCAGCAAGTGCTTGAATAGGGTCATCGACCCAAAGTGAAAGTGATGCCAGTTAGGGGGCTATGGTCTAGTCCCGGGAAGATCCCGAATACTCTTAGTGTCCAGCGGTACCGTATGGAGAGTAATGGCCAGGTGTTTGGCATGCACCACAAGTGAGTATTCTCGAGTAATTTGCTTGACAAGTTCATTCTATCATGATTGATTGCGTGAAACAAATCATAGTGAATCCAAGTGCATGATAATCGTGAAGTGTTCGGTGGCCAATTCTTGAATGATCTAGTGTCTCTATCATAGTATTCCTGTACAATCTTGTTACATGAGTCGTAAAGTGCTACTGATTGATCTCTTGCTCTTGTCTTTCGTAAAATCTAGTGTTCACCACTCCAGTGATCAAATAGTGTTATTGATTGAACTCATGCTTGTCTTGCAGTAAATCCAGTGGACATCACTTCAGTGATCATGTGCTACTATTGATCAAGCTCATACTCTTGTCATACCATTGTTAATCTTTCCATGTTTATTAATTAATCTCTCGTATTTGCTTACTCGATAAATTCATTCTCGTAACTTACGTATGTGCTATTCGAAAAGTGATCAGAGACAAACCTTCTGAGTTATCTAGTTCCACCCTAGTTATTTGTGATATCATGTCAATCTCAAAAGTAATGTACATACAACTTCTTTATAAAGATTAGCTACCATCTTCTAGTTAATCCACTCTGCTAGTCACTAGTATTATTTTTAAGATCATTAGCGTATATATTTATTGAAATCTCTAGTGTATTCTTACCAATGATCTCTTCATCTACATTAATGAGCTATTGTTCCGCTCTCATTAGTCATTACCCCTAGATTTTTTTAACCTTGTTAACTGCTAGTTGTGTTTTGGAATTGATTAAGGGTAACCTACTGGGCATTTTTATGCTCATTATTTTATTAACATTTTCAGGAAATTTTCAAGTGTAAGATTAAGTGGTCGGGAAGTGTGTTGAGCAACTGAACCCCAAGTGACGCAAGTGAGTTTCTCTTTTACCATCTTATCTGTTGTGCCTCGACTTCTTCCGCTGCCATAACGCCGGGGTACGACAGTCCTTAAAGGTGTTAGGCTTGAGCTTACAGCAATGTGGTCTGCAGGTGTGGTGTTGGTTTGTCTCCACTGTAAGACCCGGCCCTCCTGGGCCCTTTGGCCCCGTCCTCAGGGTTGTGACAGGCGCCCTGGCCGCGACTTGGTCGCACTAGAGTGGCCTGCCACGACAGGCTTTGGGTCGCGACGAACCTGACCGTCGCCTTCTCGTTGCGACGAGGGTGGCCGTCGCGTCCTTGTCGCGGCGTCTGACGGCGTCGCAACTACTTTTCTGACAGACGTGACCACTGTCCTTTCTGTCAGAATGACTTTGTCGAGTGTCAGGCACGCGTAGCATTGACGCGACCTGGTCAGCCATCGTGTTTGCTTTTCCGGTCTTCGAGGTTTGACAGCCTTCTTGGGTCACGTCGGGGGCAGACGTCGCGACGTGGTCGCGATGCTTGGGGGCATCGCGAAACGTTAGTTGTCGCACCGGGTCGGCCCGTCGCATTCTGGGGGCCGTTGGTTTAAAACCGAACGCCACGCCCCATTCTCCCCTCTCCCTTTCTCTCCTTCTTCTTCCCCTCTCCTTCCCTCTGAGCTCTCCTTGTGTTTCTTGGTGGTTCTTCGTGCTCGAGGTGTTCATGCTGAGGCGGTGTCGCCTTGGTCGTGCAGGGGCTGTGTTCGTGTTGCGTGGAGCGAGGAGGAGGTAGTCATTCCTACGTGAAGGCCCTAACAGGTTGGCTCTACACGTGGAGGTAGGGACTCTTGATCCTTTCACTCTAAGCATGCTCCCTTTCCCTTTAGATCGTGTTTTCCCAGTGATTTGGGGTGTGGGGAGTGTGAGGAATCCATGCTCGAGGTTGAGTGAGGTTTTCCTTTGAGTGTAGATTCATGTGAATCTATGTTTGTGGGGCTTTAACGGTGGTTGGAGGGATTTACAGCTTTCATACATGTTGCACATGCTCCCCTCCCCCTGTGGAATGTTTATTTCGTGTTTTTGGGGTGGTTCCCGGAGGGACTGCTCTGGAACCCCCCTCTGCTGAAGATGCGACCACTATAGAGGTCGCGATCTTGTCGCGACAGCCTGGCTGGTCGTGGCATGATCGCGATGCTCTTGGGTGTCACGACCTGGTCGACAGTGTCGCGACATGGAAGGTACTAGTTCCCTAGTACGGTCCTACACTAGTCTTCGCCCGGTGCTCGGCACTTGAGGGCTTGTCCCGTGAGAGAGGTTGTTACCGTTGCCTGGGACCCCCATCCTCGTGCGCCTTAGAGGAAGCGTTCGGGGCGACGAGTGTACTCGAGTCACGGACTCTGGAGTGAGGGGAAAACGGTGGTTTGGACGGCGGCATCAGTCATTTGTAGAGCTCTCTTGGTTAGGCCTGGGACACCGAGGACGGCCGGAGTTCTACTCGGTGCAGGCTAGCCAGTACTTTTCTCACTGCCTCGCTCTTTGCGGCCCCGGAACTACTTAGAGAGGCCAGGCATGGGACCGTAGTCCGGCCAGACTACGACAGTTACTGTTGTGTGTTTTGCGTCCTACCTTGCTCTGACGAGACATGAGGGTTAGGACCTGGGTCGAGGGTAAGTCGTCGGTGGGTGCACCTGACCTTTGACTAGTGGTAGCGTTTCCTATAGCTAGTGTTCCTTGTCCAGGTGTAGTTCCCCCTGTCTGTGTTTTACTAGCCGTGTGGTGGTCACGACGAGCAGTCGTACAGAGTTTCCGACCGTGTTGTACTTCCGTACCGCACTAGTTGTAGCTTCACTTCCGCACTTCCGTTCGTAGGCAGAAGATATAAACTGTTGTTATTTTAAATGTTATATATATTCTTCTGCTTGTTAGATCCAGTAGGAGATTGGTCGTCCCTACTGAGCTTCTGTTGTGAAGCTCATCCCTCCTTCTTCCAGGTGAGACTTCTCAGTAGCGGTAGGGCGCGCGCCGGGCGGAGGAGACGAGGCGGTAGGCGAGGACCCCGTAGCTAGCAATGGTTCCCCTTTCACTGTACGTCACCCTCGTGGTATGCCCCTAAGGGATTTGTTCTTCCCCTGCCTTTTACTTGTACTAGCATGCGTTCGTTGGGACTGTACTTAGAGCGGTACGTAGCGGTCTCACTCTCTTTTCTATTTCCGCTTGTACGCGTCTAGTGTAGCAGTTGACGTTTACTTCCGTTACATATCCTGTTGGATTTATATTATATCCCTTCCGAGTCCCCGGATCTGTGGGCGGTGACTGCGAAAATCGGGTCCTCGGCATGGGCCGAGGGTCGGTTTCCGGGGTCGTTACAGTGGTATCAGAGCGAGAGTCTGACATGACTTGTAGTGGATTTAAACTACGATGAAAAGTCCCAACAGTAGTACAAGTACACTGCTAGCCGCCCGAGTGGTATTGTCAACCTTTGTTGGTTGTGTTGCCGTGTAGGATATGGCTCCGCGTAGGCGCAGGCAGGCCAGAGAGCTGATTGAGCAGCAGGATGAGTCTGATATGCCCGCACAGGGGCAGGTCCAGGAGGAGGTGTCCGCAGAGGAGCTAGTGGCAGAGCCTCAGGGTGCAGCGGCAGTGGCAGGTGGGCAGCAGCAGTAGGAGTACCAGCCTCAGCCACAACAGTACGCAAATTGGTTCCCCATGGCCGAGCAGTTCTTCAGGGCCTTGTACCAGGAAGCGTACCAGCCCAGGCAGGCATCAGCAAGTGGTCAGCCTCCGGTACCTCCCCCGGTGGTGCCGGAGTAGCAGGCAGAGCCAGAGGTGGGGCAGCCAGAGCGTCAGCAACGATCGGGTACTGGGAGTACTCAGGCCGGGCGACGGAGGACGACGGTTACGGAGGATAGGACCGCTCTCCTTGAGAGGTTCTTGCGTCTCCGGCCACCGATGTTCTCCGGTGAGTATGATCCAGATAAGGCAGAGAGCTGGACTCACGAGTTAGAACGCACGTTCGAGACCATGGAGTGCGCCGAGGAGGACCAGGTTAGGTTGGAGGTGTACCAGCTAAAGGGAGCAGCCCATGAGTGGTGGAGAGTTCAGAGGCAAACTCACTTCTAGGGGCAGCGGTTGGATCAGATCACTTGGCAGTGGTTCTTGGAGGTCTTTCACGGTGAGTACTTCCCCGACTACGCTCGATGTGAGAGACGGGACATGTTCCACGAGTTGGTTCAGGGCGACCTTACGATTTCTCAGTACCACCAGAGGTTTGTCTGGTTGTTGAGGCATGTTCCTCATGTCGCAGGCAGTGAGCAGGCATGTGCAGAGAGGTTCATAGCAAGGCTGAGACCAGACCTGAGGTGGGGTGTGACGGCTCACATGTGTACCACCTTAGGAGAGGCCGTGGCTAAGGCCACCGCCTTGGAGAGGGAGACCTGGTAGCCCCAACAGCAGCAGCAGTAGTAGAGAGGAGCCTCTTCCAGGTCCTCACCGTACTAGCATCCAACAGGTAGTCGCGGCAGCACAACTTCTTCTTCTTCGGGCTCAGGCAGTTCAGGTAGTTCCATATTGCGCTCGAGGTTCCAGCAGATGAGCACATGTGGTGGTGGTCGGAGGAAGCAGAAGAAGCATTAGTCCAGGTTTGCAGAGCAGTTGGTACAACAGGGAGCTGAGCAGGACAGACAGGAGGTAGTTTGCTGCACTTGTGGGTTGCCAGGCCACTTTTGGAGGGATTGCCCCACGGGGCAAGTCCCACAGTAGCAGCAGCCAGTACAGTATGCGCAACAGCTACCTCAGTACCAGTACCCTCCCCAGCAGCAGGCACTGCGTCAACAGTAGCGAGGGCAGTACCAGCAGCCAGCTCAGCAGTTTCCGCAGTTTTAGCAGTCGCAGCAGTACCAATCGTACACCAGCAGCAGCAGTTCCCTCAGCACCAGCAGCCGCCGCAGCAGCAGCAGCCCCAGTAGGCGCTGCAGCGTGGGCGTGGTCGGGTGATGGCACTCACCCGGGAGCAGGTGGAGGCATCAAACCTGGTTATAGGTACTCTACCTATTCTCGACAGAGCTGCTCGTGTTTTGGTTGACCCCGATGCTTCTTTGTGTTTTGCTTCCGAGGAGTTTTATGAGTCCCTGGCTTGTCGCACACCTGAAAGGCAGTGTGACGTGATGGTCGATCTCCCGTCTGGTGACTACATGTGTTCTTTTGGTTACCTGGAGGGTGTGGCAGTCGAGGTAGAAGGGCACCAGTTGTCGACCAGGTTGTACACGTTGCAGCTTCGTGACTTTGACGTCATCCTGGGCATGGACTGGTTGGAGGCTCACTCAGCTGTGGTTGATTGTCAGTGGAAGACCGTTCGGTTCGGGATACCTGGAGCACCCGTTCTCTACTTCCGAGGTATCCGATCTACCCGTCGGCCATTCATTTCCTTGTGTAAGGCTCGTCGTTTGATCCATGATGGCTGTGTCGCCTACCTTGCTTCAGTTTGTTCCTTGGAGCCTAGCGGATCTTCAGTTTTTGATGTGCCAGTTATTTTTGAGTTTTCTGATGTCTTCCCGGAGGATCTACCTGGTTTGCCGCCTGAGCGGGAGGTAGAGTTCTCCATTGAGCTTTTGCCCAGTACGATGCCTTTGTCCAAGGCACCCTACTGGATGGCTCCGGCGGAGTTGCGCGAGTTGAAGCGCCATCTACAAGAGTTGCTTGAGCTAGGCTTCATTCGTCCGAGTCGTTCGGTGTGGGGAGCGCCTATTTTGTTTGTGAGAAAGAAGGATGGTAGTCTGCGTTTGTGCATCAATTATCGGTAGTTGAACCAGGTTACTGTGAGAACAAGTACAAGCTGCCGAAGATCGATGATTTGTTTGATCAGTTGCAGTCGGCCAGAGTTTTCTCGAAGATCGACTTGAGGTCCGGTTACTATCAGATGCAGAGCAGAGAGTCAGATATTGGCTTGACAGCTTTCCAGTCCATGTACGGTCACTTTGAGTTCGTCGTGATGTCGTTTGGGCTGACGAACGCACCCGCAGCATTTATGGATCTGATGCATAGGGTGTTCGATGAGTACCTAGATCGTTTTGTGGTTATTTTTGTTGATGATATTTTGGTCTACTCGGCTTCTGAGGAGGAGCACGAGGAGCACCTGAGGATCGTGCTGGAGACCATGCGGAGTCACCGCCTTTATGCCAAGTTCGACAAGTGCAAATTTTGGCTGAGGGAGGTGCACTTTCTCGGGCACGTGATCTTGGGTTCTGGTGTGGCAGTGGATCCTGCCAAGGTGGAGGCAGTGTTGTCGTGGGAGCAGCCCACATCAGTGTCAGAGGTCCGTAGCTTTCTGAGCTTGGCAGGTTACTACCGGAGGTTCATTTAGGATTTTCCCAAGATAGCAGCACCGTTGACCAGGTTGACGAAACTGGACGTCAGGTTTGTTTGGTCAGAGGACTGTGAGCAGAGCTTCTGAGAGCTGAAGACGAGGTTGACTTTAGTGCCAGTGTTGGTCTTGCCATCGGACAGTGGAGGCTTCGTGGTCTACACCGACGCGTCAAGATCAGGTTTGGGTGCCGTGCTAATGCAGCATGGTGGGGTCATTGCCTATGCTTCTCGACAGCTCAAGAAGCATGAGGAGAACTACCCCACCCATGACTTGGAGTTGGCAGCAGTGGTGTTCGCTCTCAAGTTGTGGAGGCACTATTTGTATGGAGAAGCGTTTGAGATCTTCACCGACCATCAGAGTCTACAGTATATCTTCACCCAGAGGGATCTGAACTTGAGGCAGCACAGGTGGATGGAGTATTTGAAGGACTACGACCTAACCCTCTCCTATCACCCAGGAAGGGCTAATGTCGTAGCCGATGCTTTGAGCAGGTGCGTTCACTGATGGTCAGAGAGTGGAGACTGTTTGAGGAGCTGTCCCAGGGAGTGTTCTACCCATCGAGGCATAGAGACCATGTTGTAGAGTCCAGTTTGTCAGTTCGGCCGTCAGTGGTCAGGCAAGTGTTGCAGGCACAACAGGCAGACTCACAGCTGGCAGACATTTTACAGATGCCAGATGTTGAGCTTGTCGAGGACAACGAGGTCAGATTCATGAGGCTGCTTGTACGTCCCGAGGAGGCGTGCCAGACGCTTTTGTCAGAGGCTCACAGGTCGAGGTAAGCTGTTCATCCTGGCTCCACTAAGATGTACCATTGCTTGAGGAGGTTCTTCTGGTGGCCAGGGATGAAGAGGGGCGTGGTGGAGTTTGTCGCTCGGTGCCTTACCTGTCAGCAGGTGAAGGCTGAGCATCAGCGTCCTGGTGGTGAGCTGCAGCCATTGCCCATTTCCGTGTGGAAGTGGGACGACATCACCATGGACTTTGCAGTTGGTTTGCCCCGCACTCCGTAGAGGCATGATGGTATCTAGGTGATCGTGGACCGTTTGACCAAGTTAGCGCACTTTTTGCCAGTCAGGATGTCTTGGTCAGTGGACAGGTTAGCCAGGCTGTACGTGGATAGAGTCATTCCATTGCATGGTACTCCAGTTTCGATCATCTCTGACAGAGATGCGAGGTTCACGTCAGGGTTTTGGCGCAGTTCGCAGAGAGCACTTGGCACAGAGTTGAGGTTGAGCATAGCGTATCATCCACATTCAGATGGGCAGTCAGAGAGGACCATTCAGACTTTGGAGGATATGCTGAGAGCCTCCTGCTTGGACTGGAGTGGCACCTGGGAGTCGCACCTTCAGATGGTAGAGTTCGCCTACAACAACAGCTATCACTCGAGCATCGGAATGGCGCAATACGAGGCTTTGTATGGTCGCCCATGCAGGACACCTCTTCACTGGTTCAAGGTTGGAGAGAGGTAACTTTTGGGGCCAGAGTTAGTGCAGCAGTGTGCAGATACAGTCAGGCTAGTCAGGCAGAGGCTGCAGACAGCACAGAGCCGGCAGAAGAGCTATGTAGACAGTCGCAGGAGACCGTTACAGTTCAGCGTTGGTGACCTTGTTTTCTTGCGGGTCTCGCCGACCAAGGGTGTTATGAGGTTTGGCAAGAAGGGAAAGCTCAGTCCCAGGTACATTGGGCATTTCCCTATCTCAGAGAGGGTCGGCGAGGTGGCGTACAGGTTGAGTCTTCTGGCAGAGTTGGCAGGCGTGCATAGTGTTTTCCACATTTCGCAGCTCAGGGAGTACATCGCAGACCCTTCGCACGTGTTAGACTACTCGCGGCTTTAGGTAGCGCCAGACTTGTTAGTGCCAGAGTACCCAGACAGAGTCATTGACCGTAGGGTGCAGCAGTTGCGTCGAAGGCAGATTCCACTGGTGAAGGTCGTTTGGTAGAACCGCGTCGATGGCGAGGCCACCTGGGAGCGCGAGGATGAGATGCAGGAGGAGTGCCCTTATTTTGTTTGATTGATTGGTATGTCTTCTCTCTGTACTGCTTTCCAGTTTAAGACCGAGTTGTTTTTATTTGAGGACGAAATGTCTTAAGGTGGGTGGGATGTAAGACCCGGCCCTCCTAGGCCCTTTGGCCCCGTCCTCTGGGTTGCGACAGGTGCCCGGCCGTCGCCTTCTCGTTGCGACGGGGGTGGCCGTCGCGTCCTTGTCATGGCGTCTGACGGCGTTGTGACTACTTTTCTGAAAAATGTGACTGCTGTCCTTTCTGTCAGAATGGCTTTGTGGGGTCTCAGGCACGTGCAGTGTTGACGTGACCTGGTCAGCCGTCGCGTTTGCTTTTTCGGTCTTCGAGGTTTGACTGCCTTCTTGGGGTCGCGCCAAGGGGCGGACGTCGTCGTGACATGGTCACGACGCCTGGGGGCGTCGCGACATGTTAGTTGTCATGCCGGGTCTGCCCGTCACGTTCTGGGGGCCATTGGCTTAAAACCGAACGCCGCACCCCATTCTCCCCCTCTCCCCTTTGTCTCCTTCTTCTTCCCTTCTTCTTCCCTCTCCTTCCCTCTGAGCTCTCCTTGTGTTTTTGGTGGTTCTTCGTGCTCGAGGTGTTCGTGCTGAGGCGGTGTCACCTTGGTCGTGTAGGGGCTGTGTTCGTGTTGCGTGGAGCGAGGAGGAGGTGGTCATTCCTACGTGAAGGCCCCAACGGGTCGGCTCTACACGTGGAGGTAGGGACTCTTGATCCTCTCGCTCTAAGCATGCTCCCTTTCCCCTTTAGATCGTGTTTTCCCGATGATTTGGGACTTGGGGAGTGTGAGAAATCCATGCTCGTGGTTGAGTGAGGTTTTCCTTCGAGTGTAAATTCATGTGAATCCATGTTTGTGGGGCTCTAAGGGTGGTTTGGAGGGATTTACAGCTTTCATACATGTTGTACATGCTCCCCCCCCGTGGAATGTTTATTTTGTGTTTTTGGGGTGGTTCCTAGAGAGACTGCTCCGGAACCCCCCTATGCTGAAGACGCGACCACTATAGAGGTCACAATCTTGTCGCGATAGCCTGGCTGGTCGCGACATGATCGCGACGCTCTTGGGTGTCGTGGCCTGGTCGACAGTGTCGCGACAGGGAAGGGCGTCGCGACAAGGTCATGACGGCCCGATGCATCGCGACTACAGCCGAGAGACAGGTTTTGGTCTTTGCCGTTTCTGCTTCTTTTACTGTACCCGTGGCACCTGTGCTAGTTCCCTAGTACGGTCCTACACTAGTCTTCGCCCGGTGCTCAGCACTTGAGGGCTTGTCCCGTGAAAGAGGTTGTTACCATTGCCTAGGACCCCATCCTCTTACGCCTTAGAGGGAGCGTTCGGGGCGACGAGTGTACTCGAGTCACGAACTCCAGAGTGAGGGGAAAATGGTGGTTTGGATGGGGGCATCGAGTCATTTATAGAGCTCTCTTGGTTAGGCCTGGGACACTGAGGACGGCCGGAGTTCTACCCGGTGCATGCTAGCCAGTCCTTTTCTCACTGCCTCGCTCTTTGCGGCCCCGGAACCGCATAGAGAGGCCAGGCGTGGGACCATAGTCCGGCCAGACTACGACGGTTACTATTGTGTGTTTTGCGTCCTACCTTGCTCTGACGAGACGTGAGGGTCAGGACCTGGGTCGAGGGTAAGACGTCGGTGGGTGCACCTGACCTTTGACTAGTGGTTGCATTTTCCGTAGCTAGTGTTCCTTGTCCAAGCGGGGTTCCCCTGTCTGTGTTTTACTAGCCGCGTGGTGGTCACGACGAGCAGTCGTACGGAGTTTCTGACCGTGTTGTACTTTCGTACCGCTCTAGTTGTAGCTTCGCTTCTGCACTTCTGTTCGTAGGTAGAAGATATAAACTGTTGTTATTTTAATTGTTATATATATTCTTCTGCCTGTTAGAGCCAGTAGGAGATTGGTAGTCCCTACTGAGCTTCTGTTGTGAAGCTCTGTCACATCCCGAGAATTACGCAGCGGATATTAATGATGTAGAATATAATTCGAGTCGATATCTCGAGACGTGAACAGCCAGCAAATAAGCCTCTATCTAGCACGCGCTAAATGTATAACAACATACATCATCATAGGGCCCAAATATTGAACTCAACTAATCTTGTATTCAAATCTCAACTCATTGTATTCCAAATAGAAACTAATACAGGACTAAGAATCAATAAAAAGGAAAAGAACATTTTATTCCTCACTTCCTACTACATAAATCTAACACTCAAAGCAAACTACTATAACTAGACTCATAGTTGGGACGCTCATCACTCGGACGCATTCCCATCCTCGACTTGCTCCTCCTCTTGAACTTCATAGTCACCTAGATTGGGTAAAAGTAGGGGATGAGCAAACTAGCCCAGTAGGATTTATATCTCAATGTGCGGGCAATGATTTAAGTGATTAACAATTTAGAACTAGGTAAGCACGATGAATGTCATGATATGCATGTACGAAAAGAAATCATTAAAACACGATACGTGAAACATGCTAGATAGAGAGATCATGATAGAACGAGATCTAGAATGATATAACGAGATGGAACTAGCAATAGATCACTTTGTACAAGCACGCAAGATTTCACTTGATGTTAATAGCTTTCAAGAACGTAAGATATCACTATTGCAATAAATGCAGGATGGCCATATCACGCAAGCAAGCAAGCACGCACGAGCACGATCATGTAATACTAATCAGGCACGTAGACACTAATGTACACCAAGAAAAGATCCATCAAGAATGTACACCAAGACACGTGTATGTGGTTATTGTATCTACCATTCAACACGACACGCACGACTCCCAATGCAGATGCAACTCCAGTAATCATTATACCCCATGGTTAATAGTATATTTATGACTCTTTGTCATTGGGGCTAGACTGGAGCCCTTGGACACTCACCGTGCCTAGTCAGCATCTCACTTAAATTTTAAATGTAGATACCCACAGTCATTAATAATGGCCAATGAGAGTTTCAAATGTAAGCATGTGTAATGTCATGTTCACGATGATGATGAGAACAAGTAATAAGCAAATTGAACATGATTTCATGAGAACAATGGTCGAGAGATAAATTTGACAGCATAACGATACGATTTATACATTAATTCAATCTTTACATTAATTGTTTTAGTCTAGATTGTAAATCACACTCACGAGAACAAGAAGAGAAAGGAAGTGCACGCTATCTCCAGGGAACTTCAATGGTACAACAACTCATCGGCCATGTGGGAATCCATGGTCAGAGGAGATTTACGGAGGCCTTGGAGAAAAGGTCACTAGTCTACCGATTCGGAATGACGGTAGAGAGATTCCAAATTCCAAAAAAAGGGCTGTCTAGACGTGTAAGTGTGTAGTGATGTACGCGTGTCTCAATTCATAAACCATCGGTCTCAAACTCGCGGGAAGCACTTAACAATATAACATGGAATAAAACTATGCACTTTAACTAATCATGGTTTGCAAGATTTTATGATAACCATTATCATTTAAACATGGTAGAACAGTAGGAAGATTAAATCATAAGTAGCATAAATGGATCATAACATTTAAGGAGCACTTAGAATAGCATTCATGTAATTAAAGCTTTTAAATGGGTTAATCACTTTTAAGCCATTAAAATAACCACCATGCAATGATCAGACCCAAAATAGGTGAATTACACACTGAATATCATATTAATTAGACCTCGGGTATAGCGGTTAGAATTGCAGAAAAATAAGTGGGGTTTCATGCAAAATCCTGAGGTCGCGACGGGTTCATATGAAGAAGGCAACAGGGCTTTCAGACCCGAAGGTCAGGTCGTGACGGCGGTTCGGTCGCGATCAGATCATGACAAAATTCTTGTCGCGATCTTCCTGAGAATGCGGCCTATCGAGCCGTTGCGTTCTCAGGTCCTTGTCCTGCATCTGACAGAGAAAGGACAGTGCTTTGGATTACGGACTAGACTTTCCTTGTTTTGACACGGGGTTGTTCTAAAATGAAGAACAAATTGTACGATGCATGAAAATCATGAAACTAGTTTAAAACAAACCTAGACATGCAAGGGTGCTTCCAGTAAATCAGAATTAGAAAAAAAATGATGGTTTCAATAGGCTTTAATCAAGTCAAACACAAATGTAAAAGCCAAGTGCAACCCGAAAACGTAGTATCATGTAGTGACCCTCTTACCATGCTTATAACTCTCTAACTAATGACATTTAGACAAAATGATCAACACAAGACATGACAAGGACAACTAGTAGAAAAACGTTCATGTTGTGGGTTTGCTCTAATTCGGTCTTGAATCGCATACAACATATAAAGAATGGGAAAAGCCCTAACAGTGCGTGACTTGGGGAAAACGCTTATAATTCAAAATCTACTCATTAGAATTCGATGAAACCAGTGGGAAACGAAATCTAACTTGATGCTCTACACATTTCTATAGGATATGTTAAGGTTTGGCCCGAGAAAACCTACCTTTTGGGTTGAAGAAGTCCCATTTTTCTAGAAAACCCGTGTTCAGACCACTTGGAGGAAAACGCTTAATACTCCATGTATACTGCATGAAATTTGGGCATTCCACTTGGGTTAGAACGTAGACTTGACCCTCTTTCCAGGGGTATAGTCCTTGCAAGGTTTGGTTATGGTTTGACTCACCTTTGGTAGACTTCAAGTGGACAGTTTGTGTAGGTCGCAACAGACGAGAAGGGGAAGAAGAACGACTTGGTGTGGACGATATCCTGCTCCCAGCCACCAAGAACTCCTCCACACGACCCCAACAAGATGTAAACTCGTCTCCAAGGGTTTGGTGAAGAGTATTTAAGCAACCAAAGTGTTTAGGAGTCCTATTGTAACTAGGAAAGAAGAGTTGCAGTTTTAGCTTGTTAGTTTCCTAATTGAGGATTTATTCCTCCATTAGAGTGTGTGAGGATTTAGGAAACCTCCCCCCATAGTTAAGCACGAATTGGGTTGCCAAGAATGCAAGATCTCTTCCCAATTCAACTCTAATTACCTCTTTCTAATTTCAGCTTATTTAGAGTTACGAATTTCCATGCATTTTCTAGCTTTATTTGATTTTGGGCCATATGTGGTCCATTGGCCCAATTATGATATTGGGTCATTAATATATAATGTTGGAAGTCTCTCCATCATATTTATTTAATTTATTGTCATGCCGGGTTTCCGTGCTAACGATTTTCCAACTTGTTTCCTAATTTGGATAATCGGTCACAATAACTCTTAAACCTAGCCCAAATGATTTTTATTGACCCAAATTTCTTGATGGGTCATTAGAGGATATTATTTGAAGTCCATATATGATTTTTATTTAATTTTCTGACTCATCCAAGTACGTGTGATAATGATTTTTTGACTTATTCATGAATTACGATAATAAGTCGCGAAACACTTTAAACTTGGCTAATCCGATTTTTCTTGGCACAAATTTCTTCGTGAAACATTTAGTAATAATGTTTAGGGTCGATTTATAATTTTTATGAAATTTCCCGATATGTTTTAGCACATACGATAATGATACGTATGTTTAAATACTCCGATATTATGGAAATTATTTATTCCATTTATTTTGAATTTTTATGTAATTAAAATTCCTGGGGTGCTACAAGCTCATCCTCCTTCTTCTCAGGTGAGACTTCTCAGCAGCGGTAGGGCGCGTGCCGGGTGGAGGAGATGGGGCGGTAGGCGAGGACCCCGTAGCTAGCAGTGGTTCCCCTTTCACTGTACATCACCCTTGGGGTATGCCCCTAAGGGATTTGTTCTTCCCCTGCCTTTTACTTGTACTAGCGTGCGTGTGTTGGGACTGTACTTAGAGCGGTACGCAGCGGTCTCGCTCTCTTTTCTGTTCCGCTTGTACGCGTCTAGTGTAGCAGTTGACGTTTACTTCCATTACATATCCTGTTAGATTTACATTATATCACTTCCGGGTCCTTGGATCCGTGGGCGGCGACCGTGAAAATTGGGTCCTCGGAGTGGGCCGAGGGTCGGGTTTCTGGGGTCGTTACATCTACAGCTCTTGACCCTGTTGAGATGGAGCGACAGCTGGACCTTTTGTCCGTGGCTGCGAGGCTGAGATGTAGACTTGTGTTGCTTGTCCGGGTCTGTGGCTGGTGTCGTGAACCAGTTCTTGTGACTCATGTTCAGCGTGCCTTCTTTAGTTTGTACACACGTACGTGGTTTGCCGTTTATTTACTTACAGTTGTAGTATCATGTGTAGGCGTCATATATTTTAAATGCTTACAGCTTTGCTTATCTTATATGTTGTACATCGTTTTATCGGCTTTGGGGGAGTTGCCCTACTAAGTCAGTGAAAAGGCCCTCGAATGATCTCAGAATTTCACGCAAGATTTCACTTGATGTCAATAGCTTTCAAGAACGTAAGATATCACTAATTGCAATAAATGCAGGATGGCCATATCACGCAAGCAAGCAATCACGCACGAGCATGATCATGTAATACTAATCAGGCACGTAGACACTAATGTACACCAAGAAAGATCCATCAAGAATGTACACCAAGACACGTGTATGTGGTTATTGTATCTACCATTCAACACGACACGCACGACTCCCAGCGTAGATGCAACGCCAGTAATCATTATACCCCATGGTTAATAGTATATTTATGACTCTCTGTCATTGGGGCTAGACTGGAGCCCTTGGACACTCACCGTGCCTAGTCAGCATCTCACTTAAATTTTAAATGTAAATACCCACAGTCATTAATAATGGCCAATGAGAGTTTCAAATGTAAGCATGTGTAATGTCATGTTCACGATGATGATGAGAACAAGTAATAAGCAAATTGAACATGATTGCATGAGAACAATGGTCGAGAGATAAATTTGACAGCATAACGGTACGATTTATACATTAATTCAATCTTTACATTAATTGCTTTAGTCTAGATTGTAAATCACACTCACGAGAACAAGAAGAGAAAGGAAGTGCACGCTATCTCCAGGGAACTTCAATGGTACAACAACTCATCGGCCATGTGGGAATCCATGGTCAGAAGAGATTTACGGAGGCCTTGGAGAAAAGGTCACTAGTCTACCGATTCGGAATGACCGGTAGAGAGATTCCAAATTCCCAAGAAAGGGCTGTCTAGACGTGTAAGTGTGTAGTGATGTACGCGTGTCTCAATCATAAACCATCGGTCTCAAACTCGCGGGAAGCACTTAACAATATAACATGGAATAAAACTATGCACTTTAACTAATCATGGTTTGCAAGATTTTATGATAACCATTATCATTTAAACATGGTAGAACAGTAGGAAGATTAAATCATAAGTAGCATGAATGGATCATAACATTTAAGGATCTCTTAGAATAGCATTCATGTAATTAAAGCTTTTAAATGGGTTAATCACTTTTAAGCCATTAAAATAACCACCATGCAATGATCAGACCCAAAATAGGTGAATTACACACTGAATATCATATTAATTAGACCTCGGGTATAGCGGTTAGAATTGCAGAAAAATAAGTGGGGTTTCATGCAAAATCCTGAGGTCGCGACGGGTTCATATGAAGAAGGCAACAAGGCTTTCAGACCCGAAGGTCAGGTCGTGACGGCAGTTCGGTCGCGATCAGATCATGACAAAATTCTTGTCGCGATCTTCCTGAGAATGCGGCCTATCGATCCGTTGCGTTCTCAGGTCCTTGTCCTGCATCTGACAGAGAAAGGACAATGCTTTGGATTACGGACTAGACTTTCCCTGTTTTGACACGGGGTTGTTCTAAAATGAAGAACAAATTGTACGATGCATGAAAAATCATGAAACTAGTTTAAAACCAACCTAGACATGCAAGGGTGCTTCCAGTAAATCAGAATTAGAAAAAAAATGATGGTTTCAACAGGCTTTAATCAAGTCAAACACAAACGTAAAAGCCAAGTGCAACCCGAAAACGTAGTATCATGTAGTGACCCTCTTACCATGCTTATAACTCTCCAACTAATGACATTTAGACAAAATGATCAACACAATACATGACGAGGACAACTAGTAGAAAAACGTTCATGTTGTGGGTTTGCTCTAATTCGGTCTTGAATCGCATACAACATATAAAGAATGGGAAAAGCCCTAACAGTGCGTGACTTGGGGAAAACGCTTATAATTCAAAATCTACTCATTAGAATTCGATGAAACCAGTGGGAAACGAAATCTAACTTGATGATCTACACATTTCTATAGGATATGTTAAGGTTTGGCCTGAGAAAACCTACCTTTTGGGTTGAAGAAGTCCCATTTTTCTAGAAAACCCGTGTTCTGACCACTTGGAGGAAAATGCTTAATACTCCATGTATACTGCATGAAATTTGGGCATTCCACTTGGGTTAGAACGTAGACTTGACCCTCTTTCCAGGGTATAGTCCTTGCAAGGTTTGGTTATGGTTTGACTCACCTTTGGTAGACTTCAAGTGGACAGTTTGTGTAGGTCACAACAGACGAGAAGGGGAAGAAGAACGACTTGGTGTGGACGATCTCCTGCTCCCAGCCACCAAGAACTCCTCCACACGACCCCAACAAGATGTAAACTCGTCTCCAAGGTTTGGTGAAGAGTATTTAAGCAACCAAAGTGTTTAGGAGTCCTATTGTAACTAGGAAAGAAGAGTTGCAGTTTTAGCTTGTTAGTTTCCTAATTTGAGGATTTATTCCTCCATTAGAGTGTGTGAGGATTTAGGAAACCTCCCCCATAGTTAAGCACGAATTGGGTTGCCAAGAATGCAAGATCTCTTCCCAATTCAACTCTAATTACCTCTTTCTAATTTCAGCTTATTTAGAGTTACGAATTTCCATGCATTTTCTAGCTTTATTTGATTTTTGGGCCATATGTGGTACATTGGCCCAATTATGATATTGGGTCATTATATATAATGTTGGAAGTCTCTCCATCATATTTATTTAATTTATTGTCATGCCGGGTTTCCGTGCTAACGATTTTCCGACTTGTTTCCTAATTTGGATAATCGGTCACAATAACTCTTAAACCTAGCCCAAATAATTTTTATTGACCCAAATTTCTTGATGGGTCATTAGAGGATATTATTTAAAGTCCATATATGATTTTTATTTAATTTTCTGACTCATTCAAATACGTGTGATAATGATTTTTTTGACTTATTCATGAATTACGATAATAAGTCGCGAAACACTTTAAACTTGGCTAATCCGATTTTTCTTGGCATAAATTTCTTCGTGAAACATTTAGTAATAATGTTTAGGGTCGATTTATAATTTTTATGAAATTTCCCGATATGTTTTAGCACATACGATAATGATACGTATGTTTAAATACTCCGATATTATGGAAATTATTTATTTCCATTTATTTTGAATTTTATGTAATTAAAATTCCTGGGGTGCTACAAGCTCATCCCTCCTTCTTCCCAGGTGAGACTTCTCAGCAGCGGTAGGGCGCGTGCCGGGTGGAGGAGATGGGGCGGTAGGCGAGGACCCCGTGGCTAGCAGTGGTTCCCCTTTCACTGTACATCACCCTTGGGGTATGCCCCTAAGGGATTTGTTCTTCCCCCGCCTCTTACTTGTACTAGCGTGCGTGTGTTGGGACTGTACTTAGAGCGGTACGCAGCGGTCTCGCTCTCTTTTCTGTTTCCGCTTGTACGCGTCTAGTGTAGCAGTTGACGTTTACTTCCATTACATATCCTGTTAGATTTACATTATATCACTTCCGGGTCCTTGGATCCGTGGGCGGCGACCTTGAAAATTGGGTCCTCGGAGTGGGCCGAGGTCGGGTTTCTGGGGTCGTTACATCTACAGCTCTTGACCCTGTTGAGATGGAGCGACAGCTGGACCTTTTGTCCGTGGCTGCGAGGCTGAGAGGTAGACTTGTGTTGCTTGTCCGAGTCTGTGGCTGGTGTCGTGAACCAGTTCTCGTGACTCATGTTCAGCGTGCCCTTCTTTAGTTTGTACACACGTACGTGGTTTGCCGTTTATTTACTTACAGTTGTAGTATCATGTGTAGGCGTCATATATTTTAAATGCTTACAGCTTTGCTTATCTTATATGTTGTACATTGTTTTATCGGCTTTGGGGGAGGTGCCCTACTAAGTCCAGGTGAAATTCTGAGATTTTTCCCTACTAAGTCCAGGTGAAGGAGAGCAGGAGTGTAAGGCCCTCGAAATTTGTCGCACTATTGTATTGCATGTAAATCATTCATGTTGTATACGAACGTATGTATGTATCTACGCATGTATTAATTAGTATACTTATGTGTGTGTGTGTACAATTTAAGTATAAATAATGTATGTATCGCTCGATGGTAGTGTGTGCACGATACCATATAGATATTACATGTATATATACAAGATGTGCATGGGTTTCTGCATGTTTTAGACTTCTGGCCGAAGGCCATATTGGCGTCAATATCATGACGTCGATGTGGTGTCAGCGTCAACCCCATGGACGCTAACACTAATCCCAGCGTCCAACGATGTGGATGCCAACTTTTCTGACCTGCATGCGTTGCAGAGCCCAGAATTCCGGGAGCAAGCTACCCCAACCATTGGGGAGCTGTCCCCAACGGTCTGAAAGGCCATCTTGTCACCCCTGCGTAACAAGAGAACCCCTCTTCTATATTCAGACCCATTTCTACAGCCCTAGCACTTCTTTTGCCCCTTTGCAAGAGAGGAAGGAGAGAAAACCTATTTTCGAACTGTGAGAAACCCCACTCTTTGCAGCCCAAAATCCGAACTTCTGAAGCTTGATCCGGCCACCTGCTGCTTCAAGGAGTTTGCTGGATCGACGAGGAAGGCCTCCCCGACCTCGGAAGGCACTGGAGCTTGCTCAGGAACCCGGAGTAAAGCGTTTCTAAGAGCTTCTTCGGACAGCCCAAGGAGAGCTTCTCCGAGCCCTAGATCCGTCTGGTGAATTTTCTAGAGGCAAGTACCCTACCCATAACGTCCCTGTATGTGTCTAGGTTGGTTTTACAAATTTTATGTATTTTCCCTCGTGTCCTAGACCCCCAAATTCACCCCATCTTTAGAGCTCGGGTCTGTGTTCTGCACAGACCTGACATTAACGGCAATACCCATTGCCGCCAAGATCATGCTTAGCATCCATCGATGATGCCGCTAACATGAAATTAACGGCCATAGCTTGCCGCCATGTTCATCTGAGCAGAACAGCAAGCTGTTCTGCCCTTCTATACGACTATTTTCGATATATTTCACGATGAGGATATAATGTAATCTCTTATGTACTATGTATACTAGTGAATGTGGTGTGTGGATGGATTCTTTTGCAAGGTGGTAAATGGTAAGTTGTTTCTTTCATGTAAATACATGTGTGATGAGTTATCAATCTTGTCAATCCTTTATTTGTATGATTTAGGACGAATCTGAATATACTACATTTTATGGGTCATTCATGTATTGGTTAGTCTCTGTTCTGAAATTCTGAGATTTTTCCCATGCTTGTGTGAATTAGTGGAAATATTGCTTGGGAAATAGAAATTTTGCGTAGGTCATGATAAATCTTCGGTAAATCATGTATTGCCCAAAAATTTCAGGAATAAATTCTGTAGCTCCATGCCTGTTAGGGTTCAGACCGCGAGCGGTTAAAACTGTGTTTGTGTTTATCTCCATGACAAATCAAATTGCGGATAGCATGTGAAATTAATGTTAGATTTTCTGAAATTTCGTTTAGCTTAGAAAAATCTGAAATTTTGCATGCGGGATCCTAAACCAAAATTAGCCTGTGGTTAAAATTTCAGGTCATTTGGACCAGTATATGATGCAATATGAATTTTTCCCATGTGAAATTATGAAACTAATGCATGCCTTCGTAAAATGATTCGATTTTGCATGTAGCAACCTGATTAGTAAATTTTCCTAAGTGCTAAACTTCTGTAATTATAGTGCCATGTTAGGAAAAACAGAGAGGTGTGCATGTGAGTGAGAAAGTGAATGAATTGAGAGTGACATGTGTAAACTTATGTGTTAAAAACGGTAAAAACGTGTAATTGTAAATTGTGCCAAGTGTGACATTGCTTCCACAAAGGGCAGTGGAACCGTATCAGGAAAAGTCCCCCTGAGAAGGTTCAATGTGTAAGTGACCCTAAGGGCATTAGGGGGAAATCCTGGAGGTGGACAAGTACCACTGGTTAGGGTGGAGACTTGTTCTCCCGGTCTGCGCAGTCCAAGAGTCGCCATTGTATTGCCTAGATGGCGTCTATGTGATGTGATGTGTTGTGCCCTTCTTTGGTGGTTTGGACTATGTGTCACGGCACTAAATGTGAATGTGTAAATGGGAATGTGTAAATGTGTATGTGTTCATGTGAAAAATGTGAATGTGAATAATGTGTAAAGTGTATGTGTAAAGTGTAAAATATGCGAATTTGAAATTGTGTAAAATGTGAAACCAAAATGTGAGGATGTGAGTGTGTAATCCATGTTATGACAAATCTGAAATCATGCTTAAACAGTAGCTTTACTATGTTATGATCATGTTTATGTATGCAAAATGACTAGAATCCATGCTAGGGATAATTGTTAAGCATGTACAAACAACTTCCATAATTGATTGTTCACATGTTGTGATTTAATCGTTGTTGTAGCTCTCATGTGTTAGATTATGGTTGCTAAAGCATGTAAAATCAGCAAGCTTAAAGTATGAAAAATGGTCATGTATATGCGTAGTAATGTGTAGATTTCATGTTAGGTGTGTTTCCTTTCATGCATGTTCGGAAATGTATGTTCGTGGCTTCATGTCTTAGTTGGTTGGAGGTAGATTTTTATGTGAGAAATGAATAGAAAGCATGTGATAGGTGATTCTATTTCCGTAAATCTGAAAGCATAGTCCATGTGTTAAATTGTAGATTCACCATGATAGGTTGTAAGAGTTTAATATCGAGCATGCTACATGATGCGTCTTATGAATGTGTATGCAAAACCTACCATGATATGTGCATGTGCGGTATGTGTAGAATACTTGCTGAGTCTTTTAGACTCATTACTTGCTTCGGCGTACAGGTGTAGTTGGTGACGACACGCTTGCAGAGGAGGCGTTGGAGACCGACTCCGAGCGTGGAGATTAGACAGTTGGAGTGCTTGTGACATTTTGAGATTTTCATAGTATGTAATTGCAACTTTGTATTAGAATTACTATGGAAAGGGAATGTATAAGTGTGGACATTTATGTTTTAAATTTTCAGCAATTTAATATGTGGACTTTTAGTTCTTAAATGTTATCAAATCATGTATGTTTAAATGTGGATGATGAATGAAATGAAGACAGTAGTTCTTTACTTCCGCTACTCTGTTCTTATATTCACGTGTATCTCAGCTGAATGTTATTGTTGGGTAAATGTCCCACTGTGGCAACGCTCGCTATACCGACGTGGGTTGGTATAACCGTACCGGTATAATGAGGGTCGCTACAGAGATTGGTATCAGAGAAAACCGGTTGAGATTGCACATGAATATACCTAGTCATCATCTTCATTACATGCTAAGTCTACATAGGAATGTCCACATGTGTAGAATTGATTAATAATGAATGAAAAATAGATAAGAAAATGGTTAGAAAATTTAGTAACCTAGCTCTAATGGTGGCTGAAATTTATTACAGCCATGGCTTCGAGAGGTAGGCGTGGCGGAGCGCCGGCCCGTGAGGACGAGCCGCGACGTGACGAGCGGGCGGAGCAGCAGGCCCCGGCACCGCCAGGTCCTGTACTTCCCCCACCGCCACCTGTGGACTATGGAGTATTCATGCAAGGTCTGGTGCAAGCCATGCAGACGCAGGCTCATACCCAGGCAGCACTCCAGGCTCAGTTGGAGGCTCAGGTTAGACCAATAAAATGAACTATTATCTGTTTTATTTGAATGTGTGATATTATATTGATTGTGTATTGCTTGATGTGTACTGTAGCAGGCTCAAGTACCAGCTCAGAACCATGGTGGACCTTCTACCATGGAGAGATTCAAGAGGATGCTGCCACCCTCTTTTAAGGGGGAGAGCGATCCGTTGTTGGCAGAAAGCTGGATGAGGGAGATAGAGAAGATCTTCCGAGCCATCAGGTGTGCAGATGACGATAAGGTTATGTTAGCCACCTACATGCTACAGGTATGTGTTAATTTTGTATGATTGTATGTTTGTTAGTTAGAAGTGTTAGTTAGAGCTTATGAAGTACATTGCAGGAAAGAGCTGATGTATGGTGGTCTTCACTACTGCGTACCCGATTTGAGGACGGAGCTATCGACGTTGCTTGGGACGAGTTCGTGAGGCTCTTTCGGGCCAAGTTCGTCCCCGAGCATGTGCAAGATCAGATGGAGCAAGAATTTCTATCTTTGGCTCAAGGCTCCATGACCGTGCTGGAATATGAGGCAAGATTTTCTGAACTTTCTAAATATGCACCTCATATCGTGGCAGACGAGCGGAGGAAGACCAAGAAGTTCGTGATGGGACTCAAGCCATCACTGCGGACGAGACTCGTGGCATTTGACCACCGCACATTGGACGAGGCCCTTAGTGCTGCTTGTAGGCAGGAGGGAGAAATGGAGCAATACCTGGAAGAAAAGAAAGCTTCACAGAAGAGGCCAGCGGCAACTTTCCAACGATAAGACAAGAAGAAAATGGTGTACCAGACACCGCAGCGATCCGTGGCAGTCGGCAGTTCTCAGGTACCTTCTGTACGTTCCCCTGGTGTGAAGAAAGAGTGTCCCCACTGTGGGAAGACACACAGTGGTACCGAGTGTTGGATGATTACGGGCAAGTGCTTGAAGTGTGGAAGCAGCGACCACAAGATCAAGGATTGCCCAAGACTTCAGCTGGGAGTCCAGCGCGGAGCACCAGCCCCAGCGGTAGCGGCAGCCGCGCCAGCTACAGGAAGACCAGGAAGGCCTCGAGCCCCAGCTCGAGTGTTTGCTTTAGCTCGTGAGGACGTCGAGCAGGCGGAGCATGTCACCGAAGGTACGGTTTTGCTTTTAGGTGTGCACGCTCGGGTTTTGTTTGATATGGGTGCTACTCACTCGTTCATTTCTGAGTGGTTCGCTAGGCAGTTAGCCTTAGAGTCAGGTATAGAGTCTGAGGTTTTAGAGGTCCCTTTGTCTGTGCACACCCCTGCGGGTACAATATCGACTAGGAAGTGCATTCCGTCGTTACCTGTGTGCATTGAGGATAGAGTCCTAGATGGGTGTTTCTTCTTGCTAAAGATGAAGGACTATGATGCTATTCTTGGTTTGGATTGGCTAGAGGAGCACTATGCGTTAGTGGATTGTCACCGGAAGAGGATTGTTTTCCGCATTCCTGGCGAGGACTAGTTCTCTCATCCCTTACCAAGGAACTTGGCAGGAAAGTTAGTCATCTCTGCTATGAAGGCGATGCGTATGGTGAACAAAGGTTGTGACGCTTTCTTGCCAGCGTGGTACTAGTGCCAGAGCTGATGAGTCACCTACTCTTGCAGAGATTGAGGTAGTGCAGGATTTTCCAGATGTTTTCCTGATGATTTGTCTGGTTTGCCATCGGATAGAGAGATAGAGTTTACCATAGAGTTGCTTCCGGGCACCTCTCCTATCTCAAAGGCTCCATATGGATGGCACCTGCGGAGTTAGCCGAGTTGAGGAGACAGTTGCAGGAGTTGCTTGATAAGGGATTTATTCGCCCTAGTGTTTCCCCTTGGGGCGCACCTGTATTATTCGTCAAGAAGAAAGACGGGTCACTTAGGTTATGCATTGACTATAGGAAGTTGAACCAAGTGACTGTGAAGAACAGGTATCCCTTACCTCGTATTGATGATTTGTTTGACCAGTGTGAGGCATCAGTCTTTTCTAAGATTGATTTGCGATCTGGTTATCATCAGTTGAGGATTCGGAGTGAGGATGTGTCCAAGACGGCATTTAGAACCCGTTATGGACATTATGAGTTTTTGGTCCTTCCTTTCGGATTGACCAATGCCCCTGCAGCGTTCATGGATCTCATGAACAGGGTGTTTAGGCCTTACTTAGATAGCTTTGTCGTAGTGTTTATTGATGATGTGTTGGTCTACTCTCGGATGAGGCCACGCACCGTCAGCATTTGAGGGTAGTGTTAGAGGTTCTTCGTGAGCACAAGCTGTATGCCAAGTTCAGCAAGTGCGATTTTTGGTTGCGCGAGGTTCATTTCCTCGGGCATGTTATCTCCGGCGCTGGTGTTGCAGTTGATCCAGCGAAGGTCCAGGCAGTTATGGATTGGGAGATTCCCTAAGACCCCTTCGGAGATTCGTAGTTTTATTGGTTTAGCTGGTTATTATCGGCGATTTATTGAGGGATTTTCATCCATCGCCGCCCCTTTGACTCAGCTTACCAGAAAGGGGGAGAAGTTCTTTGGTCTGAGAATGTGAGAGTAGTTTTCATTATTGAAGCTAAGCTACTTCAGCTCTGGTGTTGTATTACCTAGTGGTCCAGAAGGCTTTGCCATTTATACGGATGCATCTCAGATTGGTTTAGGCTGTGTGCTAATGCAGCAAGAAAGGGTAGTGGCTTATGCTTCTCGTCAGTTGAAGGAGCATGAGAGGAACTATCCGACTCATGACTTGGAGCTCGCAGCAGTGGTTCATGAACTAAAGATCTGGAGGCACTATCTTTATGGTGTCAGATTTGAGGTGTTTACCGACCACAAGAGCTTAAAGTATCTTTTCTCCAAAAGGAATTAAACCTGAGGCAGAGGAGATGGATTGAGTTCTTGAAGGACTATGACTTCGACCTTCAGTATCACCCTGGAAAGGCGAATGTTGTAGCGGATGCGCTGAGTAGAAAGAGACCATCTCTCCAGCAGGACTGGAAGATGTTGGAAGATGGGGCTTGCGCGTTGACTGAGTTAGAGCCATCGCTACGTCAGGCTTTTGTAGCTCAGTTAGCTCTTAGGTCCTCGGTTTTGGATGAGGTGATTGAGCAACAGGAAGCCGACCCTAGACTCTTAGAGTTAGTGGGTAAGGCAGGCATTGCTCGTGATGAGGACGGTGTGATCAAATTTCAGCACCGAGTATGTGTCCCTGCCATCGTAGATGTCTGTGAGCATGTGTTAGCGGAGGCTCACAGATCGCGATTCTCTATTCATCCGGTAACACTAAGATGTACCAAGATCTGAAGAGGTCATTTTGGTGGTCCGTCATGAAGAAGGATGTTGCGGATTATGTGTCTAGATGTCTAGTGTGTCAGCAAGTGAAAGCCGAGCGGCAGCGACCATCTGGCCTTATGCAGAAGATGGATATCCCAGTATGGAAGTGGGAGGCTGTCACTATGGATTTCGTCTCGGGTTTGCCTCGATCTAGAAGGGGCAATGACTCGATTTGGGTAGTTGTAGATAGATTCTCGAAAACTGCTCATTTCTTGCCTATGAAGAAGAAGCAGTCAGTAGAGAGTCTAGCTAGATTGTATGTTAGTGGTATCATTAGATTGCATGGTTTGCCGAAGTCGATCATTTTGGATCGAGATCCGAGATTTACTTCGAGGTTGTGGAAGGGTCTTCAGGATGCTTTAGGTTCGGAGCTGAAGCTCAGTTCGGCGTTTCATCCCCAGACCGATGGACAGTCCGAAATGACTATCCAGACGCTCAAGGATATGTTGAGGGCGTGTGTTCTGGATTGGAAGGATGATTGGGAGCGCCATTTACCTCTTGTGGAGTTCGCATACAACAACAGCTTTCATGCTAGTATTGGTATGGCTCCATTTGAGGCGTTGTATGGTAGGCCCTGCAGATCTCCTTTATGTTGGGAGGAGACTGGTGATAGGCAGTTGATCGGACCTGAGTTAGTTCAGGAAACTTCGGATAAGGTCCAGCTTATCAGGAAGAGGCTTGTTGCGGCACAGGATAGGCAAAAGAGTTATGCCGACAACAGAAGAAAGGATTTGGAGCTCGAGGTTGGCGATCATGTTTTCTTGAAGATATCGCCTACTCGAGGTGTTGTCAGATTTGGTAGGCATAGTAAGTTGAGCCCTAGGTTCATTGGCCCATATAAGATTCTCAGACGTTTGGGCAGCGTGGCATATGAGCTAGCCTTACCCCCAGCTTTGGCTAGTGTTCATCCTGTGTTCCACGTTTCGATGCTCAGGAAGTATGTCCGAGATCCGTCTCATGTGATTAGTCATGAGCCAGTGGAGATTCAGCCAGATTTGTCGTACGTTGAGCAACCAGTAGCTATTCTTGACCGGAAGGTTCAGCATTCGGAAGAAGAGTATTGCATCGGTGAAAGTTCTATGGCGGAACTTCTCACGAGAGGAGGCTACTTGGGAGCTTGAGGATGCGATGAAGAAGAAGTATCCCCTTTTGTTGAGTAGTGTCGTTCTAACTTCGAGGACGAAGTTTCTTTAAGGGGAGAGGGTGTAAGGCCCTGGAAATTTGTCGCACTATTGTATTGCATGTAAATCATTCATGTTGTATACGAACGTATGTATGTATCTACGCATGTATTAATTAGTATACTTATGTGTGTGTGTGTACAATTTAAGTATAAATAATGTATGTATTGCTCGATAGTAGTGTGTGCACGATCCCATATAGATATTACATGTATATATACAAGATGTGCATGGGTTTCTGCATGTTTTAGACTTCTGGCCGAAGGCCATATTGGCGTCAATATCATGACGTCGATGTGGTGTCAGCATCAACCCATGGACGCCAACACTAATCCCAGCGTCCAACGATGTGGACGCCAACTTCTCTGACCTGCATGCGTTGCAGAGCCCAGAATTCCGGGAGCAAGCTACCCCAACCATTGGGGAGCTGTCCCCAACGGTCTGAAAGGCCATCTTGTCACCCCTGCGTGACAAGAGAACCCCTCTTCTATATTCAGACCCATTTCTACAGCCCTAGCACTTTTTTTGCCCCTTTGCAAGAGAGGAAGGAGAGAAAACCTATTTTTGGACTGTGAGAAACCCCACTCTTTGCAGCCCAAAATCCGAACTTCTGAAGCTTGATCCGGCCACTTGCTGCTTCAAGGAGTTTGCTGGATCGACGAGGAAGGCCTCCCCGACCTCGGAAGGCACTGGAGCTTGCTCAGGAACCTAGAGTAAAGCATTTCTAAGAGCTTCTTGGGACAGCCCAAGGAGAGCTTCTTCGAGCCCTAGATCTGTCTGGTGAATTTTCTAGAGGCAAGTACCCTACCCATAACGTCCCTGTATGTGTCTAGGTTGGTTTTACAAATTTTATGTATTTTCCCTCGTGTCCTAGACCCCCAAATTCACCCCATCTTTGGAGCTCAGGTCTGTGTTCTGCACAGACCTGACATTAACGGCAATACCCATTGCCGCCAAGATCATGCTTAGCGTCCATCGATGATGCCGCTAACATGAAGTTAACGGCCATAGCTTGCCGCCAAGTTCATCTGAGCAGAACAACAAGCTGTTCTTCCCTTCTATACGACTATTTTAGATATGTTTCACGATGAGGATATAATGTAATCTCTTATGTACTATGTATACTAGTGAATGTGGTGTGTGGATGGATTCTTTTGCAAGGTGGTAAATGGTAAAGTTGTTTCTTTCATGTAAATACATGTGTGATGAGTTATCAATCTTGTCAATCCTTTGTTTGTATGATTTAGGATGAATCTGAATATACTACATTTTATGGGTCATTCATGTATTGGTTAGTCTCTGTTATGAAATTTTGAGATTTTTCCAATGCTTGTGTGAATTAGTGGAAATATTGCTTGGGAAATAGAAATTTTGTGTAGGTCATGATAAATCTTCGGTAAATCATGTATTGCCCAAAAATTTCAGGAATAAATTCTGTAGCTCCATGTCTGTTAGGGTTCAGTCCGCGAGCGGTTAAAACTGTGTTTGTGTTTATCTCCATGACAAATCGAGTTGCGGATAGCATGTGAAATTAATGTTAGATTTTCTGAAATTTTGTTTTAGCTTAGAAAAATCTGAAATTTTGCATGCGGGATCCTAACCCGAAATTAGCCTGTGGTTAAAATTTCAGGTCATTTGGACCAGTATATGATGCAATATGAATTTTCCCATGTGAAATTGTGAAACTAATGCATGCCTTCGTAAAATGATTCGATTTTGCATGTAGCAACCTGATTAGTAAATTTTCTTGAGTGCTAAACTTCTGTAATTATAGTGCCATGTTAGGAAAAATAGAGAGGTGTGCATGTGAGTGAGAAAGTGAATGAATTGAGAGTGACATGTGTAAACTTATGTGTTAAAAACGGTAAAAATGTGTAATGTGTAAATTGTGCCAAGTGTGACATTGCTTCCACAGAGGGCAGTGGAACCATATCAGGGAAAAGTCCCCCTGAGAAGGTTCAATGTGTAAGTGACCCTAAGGGCATTAGGGGGAAATCCTGGAGGTGGACAAGTACCACTGGTTAGGGTGGAGACTTGTTCTCCCGGTCTGCGCAGTCCAAGAGTCGCCATTGTATTGCCTAGATGGCGTCTATGTGATGTGATGTGTTGTGTCCTTCTTTGGTGGTTTGGACTATGTGTCACGGCACTAAATGTGAATGTGTAAATGGGAATGTGTAAATGTGTATGTGTTCATGTGAAAAATGTGAATGTGAATAATGTGTAAAGTGTATGTATAAGTGTAAAATATGCGAATTTGAAATTGTGTAAAATGTGAAACCAAAATGTGAGGATGTGAGTGTGTAATCCATGTTATGACAAATCTGAAATCATGCTTAAACAGTAGCTTTACTATGTTATGATCATGTTTATGTATGCAAAATGACTAGAATCCATGCTAGGGATAATTATTAAGCATGTACAAACAACTTCCATAATCGATTGTTCACATGTTGTGATTTAATCGTTGTTGTAGCTCTCATGTGTTAGATTATGGTTGCTAAAGCATGTAAAATCAGCAAGCTTAAAGTATGAAAAATGGTCATGTATATGCGTAGTAATGTGTAGATTTCATGTTAGGTGTGTTTCCTTTCATGCATGTTCGGAAATGTATGTTCGTGGCTTTCATGTCTTAGTTGGTTGGAGGTAGATTTTTATGTGAGAAATGAATAGAAAGCATGTGATAGGTGATTCTATTTCCATAAATCTGAAAGCATAGTCCATGTGTCAAATTGTAGATTCACCATGATAGGTTGTAAGAGTTTAATATCGAGCATGCTACATGATGCGTCTTATGAATGTGTATGCAAAACCTACCATGATATGTGCATGTGCGGTATGTGTAGAATACTTGCTGAGTCTTTTAGACTCATTACTTGTTTCGGCGTACAGGTGTAGTTGGTGACCACACGTTTGCAGAGGAGGCGTTGGAGACCGACTCCGAGCGTGGAGATTAGACAGTTGGAGTGCTTGTGACATTTTGAGATTTTCATAGTATGTAATTGCAACTTTGTATTAGAATTACTATGGAAAGGGAATGTATAAGTGTGGACATTTATGTTTTAAATTTTCAGCAATTTAATCATGTGGAGTTTTAGTTCTTAAATGTTATCAAATCATGTATGTTTAAATGTGGATGATGAATGAAATGAAGACAATAGTTCTTTACTTCCGCTACTCTGTTCTTATATTCACGTATATCTCAGCTGAATGTCATCATTGGGTAAATGTTCCACTGTGGCAACGCTCGCTATACTGACGTGGGTTGGTATAACCGTACCGGTATAATGAGGGTCGCTACAAGGAGGGTTCCCGTCCCTCTTCTAGTTCTAGTCAGCACTGTAGTGGAGTCGGGTCTTCACCACCAGTAGAGTAATACTTTTACTTGTGGAGCCCGGGGGTTTGTCCCGGGCTATTGTACTTTGTTTAATGACTATGATATAGAACTGAACATTTACATTTCATGTGAATATATGTGAGAAATGGAATCTTATGTGTTCATCGTGTTTCCTTTATAGTTTCACGGACATGTGTGGTTGATATCCCTTGCGAGACTTCGGCCCGATCGCGGAAGGCGGAGTCGTGTTGGGCACGTTATTGGGTTAACAGGCCTGAATAGCGAGGACCGTCATAGTTGGTATCAGAGCAAGGTCCGTGTAAATATGGAGAAATAGGAAATGTACATAGTATGTTCCTTACTATAGTCTACTGTTGGTAGTTGGCCCTGTTTTTGTAATGATATGCTTGTGTGTTGTGTGGATTGGGATGTTTGTGTGTGCAAGTTTATAAATGGATGATAGGAGAGATTGGGGAGTTGGAGGTGATGAGACAGAGGAGACCACACATCAGATGATAGAGAGGTTATGGGACAGTATCACATAGATTTGGACACGGTTGGATCAGCAGCCACCGGTTCATCCAGCAGTTACAGCACCACTAGTGGAGGAAGAGACCGTACCGGCACCATTTGTACCACCATATGGAGATGAGGTACCATCTGTAGTACCTTTACCTCCAGTTGTACCAGTGCGGCCAGCTAGTGTGGACGAGTCCACGGTGCTAGTGGAGAGGTTCCTACGTTTGCAGCCACCTACGTACTCAGGAGGTCTGAATCCGGATACAGCTGAGCATTGGGTGCATGAGATAGAAAGGGTATTTGTTACAATGAGGTGTCCACAGGCGGATAGAGTCATCTTGGCTACCTACCAGTTGAGAGGATTTGCACAAGAGTGGTGGAGACTCAAGATGCAAACCGTGTTTGTAGGACGAGCGGAGGATACCATCACATGGCCGGAATTTCTTGAAGTATTCAACTACACCTTCTTTTCTGTACAAATTTAGCAAGCCAAGAGGGATCAATTTAGAACACTATAGCAAGGGAATTTGTCGGTGTTGGAATATCAAATGAGATTCATGGCCTTGAGCAGGTATGCACCATATGTGGTGACTAACAGTGCAATGATGGTTGACTATTTCATTCGGGGGTTGAGGCCGGAGTTGCAAGATGCAGTGACTCCTTTCCTTTGATGTGCGGGACAGTGGAAGAGGCAGTCCAAAGAGCAGCAATATTAGAAAGAACGGTGCAAGCAAGGCAGTCCAGCAGATCAGGATCAAGTGGGGGTAGCTTTCGACTTCCACAGCAATCACCGGGTGTTAGCAAAGACAAGGCACCTTCGGGAGGAGCTTCTACATCGGGCTTTGGCAAGTGGGGAAACAAGCTGAAGAAGATATTTAGAGGCCGAGGAGGTGGCAGGCAGCAAGGATTTCAGCACGACTGAGTTTATAAGCCAGAGGTGGAGGAATCCCAATAAAGCACAGCAAGGCAGCCCGCAGAATTCAGATGTTACAATTGTGATTAGACGGGGCATTTGGCGAGGAATTGTCCATATCCCAGAAGAGGTAGCTATGGTAGAGGGGCACCGCAACAGTAGCAGTAGCAGCCTTTAGCTGAGCGAGGTAGAGGTTTGCCTTACCAGAGAGGAGGAGTGTCACGCACCAACGCGGAATATCAGAACGCGAGGCAGTTGCAAGAAAAGGGTATAGGGTGAGTACTAGACATCAAACCATTACACAATGAATAATGATATAGCAAATTCATTTCATTAATACTTTTCAATGCCTAGTTACAACCACTAATATCAGAGCCAATCTATGGGGCCCGATTTCATTGAAAGAAGGCGAAAGACTAAACTTCGAACTTAACTACTACCACGCTAAACATAGCAGTAGGACACTAGGGTACTCATGACATCACTCCAGGTCATTCCCGTCCTCTTGAGTGTATGGTTCCTCCTCGGTCTCACCTGAGAACACAACGACAAATAACGCAGGGTGAGTGAACATCGCCCAGTAGGACTTAAATCTCAAACTCAAGCAGGCTTTAAGTAATTAATGCATTAAAGGCAGAGTAACTAATGATAGAATGAGAGAGAGTGCCAAGTAAAATATAGCAGGACAGTACGTGAAAGAAATAGCAAGACATTCCAAATATAGACTTTCCAAGAATAGCACAAGTGTCGGGAATAGCACAATAATAGCAAGATAGCACAATGTCAAGTATAGCAAGATGACCATAGTACAAATAGCACAACGAGTATAGCATAGCACAACAAGTATAGCATAGCACTTTGTTGTCAATGGACAACGAGAGAACATAGCACTTTTGATTGTCATTTAGATAGTCACGATAGATAGCACTTTGTTGTCAATGGACAGTGAGAGAACATAGCACTTTTGATTGTCATTTAGATAGTCACGATAGATAGCACTTGAGTGTAACGCCAAACACTCTGATCATTTAACTCCCATGGGCACTAGCACTTTCGGGCGCACATCCCAGGACCAGATCGGGCCCTTTATATTGCCAGGCATTAGTTATATTATTTATCTTTAGACAATCAGTCAATGACCAATATAGAGTACCAAGAAGTAGATGAGAGCACTAGATGAATAGACGAGATAGTAGAGTGAACGTGAATAAATGAGCGAGTAGAGTACAGATGAGAGCTAGTGGACATTACACGTAACGCGTCGAGTAAACAGGCGATAGTAACAGTTGCACAACACGCGCACTTGGTGTTGGCGGTCAGGTGGAACTCACGACCTTACCACTGGTCATGTTAAGCACAGGTCCAGAAGTCCGGCGTGATTCAAGACGAGAGTGATTTTCTAATAGCCGTTTGATCATATAGATCCCTAATGGGTGTAACAGGTGTTAGGGTACAACCAGCTCGCCGACCATGTAGGAATCCATGGACAGAGGAGACTTATGGGGGCCTTGAACAAGACTTACTAGTCTGGCAGAAGGAGTTTCCGACGGAGAGTTCGTCCAAGTCAAGAGAGAGTGTATATAGAAACAAGTGCTCGACGTTCTAGAGGAGTTCTAGAACAGTGGAGCGTCGATATCGATATTCCCAAAACATCGCGAGAAACGATAGACAAGTATAGGGTAATTTAATTACATAATTTACCAGATGTATCATGAAATAGTTCATGCCAAATTATGCCATAATTGGATGGTTCAAAGTGTGTGTATGTGTCATGAAATTGTAGATAGAAAGATCATGTGCATGTATTTTAATCATACATAAATGTTCAATTTATAACAAGTGTTAATTTCTGTGTGTATGACTGTTAAGCAAGAGTACAATCACTGTAGATAATCAAGCATTGTTGAGATAGGGGGTTTTCGCAAAAGAACCCAGATCGCGATGTACCCTGATGAGGGTCGCGACGGGGTCAAATGAGATAGCGACAGGGTCTGGTACGGGTCGCGACAGGCTTATCGGTTCGGTCAGGTAGATCGCAACGGGTTCGCATGAGGATCGCGACGGCCTAGTCAGAAGATCGCGACGACAGGTTCTGTCGCGATCATATCGTGATAGAGCACTCTATCGCGACGACCCTTGTGAATGCGGCCTATCGGGCCGTCGCGTTCACAGGGTCTGCGCCCAGTCCAAACAGGGAAAGGACATTACATTGGATTGCAGGCCAGAACTTACCCTATTTGACACAGGGTGATTCAGAAATTCACAACTAATTGTATATACAACAAAAAATTGTGAAACTAGTTGTAAAACGACCTAGACATGCATGGGTACGTACAATAAATAGGAATTGGAAAGCAGTCAGGGTTGGATATGTTTTGAACACAGGTATTTATGATGAACATGAAACAGTACGTAGTTGAGATCAACGATTAAATTCGCAAGATAGGATGAATCAAATTTAGGGCTTTTAGGGGCAAAAGATGCCTAACATGCATCAGTTTCTACGGTAAAAATCTCGTGGCATGGGGTGGAGTATACAAGGAGATCAAGAATTAAGAAGAGGGTTGGGGGTCATGTAAGTTGCAAAACTTGAAAAAATCAAGAACGAAAGATATGCTCGATGAAAAATTATGAAATCAAAGGGCTTTTGTTCTTGATAGACGAAACATCCTACAAAAAAAGTTTCATGGTTTATGCTCGTGAGAATGCCTACCTTTGATCGTTTTCCTCTTCTAGGGTTAAGACTTGAAGAACTTGGGAAGAACTTGAGGGATCCTTCCTCTCCACGAATTCTCCTCCTCTTGGCCTTTCCTCCTGGTCCAGGAACCTCTTGGCACGAGCTAGGGTCGGCCATGAGGGTTTAAGAGAAGTATTTAAGCTTCTCCCCATTCCCTTTCCTAGTTTAAGTCTAATTCCTATTAAATTCCAAATTTCCTATTTCCTCTCCTCTTTTTAAGCAAGAGATCTTCCTATTTGGGTGGGAGAGAGAGGATTTCGTGGCCAATCCATTAGGGTAGGTTTAGGAATCCAATCTTAATTCCAACTAGCTATTTAATGCATTAAATATCTCTTTTCTATTTTAGTAATATTTTAGTTACGAATTTTTGGTATTTCTCTATTATTCCCCCTTTTAAAATCTCTACTTTTGCCCACTAATTTCTAATGGGTCCGTTTAATAAAGCCCATTACTTATTTTCATTTGATGGGTTTTATTTAATTCTATTTTCTTTGATTTTCTAATTAAATAATATAAATATTTAATTTTTTTCCCCATAAATTTAGGGTTGCTACAAGGAGGATGAGGATAAGTGATGGCAATCACAAGGGCTCAAGCGGAGGCGTCAAACTTGATTGAAGGTATTATACCACGTCTTGAATTTTCTGCTAGAACGTTAATTGATCCAGGTGCATCGCATTCTTTCATTTCTGAAGACTTCATTGATGGTACATCCTTTTGAGGAGAGGTAGTGTGAGCTTGTGGTAGAGGTTCCTTCTGGGGATTTCATGCTTATTTCATGTTACTTGGATGAGGTTCCCATTATGATCCAAGGTAATCAGTTGCCAGCAACATTATATGCATTACAGTTAAAAGAATATGATATGATATTAGGCATGGATTGGTTGGAAGCATATGGGCAGTTGTTGATTGCAGAAAGAAGAAAGTAAGGTTCAGCCATCCAGGAGGGGATATGTTTGATTCCAAGGTATGCCATTCTATACCCCTAAATTTATCATTTCTACACTTAAGGCTAGGAAGTTGATTAATGCAGGGTATGTAGCCTATTTGGCATCAGTTAGCTTGGTTGAGGCAGGTAAGACAATAGATATGGTACCTGTTGTTAGGGAGTTTGTGGATGTATTCCTAGATGAGTTACCAGGTTTGGCACCACATAGAGAGGTGGACTTTACAGTAGAGTTGCAGCCGGGTAGTATGCCCATTTCCAAGGCACCATACAGGATGGCACCTGCAGAATTGAAAGAGTTGAAGAAGCAGTTACAAGAATTACATGAGAAAGGTTTTATTCGGCCTAGTCACTCACTATGGGGAGCACCAATTTTGTTTGTTAGAAAGAAAGATGGCAGCCTTAGAATGTGTATTGATTACCGCCAGCTGAATCAAGTTACATTAAAGAACAGGTATCCACTTCCACAAATTGATGATTTGTTTGATCAATTACAATTAGCAAAGGTGTTCTCTAAGATAGATTTGAGATCGGGGTACCATCAGTTGAGGATCCGGGAAGAAGACATTGACAAGACGGCATTTAGAACAAGGTATGGGCATTATGAGTTTGTGGTTATGCCATTTGGGCTAACCAATGCACCGACAACATTTATGAATTTGATGAACAAGATCTTCCACCCATATCTAGATCGGTTTATTGTGGTATTTATTGATGATATCTTAGTGTATTCAGCCTCAGAAGAAGAACGTGCAGCTCACTTGAGAGTTACATTGCAGACATTGAGGGAGCATCAACTTTATGCAAAATTCAGTAAGTGTGAGTTTTGGTTGAAAGAGATTCAGTTTTTGGGTCATGTCATTTCAGGTGAAGGTATTGCAGTTGATCCAGTAAAGGTGGAAGCCGTTATGAAATGGGAGGAACCAAAATCAGTGCCAGAGATCAGGAGTTTTCTTAGGTTGGCAGGTTACTACAGGCAGTTTATCCAAGACTTCTCAAAGATTGCAGCACCAATGACAAGGCTCACCAGGAAAGGAGTACCATTTGTTTGGTTATCTGATTGCAGGCGCAATTTTATGGAGTTAAAGAAACGGCTCACTTCAGCACCAATATTGGAAATTCCCTCAGGCCAATGTGGTTTTATGCTATATACAGATGCATCCAAGAGAGGACTTGGGGCAGTGCTTATGCAACATGGGAAGGTGGTGGCTTATGCATCAAGACAATTGAAGCGACACGAGGAAAATTACCCCACACATGACTTGGAATTGGCAGCAGTTGTGTTGCATTGAAGTTATGTCGGCAGTACTTGTATGGTGAAAGGTTTGAGATCTTCATGGAACACAAGAGTTTAAAGTACATCTTTTCACAGAAAGATTTGAATTTGAGGCAGTGCAGGTGGATGGAATATCTAAAGGATTATGACTTCAGCTTAGCGTATCATCCAGGCAAGGCAAATGTGGTTGTAGATGCTTTGAGTAGGAAGGCAGTTATGAGTCACATGATGATGAGAGAATGGAAGTTGTATGAAGATGTGGCAGCGAATTCCTTGATTGTTCCAAGTAGCCAGCGAAGAGCAGTGTTAGCTACCAGTACAGTGGAGCCATCTTTGTATTGGCAGATTATAGAAGCACAAAAGGTAGATGAGCACTTGGCTAATATTGTGAAGATGGAAAATGTCACCATAGATGATAATTGTGTGGTTCGGTTTAGGCACAGGTTGTATGTTCCAAGTGAAGCTGGTGTGAAGTAGAAAGTGTTAGAAGAAGCACATCGGTCCAGGTACACCATTCACCCAGGAAGCACAAAGATGTATCAAGATTTGAAGAAGTATTTTTGGTGGCCGAGCATGAAGAGGGAGATAGCGGAATTCATAGCAAGGTGTTTAGTATGCCAACAAGTTAAAATGGAGCATCAAAGACCAAGTGGTTTATTGCAGCCATTACCAATACCGCAGTGGAAGTGAGATGATATAGCCATGGACTTTGTTGCAGGTTTACCCAGGATGGCTTCAGGTCATAATGGCATTTAGGTTTTTGTTGACAGATTGACAAAAGTATGTAGGTTGCTAGCAGTAAGTATGTCATGGGAAGTGGATCGATTGGCAAGGTTATATGTTGAGAGAATTGTACCATTGCATGGAATTCCAGTCACTATTGTTTCAGATAGGGATCCCAGGTTTACTTCCGTTGTTTGGAGAAGTTTGCAGCGGGTTGTAGGTACACAATTGAGATATAGTTCAACATACCATCCCCAAACTAACAAACAGACAGAAAGGACAATTCAGACCATTGAAGATATATTGCGAGCATGTTGTTTAGTTTGGGGAGGCGGATGGGAGCAGCATTTAGGTATGGTTAAATTTGCCTACAACAATAGCTATCACACAAGTATCGGCATGGCACTATATGAGGCACTTTATGGAAGACCTTATAGAACACCATTAAATTGGCATGAAGTGGGTGAAAGGCAGGTGATGGGACCGGAATTGGTGCAACAATGTGCAGAAATGGTAAAGTTCATCAAAGAGATGTTTCAAACGGCACAAAGCAGGCAAAAGAGTTATGTGGATACACGGCGCAGGCCCCTACAGTTTGAAGTCGGCGACTATGTGTTTTTGAGGGTTTCTCCAACCAAGGGTGCATTGAGGTTCAGCAAGAAGGGTAAGTTGAGTCTCAGGTATGTGGGTCTGTTCCAAATTTTGGAAAGGATTGGTGAGACAGTGTACATATTGGAACTTCTAGCTGACTTCACTGATGCTCATGATGTGTTTCATGTCTCAATGCTAAGAAGATACATTCGAGATCCTTCTCAGATTGTTAGCTACACTCGTGAGGATTTGAAACTAGATATATCCATGCCAGAGTATCCAATGATGATTACAGGTCGCCGAACACAAAGGTTAAGGAATAAGAACATTGAGCTGATAAAGATCCGATGGGAGAATAGGCAGGGTGGAGAAGATACTTCGGAGTTGGCCGATGAGATGTACAAGATGTATCCATACTTGTTTGAGTAAGCGTTAAATTTTCTTTTTAGGTGATAGTCGTATATATATAAACTGAACTATTAATTGCGTTTGTTCCTATAATTTCGAGGATGAAATTCCTTTTAAGTGATAGTAATGTAATAATCGGTACGTTCATATGGTAGTTTATTGGGTTTGGGGGCCAGTGTGTGGCCCATTGGTTGTATGAGTAGGTCCATATGTGTTTTTACAGGGTGGTGTCGTAGGTTGGGAGGCTGAAGGGTTGGAATTCCCATCCCAAACAGACCTTTGTCGGGCTCACTAAGAACGCGATGAACACACGCCACGATTCTTAGTTGAACGTGACCACCTGCCCTGTCGTGATTTGGAACCGCTTTTATGTGAGCGCCGCTGCATGCGCGCCACGTGGTGCATACAGGACGCCGGGATTGAATCGCATCGGTGGGGTATGTCGCATTTCTAAACGCGACGGCCCGATACGTCACGATTTAAACTCAGTGTGTTTTGGGCTTCTACCCTTGTCCGAACAGTGCAGTTGCACTGTTCAGCTGGAGGAAGTTCTGCTGCAGGTTTTGAAGGATTCTTGGGCAATTTTGGGTGTTTAGCTGCTCGTTCGACGTGGTTCTGGTGCGAGGAGGTGTATCGGAGCGTGGGGAACGTCCGAACGACATTGGATTCGTGTTTCCTCTGTTGGTAGGGGCAACTTTACCTTGTTTTCTCTTGCATGGACAATATGGATTAGGGTTTATGGATTTTGACTTGGAAATCATGTATGGATGATAGAAAGCATGCTTAGGGTGTTATATGGACTTCTATTTCCTACTTTCATAGCATGTACAACCTCTTGGTGTGTTTTTTTCCAGATTGTAGGTTGAAGGTGGGTTTCAGCTGTCTGAAAGGTGACGGAACCAGTCGTCGCGTTTTGAGAACGCGACGACATGGCCCGTCGCGATTTAGACCTTAAGGCGACGGGTTGGTCTGTCGCGATTCAAGCCGATTGGCGACCATTGTGTTGGTCGCAGTTTAAAGGGTGGCCACCCGAGCTCTAGGGTTCTGTGGCCAGTCTATTTGATTTCTATCTTACATTGCTTGGGCTGTGTTGATTATGCAATGTAGGGTTTGTATAGGTTGTGTCGGCCTATACCGTGAATGATAACGATGGGTTTTGCTTGGTAATGTGTGCATAGCAAGTTGGGTTGTTACGCCTTCCGTGGTTACCTCTCCAGTCGGTTACCCTAGCACCGGGTGCTTAGGGCTTGTCCCAGTACGATGAGTACCATCAGGCTTTGTGTCGTCTTCCTGGACACCCTCACTCCTGAGTTTGAGTTGTACGTCTGGCTGAGGGAAAGATGACAGGGGGTAGCAACTTGTGTTTGTGGGTGTGCGGTCACTTGTAGCGTGCTCGTGGTTGGGGGATGGACACCAGTAGACGTACTGGTCCCCAGCTAGTCCTGTTTCCAGTGCCTCACTTTAGGGTTCTCGGTCGGAGTCCTTAAAGGTGTTAGGCTTGGGCCTGTAGCAGTGTGGTCTGTAGGTGTGGTGTTGGTTTGTCTCCATAGTTCCCCTGCTGAGGTGGAGCAGCAGCTGGACCTTTCGTCCATAGTTGTGAGGCTGAGAGGTAGACTTGTGCTGCTTGTCCGGGTCTATGGCTGGTGTCGCGAACCAGTTCTCGTGACTCGTGTTTGGCCTACCCTTCTTTAGCTTGTACACGCGTACGTAGTTTGCCGTTTATTTACTTACAGCTGTAGTATCATGTGTAGGCATCATATATTTTAAATGCTTACAGCTTTGCTTATGTTATTTGTTGTACATTGTTTTAGCGACTTTGGGGGAGTTGCCCTACTGAGCCAGTGACTTGTGAGGCTCACCCCTTCTTCTTCCAGGTGAAGGAGAGCAGGAGGGTTCCCATCCCTCTTCTAGTTCCGGTCAGCACCGTAGTGGAGTCGGGCCTTCGACGCTAGCAGAGTCATACTTTTACTTATGGAGCCTCAGGGGTTTGTCCCGGACTGTTGTACTTTGTTTAATGACTATAATATGGAATTGAACATGTACATTTCACGTGAATATATGTGAGAAATGGAATCTTATATGTGTTCAGCATGTTTCCTTTATATTTTCATGGACATGTGTGGTTGATATCCCTTGCGAGGATTTGGCCCGATCGCGGGAGGCGGAGTCGTGTCGTGCACGTTATTGGGTTAACGGGCCTGAACGGCGAGGATCGTCATAGGAAGGATGTAAGATCTAGCTCTGTTGGGCCTTTGGCCCCGTCCTCATTGTCGCGATGGGCTTGCTGGTCGCGACAGTGTCGCGCCAGTAGGGATGGTCGCGACGTGCTTCTTGTCGCGCTCCCCTTGGGCAACACATTCTTGTTGCTGTTTCTGGAGGCGTCACGTTCTTGTCGCGCCGTCTGGAGGTGATGTGACCTTGTTTTCTGACCGTTCTAACGCTTTGTCCTTTCTTTTCAGAACGGCTCTGTCAGGTGTCAGTGCGCGTATGGCCGTTGTGCGACCAGGTCAGCCGTTGCATTCTAGGTTACCAGGTCTCTAAGGTTTGACCCATTTTTGGAGTCGCGCCAGGGCAGGTGGACGCGACATGGTGTCGTGACCTGCAGGACCGTTGTGATAGCATTCCTGTCGCACCTCGCCGACCCATCACGTTTTCGGCCCGTCGGTTCAAAACCGAGGCAAGCACCCATTCTCCCCTTCTCCTTCTTCTTCCTTCTTCTTCCTTCTTCTTCTTCCTCCGAGACTTCTTGCTTCTTCCGGTGATTTCTTAGTGTTCTTGGCTAGGTGGTGACGTCCCCTTCATGTAGGCGACGTCCGTGTGGTGCTTGGAGCGAGGAGGAGGTGACCATTCCTACGTGAAGGCTCCAACGGGTCGGCTCTACTTCTTGAGGTAGGGACTTTCTCTTCTCCTTCTAGTTCCTCCATTCTCCCCTCCCTTTGAGGATCTTGTGTTTTCCTTGTGTTTGGGGGTTTGGGGTGAGAGATCTATGCTCCGTTGTTTGGGAGGATATCCTTGAACATAGATCATTCTTATTAATGCATGATCTATGGGGTTTGAGGGTGGTTTTCCTTTTTTACAAGCTTTCCTAGAGTCTTCCATGCTCCCCTCCCCCGGATGGATAGGTTTTGGGTGTTTAGGGGGTGATCCTTGGGAGGACTGTCTCAAGACCCCCTCTGTCTGGTGTCACGACGGGTCTTAGGGCCGCGATGGTGTCGCGACGCATGCGCCGAGCGTGACATGCTTCTTGTTGTCGCGGCAGGTAGTAGCATCGCAACATGATCCTGACCGCTTAGGGCGTCACGACACTGTCGCGACAGCCACGGGCGTCGCAATAGGGACATATCCATGATTAGTTCCATGTGGAGTCCGTTTCTCGTGGAGTCTTTGGATGTTCTTGGTTTCTTTTGTACTCGTGGCACCCTTGCTAGTTCCTAGTATGGTCCTATACTAGTCATTCGCTCGGTTCTTGGCATAGGGCAGTTGGGTATACGATGCTAGTGGCTTCCACACCGCAGGCAAGCATTGACCTTCTTCCAGCACTTGTCCACTTGGTACCTAGCTTTATTGCAAAATTTGCAATACTCCACGATCGATGTTTCTTCTACTTTGATCTTCTTACCATTTCCAATAATGTTATCCTCGTACGGTCTTTTGGTACCATTATTGTTGTTGGAGTAGTATCCCTAGTTGCATGAGGTGCTTCCTTCTTTGTGTAGACTAGCTTCGCAGTCTCTTTCCCTCTCATGTCTTCTACCATGGCCATAGTATCCTCCACTAGTTGGGCTCTCTGGACCACCTCCGCATAAGTACTGATGTTGAGTGGTCCCAGCCTTTCGATGAATATGGGCCTAAGCCCATCCATGAATCTATTCGCCTTACGTCTTTCAATGCCCACCAGATGTGGGGCATACACGGCCAAGCGGGTGAACTAAGCTTCATACTCAGCCACTAACATTACCCTCTATTTAAGTGCAGCAAACTCTGCAGCTTTCTTTTCCTTGACTCTCTCAGAAAAGTATTTTTCCCCGAATATCACCAGGAAACCTGCCCATTCTAGCGTAGCCACATTTTTAAGTGAGCCACGGTGGCCTTCTACCACACCCTAGCATCCTTGTTGAACTGGAAAGTAGCAAGCAACACCTTCTCTCGATTGGTGCACTGCATGACTTGGAAGATCCTTTCCATTTCCTCCTGGTCAGAGGATCCCGAGAAACGAGGGGGGTTAAGACTCCGGAAGCTGCGATGCAGATCGCCAGCTCCGTTTCAAGCACCAGCCTAGTTCCCAGCTTGCACTACGTTTTGCAATGCCTGGGTTAGTCCTGCCACAGTTTCTTGCATGGCTTGCCACTGGTTGCGGGCCATTGCTAAGGAACTAAAGAAGTTTATGAGAAAATGATAGAAACCAATTAATGTTCCAGTTAAATCATAAATTTTAATGGGTATGGGTGCTTAGTTCATATAACTAGTTTATTCCCAGTCTCTACCCCTTCACACTAGGCACTATATGTAATTTCCATGACCTAGGTTTCTCTTAATCCTAAGACATATAAATCCTATTTTTGTGTTCATAGGATCTAATACCACTAAACTGTCACATCCTAAGAATTACGCAGCGAAAATATTTAGAGTTTACAGTCGATATTTTAAGACGTGAGCAGTCGACAAATAAGCCTCTAGCTAGCGAGCACTAAATGTGTATCAACACAAATATAATAATAGGGCCCAAATAATGAACACAACTAAGCTTGTATTCAAATCTCGAACACATTGTTTTATCTCAAAATAGAACTAATACAATACTCTTCCATTGTTGAACTACCGGACTAAGACTCAATAAAGGGAAAATTACATGCAACCTCACTATCTACTACATTAATCTACTCTCAAAGTAAACTAATGATAGATAGTAAGATTGGAACATGCTCATCACTCTGACGCATTCCCTTCATAGTCTTGACCTTCGTCTTCCGCTTCAATATCACCTATGATGTTGATAAGTAGGAAATGAACAAACTAGTCCAGTAGGATTTATATCTCAATGTGCGGGAAATGATATAAGTGATTAACGCATGATGGCCATATCACGCAAGTAAGCAAGCATGCACGAGAAAGAACTTTTAACATGTAATAGTAATCAGGCATGAAGACACTAATGTGAACTAAGGATCTATGACACCTTGGAATGCACACTAGGACATATGTATGTGGTTTATTATATCTAGCATTCAACACCCAAATACTCCCAGTGCAGATGCAATGCCAGTAATCATTATACCCCATGGTTAACAATATATTTTTGACTCGCCATCATGGGGCTAGACTGGAGCCCTTGGACACACGTCGTGTCCTGCCAGCATCTCACTATTTTCAAATGTAGATACCCACAGTCATTCATGGCCAATAACACAAGTTTCAAGAAGTATATAGTAAAATATCACGTTCATGATGATTTCAAGAAAGATAAGTCATGTGAACATGATTTCATGATAATAATAGTCGAGAGAGAATTTCGGTAGCATAACGACGCAATTTACACTTTAGTTAAATCTTTACATTAATGTCTTAAGTCCAAGATTATAGAGTCACACTCAAGAGAAAGAGATGAAAGAGAAAGTGCATTCTATCTCCAGGGAACTTCAATGATACAACCAACTCGGTCTCCATGAGGGAATCCACAAAGTACAAAGATTTATGGAGGTCTTAGAGGAAAGGTCACTAGTTTGCCGATACGGAATGACCGACCAAGAGTTTCCAAGATTACATCACATGGTTTCTGCAGTTTAATAAGATCAACTTTCAGTTTAATAGCAAGTGAGAACATCAAGATGGTCATAGCAATCTCAAGCTAGAAAGATCATGGAATTAAGAACACTTAGAATAGACTTTTGTGTGGTTATTGCTTTTACATGGATGAACAGTTTTTAAGCCACTAGACAGACTGTACACACTTACTATAACCATAACATGCAATCCTTACACTCTAGACTGAGTAATTCAAGTCTCGAGTAAGCTATAGAAATTACGACGGGTTCATTCGTCGCTATTTCCAAGGCTATTGACGGTTAAAATAGGTAAACCGTCGACTGTCTAAATCGTGACGGGTGTACTTGTCGCGTTCAAATCGCGACGAGCAAGTACGACGAGTTTAGAAGGTGTCAATTCAAAAAGGCGACGGTATGACCGGATGCGTTCATGCAGTTTTCAAAATATCTAAATATAAAAATACATGAAAATCATGGGTGGGAAAATGGACCAAATCACGACGTAGTCCACTATCGCAATTCATACATGCACTGAATACTATGCGGTGCACAGTTTGTGGCGTCGAACCTGGTCAGAACCGGTTAGAAACATGACGGTTTGTGCGGTCGCGATAAAGGTAATCGCGACTGGTCAGGTCGTCGCGATACTAGTCTCTAAAATGCGACGCATGGTCTGGTCACAGATTAGGGTTCAAACCGAAAACCGTGAAAATGATGTAGTCATGCATGCATGACCTATAACTCGAGATCTAGGGCTCTTTAGGTGAAAGTATGAACATGAAAGTTGTAGAGGACAACGAGTAGAAGGTAACTGTACTTTTGGATTCACATCATTTGGCCTTGGGATGCGTGAAACCTGACATGAACACTATGAGCACTAATCTTGCACAACTCTTGGAAAACACTTAATACACAATGCATGCTCGATGGAAATTGGGGAAAACAGATGCATATGAAAGTAGACTCTACTTATTGTCGTGGTTGTCCATTATTTCCACTTAAAGGTTATAGATACCTTCCATGTAACTTCCTCCAACTCTTTTCTTTTCTTCTCTTGTGGTTATTCGAACTCTATCATCTTTCATATGATGAGCTATGGTAAGGATAGTAGGTTTAATTTCGATTATTCTCTAATCATATCCCCCACTTAGAAATAGACTAGATATTATAAGACAAATCTAAAGGATTAGAAAAACTAACATCTTTCATCATACCTTCTTCTGAAAGTTCCTCTCAGGTCAACGCATTCACGCACCCTTGAGGTTTTACCACTCCTTGGTTCCTTCCAGCTAGGTCTTCTAGCATAGGGCAGTTGGGTATAGACGCTCGTGGCTTCCACACCGTAAGCAAGCTCCGGCATTCTTTCTGCACTTGTCCGCTTGGTGCCTAGGTTTATTGCAAAATTTGCAATACTCCATGATCAATGTTTCTTCTACTTTGATCTTCTTACCATTGCCAGTAATGTTCTCCTTGTACGGTCTTTTGGTACCATTCTTGTTGTTGGAGTGAGTATCCCTAGTAGCGTGAGGTGCTTACTTCTTTGTATAGACTGGCTTCGCAGTCTCTTTCCCTCTCATGCCTTCTACCTTGGCCATAGTATCCTCCACTAGTTGGGCTCTCTGGACCGCCTCCACATAAGGATGAATGTTGAGTGGTCTAAGCCTTTCGATGAATATGGGCCTAAGCCCATCCATGAATCTATTCGACTTAAGTCTTTCAGTGCCCACCAGATGTGAGGCATACATGGCCAAGCGGGCGAATTGAGCTTCATACTTAGCCACCGACATTACCCTTTGTTTAAGTGCGGCAAACTCCACAGCTTTCTTTTCCTTGACTCTCTCAGAAAAGTATTTTTCTCAGAATATCACCAGGAAACCTGCCCATTCTAGCGTAGCCACATTTGGTAAGTGAGCCAAGGTGGCCTTCCACCACGCCCTAGCATCCTTGTTGAACTAGAAAGTAGCAAGCAACACCTTCTCTCGATTGGTGAACTACATGACTTGGAAGATCCTTTCCATTTCCTCCTGCCAATTCTCTGCCTCATCCAGGTCAGGGGATCCCGAGAAATGAGGGGGGTTCAGACTCCTGAAGCTACAATGCAGATCGCCAGCTCCGTTTCTAGCTCCAGCTTGCACTACGTTTTGCAATGTCTGGGTTAGTCCTGCCACAGTTTCTTGCATGGCTTGCCACTAGTTGCGGGCCATTGCTAAGGAATTAAAGAAGTTCCTGAGAAAAGGATAGCAACCAATTAATGTTCCAGTTAAATCATAAAGTTTAATGGGTATGGGTGCTTAGTTCATAGAACTAGTTTATTACCAGTCTCTACCCCTTCACACCAAGCACTACATGTAATTTCCATGACCTAGGTTTCATAGGTATTTCTTAATCCTGAAACATATAAATCCTATTTTTGTGTTCCTAGGATCTGATACCACTAAATTGTCACATCTCGAGAATTATGCCGCGAAAATATTTAGAGTTTACAATCTATATTCCGAGACGTGAGCAATCGGCAAATAAGCCTCTAGCTAGCGAGCACTAAATGTGTATCAACACAAACATAATAATAGGGCCCAAATAATGAACACAACTAAGCTTGTATTCAAATCTCAAACACATTGTTACATCTCAGAATAGAACTAATACAATACTTTTCCATTGTTGAACTACAGGACTAAGACTCAATAAAGGGAAAATTCCATGCAACCTCACTACCTACTACATCAATCTACTCTCAAAGTAAACTAATGATAGACACTAAGATTGGAACAAGCTCATCACTCTGACTCATTCCCTTCATAGTCTTGACCTTCATCTTCTACTTCAATATCACCTATGATGTTGATAAGTAGGGAATGAGCAAACTAGCCCAGCAGGCACCGCAGCATGGGCATGGTCATGTGATGGCCCTTACCAGGGAGGAGGCTGAGACGTGGAACCTGGTCAATAGGTACTTTGCCTATCCTTGGTAGAGTTGCTCTTGTTCTGGTTGATCACAGTGCTTCACTTTGTTTTGCTTTCGAGGAGTTTTATGAGTTGCTTGTTTGTCACACCCCTGAGAGGCAGTGTGACGTGATGGTTGATCTTCTGTCTGGTGATTACATGCATTCTTTTGATTACCTTGAGGGTGTCACAATTGAGGTCCAGGGACACCAGTTACCGGCCAGATTGTACGCGTTGCAGCTTCGTGACTTTGACGTCATCCTTGGCATGGACTAGTTGGAGGCTCACTCAGCTGTCGTGGATTGTCAATGGAAGACTGTGCTGTTTGAGATAGATGGAGTGCATGTTCTCTGCTTCTGAGGTATCCGGTCTACCCGTTGACCCTTTCTTTCTTTTTGTAGAGCTTGACGTTTGATCCACAATGGTTGTGTAGCATACCTTGCTTCTGTTTGTACATCAGAGTCTAACAGGTTGTCAATTTCTGATGTACCTGTTGTGTGTTAGTTTTCCGACATTTTTTTGGAGGATCTATCTGGGCTACCGCCTGAGCGGGAGGTGGACTTCTCCATTGAGCTTGTTGGGTTTACATGTGTTATGTTTGTTTTTGATGATGCACAATCCAAATTGATGTTATGAGCATAATTGAAACATGATCAAGCAAATGATAATTAAGAAAGAACATCTCACGTGATTGTTTAAATGTTCTTTATATCTCACTAACAATGCTCTTAAATGTACGTGTGAGTGTAGGCAAGATAATGTACCAAATTCCTGAGCAAAAACTCAAGAAAGTCACATTCAACAAGTGCCTGTCGACAGACCCACAAGTCCCGGTCGACAGCTACACACAGGGAGATCAGATAGGTTTCAGGACAAGTGTACCTATCGACATATCCAAATTGCCTATCGACAGATACACACAGGAAATTGTTTCCCGCAAGGCCAGTCTTCTGGATTTTGCATACCTATCAGCACCTGTCGATAGATGCATAGTTTGCTGTCGACAGACGAAGAGAAGATCTCAGTTCCGCGATTTGCATATGTTTCCTATATGGGTGTTTCCTTCTACCACGACTCTCCATACTTAAACACCCATATATAAGGAACGTTTTGAAGAAATTTTCGTACAGAAAGCAGCCACCATATCAAACCCTAGCAAAATCTCAAGAGAAAAGTCTCTCCCTGCTGCTCTGCTTCAGCACTCCGTCGAGAACAAAAAAGAACAATCTTCTGAACGAAGTTGAAGCCGGTTCGTCTGTGATTCAAGCTTCTCCATCAACTGATACCTGTCAAGATGAATTTTGAAGCACATCTGGACGACCATCTTGAAGAGTTCCATCTTAGGATTTGATTCTACAACTCTGAACTCTTCTCTGTCTCTGTTTTTCATACTCGGTGTGTGTGTTGGTGGGTCAAGTGTCTCTTGTGCTTGATTCACGTGGGTCATGTTGTTCTGATCATGTGTTAACATCAAACAACATGAGTGTGTATGTTGTAGTGGTTTGAACTCGCTCATAAGCAGTCCTTCTGCGTGTGTGTGTGGACGGTGGACGTAGGATACACAAGTTGTGTACTCCGAACCACCTTAAATCTTCGTATCCTGTGGTTTGCACATTTTCACGATAGATGGTTGGTAGGCACGCTGATTCTACACACGTTAGATAGGCTGTTCATGTTCTGCTCACAATAAGCACACTAATTGCAAGTTGAACTAATCCTGAATCTGGTTAAGATTTCAACAAGTCTGTGATTCCATTGAAAAGAAGGCAATAGTGGTTCTAGTTTACAGTAATCTATTCAACCCCCCTTCTAGATTACCATATTATATAATTCCGCATATCTTTCAATTGGTATCAGAGCGAGGTTTCTCCGATTTACTATCTTAATTGTTTGATATTACGATCAGGAGATTCTCGATCTCATGGAATCTAACAAGGGGTATATGGCCGAGGGACATTCAGTGACCAGACCACCCTTCTTTGATGGCACTGATTATCCTTATTGGAAAAATCGTATGCAGGTGTTTCTGAGAGCTCAAAATTATGAGCTTTGAAAAATCGTCCACAAAGGAGCGTATGTGCTGCCCGAGGATGAAGATACGTGGACAAAGGACCAAATTGCTAAGGGAACTCTCAACTGGAGTGCACTGAACATGATGCAGTGTGCTGTGCACCCCAAGGAGTATTCAAGAGTCTCCACATGCACTTCAGCAAAAGAGATGTGGGACAAGCTTGAACTTATCTACGAAGGTACGTCGGAGGTAAGGGAAACCAAAGCAAGCATGTTAATATCTGAATATGAAATGTTTAAAATGAAAAATGATGAAACCATATCAGATATGTTTGCTAGATTCATGTTAATAATCAACGGGTTGAAAGGTCTTAAGAAAGAATACTTAGAGAGTGACTTAGTTAGGAAGATACTTCAGTCTCTTCCATCTTCATGGAATACTAAGGCCACTGTCATTGAGGATTCTAAAGATCTCTCAAAAATGAAACTGGATGAATTAATTGGTTCTCTGATGACATATGAAATAAATGTAAAAAGAAAAGAAATTGAAGAGAACCCAAGGAAGTCAATTGCTTTAAAAGCTTCAAATAAAAATTCTTCAAGTTCCAAAAAGGATGTTCAATAGGAAAGTGATGAAGATGGAACGTCTAGTGATAGTGAGAGCGATGAAATGGCAATGCTCAGTAGACACTTCAAAAAATTCCTTAAGTTCAAAAGGAAAGGCTCAGATAACTCCAAATCTTTTTAGAAAAAAGATTTCTCAAATAAATTTGAGTCTAACAGAAAATCTGACATTGTATGCTATGAGTGCAAGAAACAAGGGCATATGAGAGGAGAATGCCCGGAGCTCAAGAAGAAACTGAAGAAGGAGAAGTTCACCTTCAAGAAAGCCAAGGCCATCTTGGCAACTTGGAGTGTCAAAAAATCCTTAAGTTCAAAAGGAAAGGCTCAGGTAACTCCAAATCTTTTTAGAAAAAGATTTCTCAAATAAATTTGAGTCTAACAGAAAATCTGACATTGTATGCTATGAGTGCAAGAAACAAGGTATATGAGAGGAGAATGCCCGGAGCTCAAGAAGAAACTGAAGAAGGAGAAGTTCACCTTCAAGAAAGCCAAGACCATCTTGGCAACTTGGAGTGATGAAGACGAAGATGAGGATGCACAAGAAGCCTCTGGAGATGAAGAGATTTAATACTTAATGATAAGAAGTGATGACTAAAATGAGGTAAATTCTTCCTTTGAAAGCTATACTGTTGATGAATGGGAAGAAGCATACACTGTCTTATTTGAAATTTTATAAATTCAAGTCTGAAAACAAAGCACTGAAAAAGAAGATCAACTCTCTTGTTCATAGCACACCTAATGATGAATAGATTGAAGTCCTAAATAAAGAAATTCAAATGATGAAAATTGATGAGGAAGCTCATAATGAAGAAATGGATTGCATAAAAGTTAAATTGCAAGAGTGAAAAAGAAAAACAAAGCCTAATCATTTCCCTTGAAACTCTTCAAAATGAACATCATGAGATTAAGAAAAAGTTGGAACAAGCTGAAAAAGATCTAAAAGGAAAATCTGAAGATCTTACAAGATTTGTAAAAGGAAAACAAAATCTTGATGCTATCTTAGGATCAAATACCTTTGTTGCAAAGTATGGGATTGGATTTCAACCTGTAAAACAAAAGAAAATTGGTGAAACCTTGATAACTTCTTTTGTTGATTCTAGCCCAAGCACAAGCAAACAAGTCCCTTCTAAGAACAAGAAAAATCAAGCCAAGGGTAAGCAACAACAACCTAAACAAAAGCTCTTAAGTGCTCAAAAGAATAAGCAGCTTGTCGACAGGCTCAATGAAAGCTGTCGACAGGACTGGAAGAATGCTGCCAAGGGACGCCTTCTAGACAACATAAAAGAAAAAGGTAATTGAATGTACAAGAAAATAACAAAACAAATATTTTAAGAAAATCTCCATCATGTAATGTGTGTAAGAAACTTGGCCACAATGAAAGTCATTACTGGAATAATTCAAACAAACTGAAACTTAAACAAATTTGGATTCCGAAGCATTTACTTTTTGGCATGAATGATACATTGGGACCCAAAGTAATTTGGGTACCAAAATCTCTTGTCTGATCCATATATGCAGGAATGCCTAGCAGTCCAAAATCAAAACAAATGGTACTTGGATAGTGGCTGCTCAAGGCACATGACGGGTGACAAAGACAAATTTTGTTTGCTGGTGGAAAAAGACGGAGGTCAAGTTGTCTTCGGGGGTAACAATAAAGGTCAGATCATTGGCTCAGGTAAGGTTGGTAAGTATGCCTCTAACTCAATAGACAATGTTCTGTTAGTTGATGGTCTTAATCACAATTTGCTTAGCATAAGCCAACTGTGTGATAAAGGTCATAAAGTTGTTTTCGAATCAAGTTCATGTCAAATTGTTGATAAGGAAACATGACGTCTTAAATTTTCTGGGAAAATGGTGAACAACATTTATTTAGTTTATTTGGATGATCCAGAAAACGAAAATTTGTGTCTTGTTGCAAATAAACAGGAGGAGCTTACTTTGTGGCATCGTAGGCTTGGCCATGCAAGCTACAATGTCTTGCACAAGATTATGAAGCAGAAATTGGTAAGTGGACTTCCTGAAATTTCTTTCAATGAGAATGAAAGTTTTTGTGATACATGTGCACAGGGAAAACAAACCCGAAAATCCTTCAAATCAAAAGCACCGGTAAGCACCTCTAAACCTTATGAACTGTTGCACATGGACCTTTTTGGACCTACTAGAACTCTAAGTCTCAATGGCAAACAGTTTGGTTTTGTCATTGTGGATGACTTTTCTAGGTTCACTTGGGTCAAATTCTTGGCACACAAAAATGAAGCACTTAAAGTCTTTGAAGATTTCTTTATGAAGATTGAGCATGGAAATGTTCATAAGATATGCTCAATCCGCACTGATCACAGGGGAGAGTTTGATAACAACTCTTTTTCTAATTTTTGCAGGCTCCACGGGTTAGAACACTTGTTTTCCTCTCCAAGGACTCCGGAACAAAATGGCGTAGTGAAGAGAAAGAACAGGACCCTGGTGGAAATTGCTCGCACTCTTCTGGTCGAAAGTCAACTCTCAAGGAGATTTTAGGCAGAAGCGGTGAACACCTCTTTCTATATTCTCAATAGAGCCATGGTAAGACCTGTGATGAAGAAAACTCCCTATGAACTGTTAAAAGGTAAGAATCCTAGTATTGGGTACTTCAGGGTTTTTGGCTCAAAAGTGTTTATTCATAACAATGACAAAGTTGATTTGGATAAGTTTGAAGCCAAAAGTGATCAAGGTATTTTTCTTGGATACTCAGAACACTCTAGAGCATATAGGGTATTTAACAATAAGAATAAAATTGTGGAAGAAACTCCACATGTTGTCTTTGATGAGCATCATGCAAAAACTAACAATTCAAATCTTCACAGGACTTAAGATGGAAATGATGGAACAATTCTCCAAGAACAACAACAAGGAAAAGCAAAAGAGATTCTCATGCAGCACCAAAAACTAAAAGTGGATATTTTCGCAAGTACGATGATGATGACCATCAAATCCTTTTCAAAAAGGGAGATGATGAGCCTAATGAAGATCCACAAGAGGAAGAACCTCAAGGTGAACCCCCTCAAGCAAGCCCTCCTCAAGAACAACTTTCACAAGACCAAGATCAGCCTGGTCCTTCAACAATCACCAATGTGAGGTATTCCAAAGATCACCCACTTGAGAATGTGATAGGGAATGTAAATGATAAAGTTCAAACTAGGTCTCAGGTTAGACAAATAGTTGAACATGATCATTTAGCTTTTGTCTCTCAAGTGGAACCTAAAAATGTTGAAGAGGCTCTAAAAGAAAACTCATGGATTGATGCTATGCATGAGGAACTTGGTCAATTTCAAACAAACAATGTTTGGAGTTTAGTTCCTAGAACCTCTGAGATTTCTGTCATAGGCACTAGATGGGTATTTAGGAATAAGCTAAATGAAGACGGTAAAGTGGTGAGAAATAAGGCTAGACTGGTAGCAAAATGATACAATCAAGAATTTGGTGTAGACTTTGAAGAATCCTTTGCTTCTGTAGCTAGACTTGAAGTAGTTAGAATTTTGTTGGCATATTCATGCTCAAATAAGTTCAAACTTTTTCAAATGGATGTTAAAACTACTTTCTTGAATGGCTACATCAAAGAGGAAGTCTATGTTTCTCAACCACCTGGTTTTGAAAATTCTGAAATGCCTAACCATGTTTACAAGTTGCACAAAGCTCTTTACGGTTTGAAGCAGGCACCTCGAGCTTGGTATGACAGGTTAAGCAACTTCTTGGTAAGTAAAAACTACTCAAGAGGTAAAGTGAACCAAACACTCTTTACTAAGAAAGTTCGCAATCATATAATTGTCGTTCAAGTTTATGTGGATGACATTATATTTGGTTCCACTAACCCATCACTGTGTGAGGAGTTTTCCAAACATATACACAGTGAATTTGAGATGAGTCTAAAGGGGGAGCTTCAATTCTTTCTTGGTTTGCAGGTAAAGCAACATGAAGACAGATTCTTCATTAATCAAGAAAAATATGTTAAGGAGCTTCTCAAAAGATTTCAATTTGAACAAGCCAAACCTGCCTCAACCCCAATGAGCACAAGCATTAAACTTGAAAATGATGAGAAAGATAAACCGGTAGATGCAAAGCAATTCCAAGGTATGATTGGCTCACTCCTTTATCTTACTGCAAGTAGACCAGATATACAGTTCAGTGTTTGCCTCTGTGCTAGATATCAATCTAGCCCAAAGGAAAGTCATTTGGTTGCAGTTAAGAGAATATTCAGATATCTCTCAGGTACGTATGATTTGGGTCTTTGGTATCCAGCAGGAAGTCGCTTTGATTTGATATCATATTTTGATACTGACTATGCTGGATGTAAAATTGACAGAAAGAGCACTAGTGGGTACTGCCAATTTCTTGGTGGTTGCATAGTTTCGTGGGCATCCAAGAAGCAACACTCGGTTGCACTCTCCACTGTAGAGGCAGAATATGTTGCTGCAGGGAGCTGTGCTGCTCAAGTGTTGTGGATCAAAAGTCAACTGTGTGATTACAACATTGACATTGGATACACACCTATCCTATGTGACAACACTAGTGCCATCAATCTCTCAAAGAACCTAGTTAGGACAAAACACATTGAGATTCGACATCACTTCTTGAGAGATGAAGTAGCCAAAATCCTTGGAGCTTAGCTTCATATAAGCAATTGGCTGACATTTTCACAAAACCATTGGCTGAGGATAGATTCACAACATTGAGAAGAGAATTGGGATAATGCAAAATGCAATGAAGCCCATACCAAATCTTGAAGTGTATGTTCTTTGTGTGCACTAACTATGAGGTATATCAAATGGTAAACTGTGGAAAAATAAGTTATGCTTGTTTGGAAACTATTATTATGCGTGAGAAAACATTCTCCGCCATGTATCTATAGTCAAGTTGCACATAAAGGTCATTCAATTCAAATAAGGTATATGGTTTCTTTTCCTTTTGCCCACTAATTTTTGCAAACAAATGGATGTCTGTGTTGGAATGTTTTATTTATGAACCTGTGTGCCATTGCTTGAATGTTGAGTCTACACATGCACACACTATAGGGGAGCAAGTTCAGGTTAGATGAATGAATTCTTGAGAGAAACTCTTCATTTTTCACATCTTTCATTTCCCTCGCATGGAGTTCCATTTTTCTACTCATCCTAGCCTTTAATTTGATTTGTAGAAGTTCTTGTCGACAGCCCCAATTTCATCTGTCGACAGCCATGCCTCCATAGAACCCAGATCTTGAACCCTGTGTGCCTCTGTTGACAGGCACAAATCCATCTGTCGATAGACAGGCACAGTTTCAGATCTCCCCGAACTCAATATCTTCTGTCTGTGTGCATCTGTCGATAGCTGAAACCCATCTGTCGACAGCCATGATCTGTTTGAACCCAGAAGTCTTCAACTGTGTATATCTGTCGACAGGTTCACATCAGCTGTCGACAGATACATATTTCACAAGCAATTCCCTATTCTTTCTCACCAGTCTTTATGAGCAAGTCCATACCTTTAATGTACGGTGTAACTTGGGTATTTATGTATGCTTTTAATCTTTCATGTCCACATTATATTAAAGATATTGTCTCAATCCCAATGATTTTGACCTACTATTCTTGTATGAGTCTAGGTTGTATCATTCGGAGTACATTGGACAAATCTAATGGGTCTAACCTAACTCACTTGAATACCACCTTTGTGGCTAATCATTTTCTCCGGTGATGTGATCAGTCCTATGGTCATTGCACTTTATGTCTTGCATTAATTGTTACCATACACATTCTTTGACCTCGATTTTCAAAAAAAAAAAAAAAAAACAAAAAAGGGGAGAAAAGCTACCTATTTCTTACAATCAAAAGTTAATAATGGGATAAAGATAGAGCACTGATGTGTATTGTTGTTGAGTAACCGGGGATATGGGCATCACAAATGTCTGTCTCGCGTCAAAAAGCTGACTCATTATCTCTGTAGAATGGTATGATGGTCACTCCCGCTGAGTAACTGGGGTACGGGCACTTCACATGTCTATCCTCACGTCAAAAGGTGTTAGTGATCCTACTTACCACTTTTCCCATTGCATTTTCTTCTAAATAAATCAAAATTGAAATAGTGTGAAGCCTCCAATGTTTGATTAATCTCGGGATCCTTGATGTTTGTGGTTATCTACTCATGAAGACATCTTTTTCATAAACCATTTGACCATCACCCACTTGGAATTATGTTTTTCTACAATGTTTTTATTCAAAGGGGTTATCTTATTTTCATAAGTTTTGGTACGATGTCCTCTTAATGTTCCACCATAGACTCCTAGAGTATTATTTTTAAACCATTGATGATTTTGACTTGTCTTAATATTAGTGGGAATGATAGTTTAAAATGTGTACATACCTCTTTTACACGTCATCTACATCTTGGACGCTCATTGCCATAAAAATTTCTGTCAAAACTCCCATCTGGCACAGTTTTCGTGTGCGCCTGTCGACAGATTCCTCTGCATCTGTGGACAGCCGGCGGCAGGCCCTGTTTTGAAAGACCAACGGGCGTCTCTTTAGGGTTGAATTTTGTGGGTCCCTGACCTTTGAAATTCTTCCCACTCTTTAAAAGGGAACCCACGACCCTTTCCTCCCTTTCCACTTCCAAAACTCCCTCCTCCTTACTTCTCCACCAAACCCTTCTTCTCCAGGGCGCCAGACCCAGATTCTACCCCTCCTGGTTCTTTTTTCCTCCTCGTGCTTTTCTTCTTCTTTCCAAGTTCTTCTCCACTCCGAACTCCTCTCTTTCTCATGGCTCCCAAGGCAAGAAACTTTCTTCCCGTCGCCATCCCCTATCTCCCCAAGCCGGCGAGGGTTCCGAGGCTCCTGACAAATGCCGAACCAAGCATCATGATGATCGGCTGCCCGAGCTTGTCGTTCCCCGAGGTTTGAACTCACCATGGTTCCGGGAACCTTCAGCAAATTCGTTCATCCCTGCTATGTTGATTTTCCTTCTTTGGGAGACATGTTCCCCAATCTCCTACCCCTCTTTGACACCCAGGGCTGGACGGTATTTCTCTATTCTCACCTGCACTACTCTCCTACTGCCGTTACAGACTTTTTCAATAATCTTGGTCTGTCTGGGGATGGGGATCTCTACACCTCTGTCAAAGGTACTCCTTTCAAGCTTACCCCCAACCTCATCAGCATTGCACTTCAAATTCCTAATTCTGGGGCTGATGTGCTTCTCAGCCACCCTTCTACATCTGAATACTATCATCTCATCACCCTCCAACCTTATGATGCAACTAAGAAAATTGCCAAACTGAATGCCAATTCCTTTCCCCCACTGAATTGAATGATCCATCACATCTTCACCACCCTGATTGCTCCAAAGTATGGTAGTCGGGAACTCGTCACTGAGGTTCATAAATCTCTCTTTTTCTTCCTCCTCAAGTGCGAACAAATCAACTTGCCCGCACTCATGCTTCACCTGATTCGTCAATGCTTCTACAACCCCAGGCGATCAATGCCATATGCTTGCCCGATCACTTCCCTTCTTCTCTTCATTGGGATACATATTCCTGATAGTGAGCTTGTAGCCCTCAAATCTCGCAGTGCCTTTGATCTCACTGCTGCCCATCGGATGGGCTATAAGCTGCTTGATGGGGTTGTCACAAGGGAACTCAAGGGTAAGGACCAGGCAGCTGATGAAGATGACGCTGATGGAGATGAAGCTAATGAAGATGATGCTAATGAAGACTCCCAGTCTGAGCCAATGGATGCTCAGGGAGATGAAGCTGATGTTGCTGCTGATGACCAAGTGCCTGATGAGCCCTCTCTTCGAGATTTCATCTCTGCTCAAATGGTACAAATGCAGCTCCAGATGACCACTGGTTTCGAACATCTAAATGCTCGATTGGATCATGTTGATACCAGCTTGGACGCACTGGCTGACACCTAAATCCAGCTTCAGATAAGGCTTAACAGGCTCTCCACAAAGCTTCATGGACTCCGTCAGGCCTCTGCACCACCTGGGAATGATGATGTCTAGAGAGTCTAGGCGTCAGTTATCTAGTGTTTATTTTGCTTAGGATAGGGTCTTGTCACTGTTATCTTAGTTTGCTATCACAATCATGTTATTTCCTCCCTTGCACTTTTTTTGTCATGTCATGAGTCACTTTTGTAACTGTGTGCAATGAATGCTCAATCAATGGAATTCATAGTTCTTTGCTTAAGTTCTACTCATGTGTACATGAATTGTCTTTTTGGATGTTACCAAAAGGGGGAGAAACATCACTTATGCATAACTTGAAATTTTTTCATCATCAAAAAGAGGGAGAATGTTGGGTTTACATGTGTTATGTTTGTTTTTGATGATGCACAATCCAAATTGATGTTATGTGCATAATTGAAACATGATCAAGCAAATGATAATTAAGAAAGAACATCTCACATGATTGTCTAAATGTTCTTTATATCTCACTAACAATGCTCTTAAATGTACGTGTGAGTGTAGGCAAGACAATGTACCAAATTCCAGAGCAAAAACTCAAGAAAGTCACATTCAACAAGTGCCTATCGACAGACCCACAAGTCCTTATGGACAGCTACACACAGGGAGATCAGACAGGTTTCAGGACAAGTGTACCTGTCGACAGATCCAAATCGCCTGTCGACAGATACACACAGGAAATTGTTTCCCGCGAGGCCAATCTTCTAGATTTTGCATACCTATCAGCACCTATCGACAGATGCATAGTTTGCTGTCGACAGACGAAGAGAAGATCTCAGTTCCGCGATTTGCATATGTTTCCTATATGGGTGTTTCCTTTTACCACGACTCTCCATACTTAAACACCCATATATAAGGAACATTTTGAAGAGATTTTCGTACAGAAAGCAGCCACCATATCAAACCCTAGCAAAATCTCAAGAGAAAAGTCTCTCCCTACTGCTCTGCTTCAGCACTCTGTCCAGAACAAAGAAGAACAATCTTCTGAACGAAGTTGAAGCCGGTTCGTCTGTGATTCAAGCTTCTCCATCAACTTATACCTGTCAAGACGAAGTTTGAAGCACATCTGGATGACCATCTTGAAGAGTTCCATCTTAGGATTTGATTCTACAACTCTGAACTCTTCTCTGTCTCTGTTTTTCATACTCGGTGTGTGTGTTGGTGGGTCAAGTGTCTCCTGTGCTTGATTCACGTGGGTCATGTTGTTCTGATCGTGTGTTAACATCAGACAACGTGAGTGTGTGTGTGTTGTAGTGGTTTGGACTCGCTCACAAGCAGTCCTTCTGCGTGTGTGTGTGGACGGTGGTTGTAGGATACACAAGTTGTGTACTCCGAACCACCTTAAATCTTCGTGTCCTGTGGTTTGCACGTTTTCACGATAGATGGTTGGTAGGTACGCTGATTCTACACACATTAGATAGGCTGTTCATGTTCTGCTCACAACAAGCACACTAATTGCAAGTCGAACTAATCCTGAATCTGGTTAAGATTTCAACAAGTCTGTGTTTCCATTGAAAAGAAGGCAATAGTGGTTCTAGTTTACAGTAATCTATTCAACCCCCCCTTCTAGATTACCATATTATATAATTCCGCATATCTTTCAGAGCTTTTCCGTAAACGATGCCTTTGTCAAGGGCACCGTACCGGATCACCCCAGCTGAGTTGCGTGAGTTGAATCGCCAGTTGCTAGAGTTGTTTGAGCAGGTTTTCATTCGTTCGAGCCATTCACCGTGGGGAGCACCAGTTTTGTTCGTAAGGAAGAAGGATGGTAGCTTGCGGTTGTGCATTGATTACAGGCAGTTGAACCAGGTCACAGTGAAGAACAAGTATCCATTGCCTAAGATCGATGATTTGTTTAATCAGTTGCAGTTAGCCACAATGTTTTTGAAGATTGACTTGAGATCATGTTACTACCAGCTGAGGATCAGAGAGTCAGATATCGACATGACAGCTTTTCGTTCGAGGTACGATCACTTTGAGTTCACCGTGATGCCATTTGGGCTTACGAACGCACCAGCAACTTTTATGGATTTGATGCATAGGGTGTTCAGGGAGTACTTGGACTGATTTGTGGTCGTCTTCGTAGATGACATTTTAGTCTACTTGGCTTCTGAGGTGGAGCACGAGGAGCATCTGAGGATCGTGTTGAAGACGTTGCGGAGTCACCAACTTTATGCCTAATTCAGAAATTGCAAAATTTGGATGAAGGAGGTGCACTTTCTCGAACACGTGATCTCAGGTTCTGGTGTGGCAGTGGACCCTGCCAAGGTTGAGGCAATGTTGTCTTGGGAGCAGCCCACTACAGTGTCAGAGGTTCGCAGCTTTTGGGCTTGGCAGTCTACTACAAGAGGTTTATCTAGGACTTTTCCAGGATAGCAGAGTCATTGACCAGATTGACCAGACTCAAGACCAAGTTTTTTTGGACACAGGATTGCGAGCAAAGTTTTCAGGAGCTGAAGGAGAGGTTAACTTCAGCGCCAGTGTTGGTCTTACCGTCAGGTAGCGGAGGTTTTGTGGTGTACATCGACGCTTCGAGATCAAGTTTGGGTGCAGTGTTGATGCAGCATAGTGGGTTGTCGCCTATGCTTCTAGGCAGTTGAAGAAGCATGAGGAGAACTACTGTACGCATGACTTAGAGTTGGCAGCTGTGGTGTTTACTCTGAAGTTGTGGAGGCACTACTTGTACAGTGAGGTATTTAAGATCTTTACAGATCACCAGAGTTTGCAGTACATCTTCACTCAGAAGGATTTGAACTTGAGGCAGCGAAGGTAGATGGAGTATTTGAAGGACTACGACTTACCCTCTTTTATCACCTGGGAAGGGCTAACGTCGTAGCAGATGCTGTAACACCCCAAAAATTTAAAGTGCTAGAAAAATATGAATAATGTGGTTAATATACATTAGGATAGTCATTAAACTGAAATAATTGATATTTAGATATGATTAGTGGTAACGTACGTTACCCTAATGTCGTACATAGAGGTGCGCGCTTCCACAGGGCGACACCGGAAAATGACAATGAAATAAGAATATGAGAACACCATAATTTTCAGAAAAATGTGGAGAAATCAGAAATGTAATTATCTGAATTTTTCGACGTGCGGACTTTGAGATTAAGTTGATGCGACTATTTTTCGGGTGATTTTTCACCTAGTGTAAAATAAAATCTAAAAATTAAATAAAAATCACCATATTAGCAAAACCATCATATTAGACTATGGTTAAAATTTCATGACAAATGAATACCATTTGAACATGTTTACATCAAGCTTAATGGGCCAGCTGAATTATTGGGCAATTACGGGATGGTCTTTTCTGGAATTTCCAGAGGCCTACGTGGGTGGCCCTGGGAAGGCCAGCGCATCTGGGGGTTTGGGTTACCACGTTAACCCACAACTGTTAACCTTGGATTGCGCATGTAACTCGTGTCACATGGTAAAAGTTCATAGCTTTTATTGCGACACCTCAGGGCCGTTTGCATGAAGAACCTACTGGGTTTATAAAAACCCTCCCACATCCATTGTACACACCTTTCCCACTCCTGTTTGTGTCCATGTACTGTTGTTGAGGCTACGTGGTTCTTCTGCCATTACTACCAGGAGAAGCTGTAGCTGCTGCCTTGTTGTAGTGTTGCACTACCTTTGCACCGTCTGCACCTGCTCTTTTCTATAGTAACCACTCTTCACGTTGAGGAAAGGAAGAACTTGCTCTTCCTTAGGTAGGATTCTTTTCCTAACCTTCCTTCGTTCCCCTGTTATTCCTCCTTGAATTGCTGGTTAATGGTATGTGGTACCTTAGCATGCTATTTTCAAATCTGATAAGTCAGGGGATTTTCAAGTCTGAAGAAGTCATTCTATTTTCCAAAGCTTAGAGAGATTGTCCATGGTAGAAACTAGACCTTTCCTTATATTTAGTTAGTCCTTAAGCCATGGGAAGTTACACAGTACTCCTTTTTCATGTCCTCAACTTGTTTAAAATCTGAAATCCTATCGGTTCCATGGTATAGTGTAGACAGAACCATAACGATTCTTTCTCCTTCATGAAATTGATTCGTTAAGAGACCATGGAAGTCTCAAGTGAGTGTACTTGATATATGATCAATGGAAAAGAGAGAAGAGTCCTGAGAAAAGTGCTCTCCATTAAATCCCCTTGAGTTTAACTTCTTGCTAATCATCCATGTGATTTATATTCCATGATCTTTCTTCCATTTTCTTGTCATGTTACATTGAGCTATAAAACTGAAAACATCCTTGTTCAAAGTCCTAATCATGTTAGGATTGATAGAGGAACTTTGTAGAACCATTTGGAGTTGAATTTGATGACTTTCTGAAAGTTCACATAGGACCTGTCGACAGACGAACTTCTTGCTGTCGACAGGAACCTATTTCCAGAAACCAAAAAATCATCACTGTGTGTTGCTGTCGATAGCCCCTTCTCTTGCTGTCGACAGGAACATACAGAACTGAAATTTTAGTTCTGGAAACCAGCCCCTGTCGACAGCAAGCTTGTGCCTGTCGACAGGTACTGACAGTGCCATGTTTCCAGCACTTGTTCTACTCCGTTCCTTGATGCAAATCTTATCCAATTGTTCCAACTAGTAGTCCACCTAAGTTTATGGTTTTTACCACCTAAATACCTACTAGAACTAGTCATGTTACCCTTCTTTGAATCATAAATCATTTCTCCAAAGTTCTGAACAAAATTGACCCTGAAGGATTATCAATTTCTGAAATTAGTAAGGAAACAGAGTTGTGTGTAAACTTTGAATGAACCCTTGTGTATCCTTGACTCATTACAATGATGAGTGTGTGATGATGACAATTTGAGAGTCTCGGACTCATTTAGAAATTATGCCTGGCAAATAAAGGGCTGGTTTAGTCCTGGGGGAGCGCCCGAATTCGTCAGTGGCCGCGCGGGGGCGATAAGGACATCGTGGATGTTGGCATGCATTAGTTCGTGCTTGATTAGTCATCATATCATGCTTGCGTGTGTGAAATTGTCTGATTCTAATTTAAGTATCATCTTGAGTGATTAATCTTGCTTCTAAAAGCGTTCTTGTTCAATACTTGTTATCAAGATTATCTTGGTTGTTCGTTATCTTGAACACTCCATGTCAGAAATCTATACTTGTCTTACCTTGAATATATGCATCTGAATCCTTTGGAGGTAGAGGAATTGAGTTCTACTGGGCTAGTTAGCTCACTCAATTTAACATTTTTAGGTGAACCAGATGGAGATATGGCTTAAGGGGGACTTGAGTGCTGAGTGGACCACCCTATGTGAAGAAATGCTGTGATCTTTTGTTTTCTTGTAGTTAAGTGGAAATGTAATAACATTACAGTCTAATTTTGCTTGCTCCTCATTTAGACTATAATGAGGAGTATTATGTAATAACTTCCGCGGATCTAATTGTTTATGAACAAACTTTATGTTACTTGTCTTGTAATAATTATCTGTCATATTCAGTAAATGGAATTTTGCTAGGACGTGACAGATGCCTTGACTAGGCATGTTTGACTGAGTTCATTGTTGGTCAGAGAGTGGAGGCTATTTGAGGACCTTGCTCAAGGAGTTTTCTATCCCTCGAGGTACAGAGAGCGTGTCGTGATGACCAGTTTGTCAGTTCGTCCGTCTATGTACCGCTAGGTGCTGGAGGCACAACAGACGGATACAGAGTTAGCTGACATTTTGCAGATGCTAGAGGTTGAGCTGGATGACGACAGTGATGTCAGGTTCAGAGGCAGATTGTACGTTCCTTGAGAGGTACGGCAGGCACTGTTAGCAGAGGCACATAGGTCGATGTATGTTGTTCAGTCTGGTTCCTCCAAGATGTATCATAACCTGAAAATGTTCTTTTGGTGACCTGGGATGAAGAGGAGTGCGGCAGAGTTTGTCGCTTGTTGCCTTACCTGTCAGCAGGTGAAGGTAGAGCATCATCATCCTGGTGGTCAGCTGCAGTCATTTCCCATTCTTGAGTGGAAGTGGGATGACATCACCATGGACTTGTGGTTGGTTTACCCCATTCTCTGCAGAGGCATGATGGCATTTGGGTGATCGTTGATAGGTTGACCAAGACAACACACTTCCTTCCTGTCAGGATGTCTTGGTCAGTGGACATGCTTACTAGATTGTACGTGGACCAAGTTGTTCTGTTGCACGGAACCCCAGTTTCTATTGTTTTCGACAGAGATCCGAGGTTCACTTCAGGGTTTTCGTGTAGTTTGCAGAGAGATATTGGCACAAAGTTGAGAATGAGTTAAGCATACCACATGCAGATAGATGTCCAATCAGAGAGGATTATTCAGACACTAGAGAACATGTTGAGAGTGTGCTGTTTGGACTGGGGTAGCACCTGGGAGTTGCACCTTCCGATGGTAGAGTTTGCGTATAACATCAACTATCACTCTAGCATTGGAATAGCACCATACGAGGCATTGTATGGTCGCCGTGCAAGACACCACTTCACTGGTTCGAGGTGTGTGAGAGGCAGCTCCTAGGGCCAGAGATAGTATAGCAATGTGCAGATACGATCAGTTTAGTCAGGCAGAGACTGCATGCAGAGTAGAGCAAACAGAAGAGTTATGCAGATGTTCACAGGAGGCCGTTGCAGTTCGAGGTAGGTGACCTTGTGTTCTTACGGGTGTCTCCGACCAAGGGTGTTATGAGGTTTGGTAAGAGGGGAAATCTTAGTCTGAGGTACATTGAACCTTTTCCCATTTTAGAGAGGATCGGCGAGGTCGCGTACAAGTGGTATCTTCTAGCAGAGTTGGCAGCAGTGCACAATGTTTTCCACATTTTGCAGCTGAGGACATACATTGCAGATCCGTCACATGTGATAGACTATTTACAGATTGAGGTTGCACTAGATTTGTCAGTACCGGAGCACCCAGTCAGGGTTGTGGACTGCAGAGTACAATAGTTGCGCAGGAAGCAGATTCCGCTCGTAAAGATTGTTTGGGAGAACCGCATTGGTGGTGAGTCCACATGGGAGTGCGAGGATGAGATGAGGGTGCAGTTTCCATACTTGTTTGACTGACCGGTATGTTGTTTTGCCCAACAGCCTTCCTATTTTCCGGAATTGAGTTTCTTCAATTTCGAGGGTGAAATCTCTTAAGGGGGGAAGGATGTAAGATCCGGCTCTCTTGGGCCTTTAGCCCCGTCCTCATGGTCATGATGGGCCTACCAGTCGTGACAGTGTCGCGCCAATAGGGACGGTCACGACGTGCTTCTTGTCGCACCCCCCCTGGGAGACAGTTCAGGTCGCGCCGTCCGGAGGTGACGTGACCTTGTTTTCTAACTGTTCTAACCCTTCGTCCTTAGTTGTCAGAACGGCTCTATCAGGTGTCAGTGCGCGTACGGCTGTTGACGTGACCAAGTCATCCGTCGTGTTCTGGGTTACCCGGTCTCCGAGGTTTGACCGCTTTTGGGGTCGCATCGGGGCAGGTGGACGTGACATGGTGTCGCAACCTACAGGACCGTCGCGACAATGTTCGTGTCGTGCCGCGTTGACCCGTCGTTCAAAACCAAGGTAGGCGCCCATTTCCCCATTCTCCTTCTTCTTCCTTTAAGCCTTCTTGCTTCTTCCAGTGATTTCTTGGTGTCTTGGTAAGGTGGTGACATCCCCTTCGTGTAGGCGACATCCGTATGGTGCTTGGAGCGAGGAGGAGGTGGCCATTCCTATGTGAAGGCCCCAACAGGTCGGCTCTACTTCTTGAGGTAGGGACTTTCTCTTCTCCTTCTAGTTCTACCATGCTCCCCTCCCCTTGAGGTTCTCGTGTTTTCCTTGTGTTTGGGGTTTGGGGTGAGAGATCCATGCTCCGTTGTTTGGGAGGATTTTCTTGAGCGTAGATCTTCTTGTTAATGCATGATACGTGGGGTTTGAGGTGGTTTGCCTTCTTTACAAGCTTTCCTAGAGTCTTCCACTTCCATGCTCCCCTCCCTCAGATGGATAGGTTTTGGGTGTTTTAGGGGTGATCCTTGGGAGGGCTGTCTTGGGACCCCCTCTGTCTGGTGTCGCAACAGGTTTGAGGGCCATGATGGTGTCGCGACGCATGAGCCGAGCATGACATGCTTCTTGCTGTCGTGGCGGGCAGTGGTGTTGCGACATGATCGCGACCCCTTAGGGCATTGCGACCTTGTCGCGACCAGCCTTGGTGTCGTGACAATGTCGCGACAGGGATAGATCCATGATTAGTTCCATGCGGAGTCCGTTTCTCGTTGAGGTCTTCGGCTATTCTTGGTTTTTTCTGTACCCGTGGCACTCGTGCTAGTTCCTAGTACGGTCCTACACTTGTCGTTCGCCCGGTGCTCAGCACTTGAGGGCTTGTCCCATGAGAGGTTGTTACCGTTTACCTAGGACTCCCATCCCCATGCGCCCATTGAGGGAGTGCTCCACGCGACGGGCGTGCTCGAGTTAGGGACTCTGGAGCGGAGGGGAAAATGGTGGTTAAGACAGTGACGCCGAGTCATTTGTAGAGCTCTCTTGGTTGATTTGGGACGCCGAGGATGTTTGGTGTTCTTCTCGGCGCAGGCCAATCAGTTCTTCTTCTCATTGCCTCGCTCTTTGTGGCCCCGAAACCACTTAGAGAGGTCAGGTGTGGGATCGTAGTCTAGCCAGACTACGACAGTTACTGTTGTGGTTACCTTGTGTTCCTCGGCTCCACTCTGACGAGACGTGGAGGCCAGGACTGTGGTCGAGGGTAAGACGTCAGTGGACGCTCTTGACCAGTTGACTATTGGTAGTGGTTTCCATAGCTAGTGTCATTTGTCCAGGTAGGGTTCCCTCTGTCTGTGTTACCAGTCGTGTGGTGGTCACGACATGCAGGTCGTACGGAGTTTCTAACCGCATTATGTTTCCCCGTACTGTTGGTAGTTGGTTAGCTTTGCTTTCGCACTCTCCTGTGATAGAATAGAAATATAACTTCTATCATTTACTTTAATTATATTTATGTATTTCTTGCCTGTTAGATCTAGTAGGCGATTGGTAGTCCCTATTGAGCTTCTGTTGTGAAGCTCATCCCTCCTTTTTCCATGTGAGACTTCTCAGCAGTGGCCAGGTGCGTGTCGAGTGGAGGAGGCGGAGCGGTAGTCGACATTCCCGTAGCTATCAGTGGACTCCCATTTGCTTTCAGCTGTACTTCACCCTCGGGGTATGCCCCTAAGGGCCCTATTTTTCCCTTTGCTTACATGTACTCGTTGTGTGTTGGGACTGTACCTAGAGCGATACGCAGCGGTCTCACTCTTTCCTTTTCTACTTCTGGGTGTGTGCTCCTAGTTTAGTAGTTGACGTTTATTTCCTTTACATATTCTGTTAGACTTCTCTTATAGCCATTCCGGGTCCACAGATCTGTGGGCGGCGACCGCGAAAATCGGGTCCTCAGTTGGAGCCGAGGGTCGAGTTCTCGGGGTGGTTGTTACACCAAAGTTCAAAAGGTGCCTTTGGAATTGCCTTACTAGGAACTCTATTTAATAAAACATAGTGGTCCTTAAAGCATGCATCCACAATGATAAGGGTAAAGTCGAGTTACTTAACATGCTTTTAACCATATCCATTAAAGTATGATTACGTCTTTTGCTACACCATTCTATTTTGGTGTACCTGGCATTGTGTATTGGGCACATATGCCATTCCTTTCAATGAATCTAGCAAATGGACCAAGGCATTGTCCAGTTTCATCATACTTTCCACAATATTTACCTCCTCTATTAGATCTAAAGATTTTCTCCTTTCTATCTAATTACCTTTCAACCATCAACCACATTAATAAATGCCTATAGGGTATTTATAGTTTGAGATTTTTCATGTAGTAAATAGACATAATTGTAATGTGAAAAATCATCAACAAAGGTGATAAATATCTTTCTCCACCAAAAGATGGAACATTAAAAAAGCCCACATATATCAGTGTATGATCTTAAGAAGTTGTATGCTTCTTGTGGCTCCTTTCTTTGTATGCTTGGTTTGATTTCCTTCAATGCAATCCACAGATACACCAAGATCAGTTAAGTCCAAATTTGGAAGGATTTCACTTTTTACCCATCTTTCTAACCTTTCTTTAGATATGTGACTCAGATGCTTATGCCACAAGTAAGCTGATCTTTCATTCATTAAACCACACTTGGTACAAACATTATAATCCAGAGTCAAAAGAGTTTTAGTAAAAAAATGAATCAAGCTTTAATTAGTACAAACCATCACAAAGGACACTAGAACCAAGGAAATGATCATGCTTAAACAAACTAAAACATTCATTACCAAACTTGAAAGAGTATCCAAAAGTGTCAAGTTTGGAGAGGGATACAAGCTTATGAGAAATAGAAGGTATATAAACAGTCTGAAATAGATCTAAATGATGTCTAGTGTTCAAGACTAAACAATAAGCTCCTATGGCTTCGACTAGAGCTTTGACTCTATTTCCCATGAAATCAAACATTTCATTTGGCCTTGTGGTTTGGATTAAGGAATTCTTGCATTGTATTGGAAACATGAGTGGTACAACCAAAATTGATCCACCATGTATTATAAAGAACTTCTGCCAAATTTGACTTGAAACATACAAAAGCGGCTTACCTTTCCTTTCAAACCATTCTTTACATTAGGTCAATCCACCTTAAAATGCCCTCGTTGATGATAGAAATGACACTTGTCATTCTTTCCTTCATTCTTATGGATTTGATAAGAAGACTCATTAGCCTCCAATGGTCTCCTCTTGCCCTTTCCTTTCTTTCCTTTAACTTTCTTTCCAACTTCTTGATGTCTTACAAGATGGATAGATTGATTTCCTATATTCTTAAGTCTTGTCTCCTCCTGCACAAGCATCTTTTATAGTTCATTCACATTCCATTTGTCGTTCATTGTTAGTGTAGTTCATTTGGAATGGACCATACTAAGGAGGCAATAAGTTAAGAATAGATTTTACAAAGAAATTTTCATCCACACTCATCCCCAATGACTTTCTTGCTACAATACTTGTCATTTCGATAACATCTTCATGCATAGTATGAGAACCTGTCACACCCCAAACAACTCGAAGCATGAAGAGAGGGACGTATTCAATGCTACTACATGCAAGTCTTTGCATGCACTAGTTTGCATGGAATAGGCCAACGGGACATGGGCAGCCGACAGAAAAGCCTCTAACTAGCAATCACATATAACCTTAATAAGATGAAGGTAGAAAAGCCTCTAACTAGCAATCACACATAACCTTAATAAGATGAAGGTTAAAATCCTCAAACTTCTTCATTTAATAGATAGCATCAAGTCTAATACATTGTCCATAAATAAACTCCAATACATGCCATGACTCAACTAAGAAAAATACATAGAATCTCCTCTATCTCATCACCTACTACAACCCACTACTCTCAAAAGGTGACAAGACAATTCTAGAGGTACAATACTCTCTTCACTATGTTGCATACCCATCACTGGCTTGGGGTTCATCCTTTTGATTGGTGCTACCTAAAATGTTAAAAAGTAGGTAATGAGCAAAAAATTACCCAGTGGGATTTACTTCTCAATATGCAAGTAAGATATAAGTAGTTATCCATTTAAGATTAGACAGGCATGAGAAAATCAGAATACATGAGTACACATATACATTTAAAACAAGAGAAACATGTCAGGAACAAGTAAGGCTTCAAGAGTGCAAGAACTAACCAAGTCGAGTAGGGAATTATAAAAAGCAGTAAGTAACAAGAATGCATGATGCCCAATCACTCAAGCAAGCACACATGTATCAAGCACTTTATCAATAATCACCATTAGTCATAACAAGCACTAAGGATCTATGCCACCTTGGAATGCATATCATGAACAGGTGTCATGTGATTGTTGTAACAATCAATCTCATGTAAGTACTCCCAGCGCAGATACAATGCCAGTGTCATTATACCCCATGGTTTATAGTATATTTCCGGCTCTCTACCGTGAGGACTAAGCTATAGCCACTGGACACTCTCTGAGCCTGATCCAAGATCTCAGTAAAATAGAAAGTAGATACCCACAGTCAATCATGGCCAGTAACAAGAATTTTAAGGGAATAGTGCAGCAATAGGGCAAGATCATCTACATCAGGAAGCAAGTTTGCAGGATAGAAAATCAAGAGATTTCAGAGATCAATCAATAAAACTTTCTTTAATTACTCTATCACATTAGTAGCTTGCTTTTAGGTGTAAAGATGATACTATGATCAGTAGGTAAGAATAGAAAGTGACCTCTGAAAAATATAATGGAAACTCCAGAATATCTCTTGCAGAAAAAAATGTCAGTGATAACAAGACAAGATGGAGATTTCATGTGTTTGATCGATATTTAAAAAGTGTAAGCTTTCACTAACAAGTTAGGCTGGATTATCATGAGAGACTTCAATTGATGAGATGACCAGAATCCAGTCAAGAATATTACGAGTGTTAGGATAATATTCAAGTAATTATAGCTTAACATGTGGTTAATCTATTTTTAGGGTTTTACAGGCACGTATGTATAGATGTTGACTAGACAGACCTATTAAACTCAATTGTTGTGCGAAGCATGCACGTAGACTGGTGGAGTAACTCAACTTTCAAACAAAACAACAAGGACAACAGATATGAGTCAAGTGTCGACAAATAATACTATCGAAGGCCAAATAACTCAAAAGTGATGAGGTTCTAAGATCTAGTCACGATCAAGGCACTAAGAGATGTATATTCCCTATTAAGGTATGAGAAAAGATAAGATTTCTGTACGATATATTTGAAAACTTTTCATACTCTCGAAAACACAAAGAAAAGAATGATCGGACAACCGAAGTCCAGAGTTAGGTTGACCAATTACGGTAAAGAACATAAGTTAGAAGCCACGATCACAGGTCTTATGAGAAAAGAGAAAGGTTAACAAAAATTTGTTTAGTTTGGTTTGAGAACACCTACCTTTGATTGTTTCTTCATAGTTCTTGGTTCCTAGTGATCGAAGCAGGGAGAAGACGATGACTCCTCAAGTTCCAAGCTTATGGTTCTACCTTCTTACTCTTGAAGGTTGTTCTCACACCCAACAACAGAAAGGGATGAATGAAGTCGCTGGCCAGAGAGATCTTAGGAGGGTTTATATAGGGGTAGGAAGTTAGATGCCGGGTGTGGGGTTTCTTCTTGTCATGGTAGAAGTCTTGCTATATCAAGAACTTCCTTAAGTCTATCCCGACTCCACGGGAAAGCCAGTTGCACTTCCTAATAGGTTTAGAAAAGCTAGGTTCTGTGGATTTAGGGTTCTAATTCCCAAGACAGGGTCCTACCACATTTTGGAACTTCCATAAGTTCCTCCCAGATGAAGAATGGAAAGACTAGAGTCCTATTGTGTTTTGGGTTTAAGGGCTTTAGGTTTTCTGCTGTATTTTCAAGGAAATCCAGATCCTAAAACATTCGGGATTCCACGTAATCCACCTAATATTTCCTATTTCTCACATATTTCCATAATTAGATCAAAGACCCCAAGCAGTCCCGCTTGAATTGGGAAGCTTGAGTTCCTAACAGACAAGTGTCTAAGTACTCTAAGTAGGATTAGGAGCAAAATCTCCAATCGATTTCTAATTTTAGTAATTTCCTACTATAATTGGAAAACATGTCTCCAATCGAATGCTCTTGACTCACTGTGACTTGAGACAAAGTCCCCAATCGATTGGTGTGTAAGTGTCCCAATGATTAATGAACACTTAAATTCCTAACGCTTCGTTGTATACAAAGTAACACTTCAATTGACAAGAAAAAGCTTCCACTAACATGAAGGGAAACTTCGACTGACAATAGCTTCGACTGATGAAGAAGAAATTGACTTCGACTGATGAAGAAGAATTTTGACTTCGACTGATAAAGAAGATATCTGAGTTCGATTGGCAAGCAGTAGACACTTCGACTGATAAGTAATAGATACTTCGACTGGCAAGTAGTAGACACTTCGACTGGCAAGCAATAAACACTTCGACTGGTATGCAATCGATTATTGAACACATTCCTATTGGCGTTATAAAAGTTTCGATTAGTGAACAATCATTTCGATTGGTGACTTAAGTGTTCCGAACCTATCAATTGGTGAAGAAAAGATTTTGATTGATAAACAATCATTCCGATTGGTGACTTAAGTGATCCAAACTTATCGATTGGTGAAGAAAACGTTCTGATTGATGACTAACCTATCGATTGGTGAAGAAAAATGTTTCGATTGAAGTTATAATCTTCCGATTACTAAACAAAAAGTTCAATAACCTTCCGATTGGAGTTATTAGTGTACTTTATGATATTATTTCATAAGAATTATTTATCCTTAAAAATAAGTCTTTTGTTTATTGGATTATATATACATATATAGATATATAAATTCAAGTTGCTATAGAACCATCAAACTTTATGGTGGTTAAAGTACTCATTAATGTTCCGACAAGTGATTTGTCAATAGCAGCGGGTTTCTCATGTTGAACTGTCGAGTCAGCATCCAAAACTCCTAAATGGAATTGAATTTGCTCACGCCAATCAGAGAAATTTAGCCCATTGAACTCTTGCAGATGAAGAGAAACAGGAACATATACTGCAAGTAAAATAAAATGCTTATACATTAATACTTTGAGCCATTACTTTAAAATAAATCATAATTCGGATTTAGATAAAACATTTTCGTGAACCATACTTGTATGTCAAAGCTTTCTTTTGAGAAATACTAAGATATACAACACATAAACTATACTGATGCTAATAAAGAATTTCTGTAATATGATAATTATGTATACTCTAAGTAGATGTGATTATTTATCTTTGGCTATGATAAGCACAACTAATAGAATACACTAATTACCGACCATTATATCATTTATCACAATAACACACAATCAACTTTTGAGTTGATTCTTATGTTTGGTATCAAAATAAAACGGAGATAGAATGAAGATATCCTCAAAATTTTAAAGATATCTTCAAAATTGTGAGAATATTCTCACTCTATCCTTGATCTATCTTAATATATATATACCAAACAAGCCCTAAATGTTTCATAATAAGTGAAATTCAGTTATCCATATATAAACTTATCATCTCATTTTTCAATTATAAGCGTCACCAACTGAGTAAAATCATACAATTTAAAATTCATTTGTCATTCTGATTTGGCCACTTTGGTGACTAACAAATAATCAATAATGGAATTTCAAATTGCATGATATAAATCATAAAACAGTAATATTTTCTCCCGCTCTTGGAAGCAATTAGAGAATTAAACTATTAAGGAGGCATTAACATATAAACTTTAATTCCCTTAATTCTTCTCACATGATTCTTTAATTTTGATCTTAAAAACCTTAAAAAATTATGTCCTTTTCAACTACTAAACTCATGAAAATCGCAATGTCATAAAATACGGATATGGCCCTGCCGCACCAAGCTGGCACCCCTCGAATTTCAATGTAAGGGGCTTCAAAAAATGAAAAAAAAAAAGAGGGGCCGCCACCCCGCCGGACTCATAATGCACAAAAATCCGAGGGGTGCCAACTGGGTGTGTGGCTATGGGCATTTTAGTATTTTATTATATATATATATCCAATTTTGATAACAATATGTTTGTGGGACTTATCAACCGGGTATAAACATGATAACATAAATTTCTGATTAAAACAGTAAATCTTGTTCATCCTTTTCATGTGACCAATTCTGATAACAAGAATATTAGTGAGACTTATAGCAGGGTAAAAACATAATATCATAAAACGTTTTGTTAGAACAGAGAATATAGTAAACGCAGTGAGATGTTGGCCTGCTCTTATTTATTTATTTTTTAAACACTGAATAGTAAATTGATTACTGTTCATCCCATTTGTTTACACAAATTACTAATTTTCAAATGAACAGCAAAGTTAGGAACATACCACGTGGATGAACAGTAAATTTCATAGACTTTAAATCTCATATAAACAAAATGAAAAATCATGAGTTCTACATGTGTGTGTGTACCACGTGGATGAACAGTAAATTTCATAGACTTTAAATCTCATATAAACAAAATGAAGTGCATCCCATACTAATTTTCCCATACTAATTTTCAAATGAACAGCATGTGTGTGTGTGTGTGTGTGTGTGTGTGTGTGTGTGTGTGTGTGTGTGTGTGTGTGTGTGTGTGTGTGTGTGTGTGTGTGTGTGTGTGTGTGTGTGTGTGTGTGTGTGTGTGTGTGTGGTGTGTGTGTGTGTGTGTGTGTGTGTGTGTGTGTGTGTGTGTGTGTGTGTGTGTGTGTGTGTGTGTGTGTGTGTGTGTGTGTGTGTGTGTGTGTGTGTGTGTGTGTGTGTGTGTGTGTGTGTGTGTGTGTGTGGTGTGTGTGTGTGTGTGGTGTGTGTGTGTGTGTGTGTGTGTGTGTGTGTGTGTGTGTGTGTGTGTGTGTGTGTGTGTGTGTGTGTGTGTGTGTGTGTGTGTGTGTGTGTGTGTGTGTGTGTGTGTGTGTGTGTGTGTGTGTGTGTGTGTGTGTGTGTGTGTGTGTGTGTGTGTGTGTGTGTGTGTGTGTGTGTGTGTGTGTGTGTGTGTGTGTGTGTGTGTGTGTGTGTGTGTGTGTGTGTGCGCAAAATTATTTGTTCCACTTACATATTTATTTGTTCCAATTATATATTTATTTGTTTAAATTATTATTTATTTGATCCTCTTATAAGTAGAATAAATAGATGAATAACTAGAATAAATAGTTAGATAAGTGGAATAAAATAAATTTGTTCCACTTAACTTTCTAAATCTGGGTAGCCTTTCACTGAATGATTTTGCCATATCAATCTAGTCACTTGCGGTACTGTGAACCTGATTTACAAACCACTCATCCAAATTTAGTGCCTGTATTCCTTCTCTGACTCGTCTTTTGTTTATTCTCAAAAATGATCTGGCAACATCAGGATTTTGGCGAAGCCATTTTGTGTAAGTGAGATTCTTTGTATTCACAAGGATTTTCTGTAGCTCATTGCCATCAAATTGTTGAACCACTCTTATATATTATCCTCTTGTTTTGGTGATAACAAAACTCATGCTTATATTTAATATCTTTTTCCTCTCAAGAATATTGCACTTTCCATCACCTATAACTTTATAATATTAGAAGCCTTAACTTAGTCATGCATGTTTCTATCGAAATCAATCGAAGCTTACTTTGTCATATACGAAGTTCACTTTGTCATATACGAAGCTAACTTCGTCATATCCAAAGTCCACTTCGTTATATCTGAAGCTGGTACTTCGTCATGCATGTTTTTAGTCGTGTTCAGTTGAAGTCCAACTTCGTCATATCCGAAGTTCACTTTGTCATATACAAAATTTTACTTCGTCAAAGTCATATACGAAGTAAACTTCGACCGATTGCGTTGTTTTTCATTCTATACGAAGTTCACTTCGTCATATCCAAAGCTAACTTCGTCATATCTACTGTTTCGCTTCGACCGACAGCGTTATGATATGTTTTATACGAAGTTCACTTCGTCATATCTGAAGTTACACTTTGTCATATCCGAAGTTCCACTTTGACCGATAACGTTATATTTTGCCCAGTCGAAATTTTCACATCGACCGTTTATGTTGTTTTCTTGTTTAATCGAAGTGAGACATCGATTACTAAACATTACACATCGATTGCTATAATTTGTCATCATTATATTGATTGTTTCCTACATATTGACTATTGTTCTACATAGATTATCATTAATACCCTGATCATCTTTATCATAACGATCATCTTTATTCTATTAATCAAGAAAGATTATGAATAAACTTTATTGATATGACCGTTGTTTTCAGTATCATTTTATATCAAGCTATTATCCTTGAAGAAAATATTTAATCATTGTATATCTTCTGATTAAGGAACTTTATGAAAACATCCTTGATAATATGATTAAAGTGTTCATAGACATGTTTTAAATATCATTTGCGATTTGAACGTGTGAATTTCAAATCTCCCATCGTCTGTTAAATATCTCTTATACATAAGCATTTAAAATATCTTCACATATATAGTTTGTTGCTGTATATAGTTCTCATACAATATGACTTTTTGACTGACTGCCTTTTTCATGATAAGTCTTCTAACACTTTACATGTGAACAGAAAGGAACATATCTTTCTTGGAAACATATCTTCTCATGTAAGTATTCTAAGATATCTGTCTGTGGCTTGGTTAGTCACGGGACATAGCTCCCTTGTAGAAAGTGTTTTATAGCTTGCCATCTTTATAACAAGTCTTCTTATACTTTTTATGGTGACAGAATGGACATATCTATTTCTATATATCACATTTTTGTTCGTTGACTGAAGACATCTCTCTTAGCATTTAATGCCTATAGGTTTTCGGTAGTCACATGTTTCTACAACGTAAGACCTGCTGCGACTGCATGGGAACAAGCATCAAGAAATGAGAGACAACGGCTGCTTCAATGGATATCTCAGCGGTCTCATCACAAGAAAGTAGAAATGCTTATAAGGAGACGATGGCTGTGAAGAATACAATATACAAGCGAACACGCATACAGTTTGTGCCTCAGATCAAGCAAGGTTGTTGTATAAGCTTGGTCTAGGGGCCATCCCTTCAACTCTTCTTTTAGAGTGTTCCTCTTCGTGTGCGAAGAGAACGACCTGCTGTGGGTAAGTGTTTTATTCCCCTTGTTGAAGGGAAGACCTGTTGCTATAGGTGGTTGTACTACCTCTTCGTGGGTTGAAGAGACGGCCAGCGGGTGCTGGATGTGTAAGTGTCCTTGAAGGGATTGTACCCTTGGTTAGTGGAATCCCAAGTTGTTACTTAGGGACTGGACGTAGGACTCCTGGTGATAGGAGGTCTGAACCAAGATAAAATTCCTATTGCATGTGTGATTTCTTTTATATTTATTTCCGCTGCTCACTACCTCTAACCTCTACGTTTAGTGTTTCTTTTTGAAGTTATTTTTAACAAGAAAATTTAAAGATATATTTTTAACAATCCATTCACCCCCCCCATCTGGGCTTGCAACTTAGTCAACACAAATTGCTTCAAGTCTACCAGTAGAAAGAGCCATTCCTTGAAATCCAAGTCTGGTAATCCAAGCCTCTTGTGATATGACCAGATGTGTAGGTATTCTTTGAGAATGTCGTGGCCTGGGTGATGAAGGAAGTGATAAGACAGTGAGGGGTACTTGGGTTCACTGTCTTCAGGCTACTTTCTCTTTGATTTCCTTTTCTTTGAAGAGCGGGGTTGAGGACCCAAGGGAACATCAAACAAAATGTCTTCAAGTTTGATTTCAGCATGAGGCATACTGGAGGAGGTTGGTTGGGAGGGTGTGGCTGTTGGTGTGGATGATGGCTGGGTAGGAGGAGGTTCTTGTCGTGGAACTGGTTGGGCTGTGGGCTCAGGAGCTGGTGGTGGAGATGTCTCATGAGGGGGTTGTAAAGCTGAAGGAGTAGAAGATTTAGGAGCTGGTGGTGATGATGTCTTAGTTTCTGGTTGAGCTGGAGGTGGAGAAGTTTCATGAGCTGGTGAAGAGTGTTCATCATGCTTCCTGCTCCTTTTGGCCCTTTTGGCAGTGGATTTCTTTTTAATAAAAGTTTGGGTCATAGGAGTTGGAGGTTGGGGAGCTGGAGCAGAAGGAGACAAGGCTTCTTTTACGAAACTAGTTAAGTTCCTCAAATCCTTGTGTAAGGATCCCATCTCCCAGTAGATGTCTGATCTCATAGACTCTATTGCGTGTCCCATTCTGATCACTTTAGTTTTTATTTCTGCAATATCCTTCTACCAAGTTCCCTCTTTTGCCTTGAATTTGTCTGACTAATCAGACCTCAATTCTTCACTAGTGGTCTCCCCCTGAGGCATTGAAGGTCTTCAGGTGGTGGTTGTTGAGAGTCTTCACGTTCCTCTTGAGTGTGAGGCTGTGTAGGTTCAGAAGTTGTTACTGATGGTATTTGCTCTTGATAGCTACTAGGCTCCCCCTGAGGTGCAGAATCTCTAGCTAAGTCAAAAAAAGGCTTTTGAAATTAGTTGGGATATCCTTTGAAAAGTTGAGGGGGGAATTCCTTTGGGAGCAGATGACTGATCAGCTGTAGCATCAGCTGATGCAGCAGTTTGCTTTTCGACTGGAGCTTCAACTGGTGTTTCTAGTTGGGCTTCAACTGGATCTGCTGGTTGGTCCTCAACTGGAGCTTCGACTGGTGCTTCAACATGTTCTTTAGCTTGGCCTTGGTCCTAAAAAAATTGATATGTACAGGCTGTTGGATCTCTTGTTTTGATGTTGTTTAACTATGATCCATACAAGTTTAAATATATTGCATCAGTCATATCTAACACCATACTTCATGTTTAGTTCAGAGAAAAAGTTGTTTTGATGATAGTGGTGTCAACACAACTCTGGTTGAGTGTCGACAAAAAAGCTCAAGTCCAGTGAAGATTTTCAAGAAAGTAGGCCAGTTGTGTCGACACAGATCCAGCATGTGTTGACACATCATGTATTCACAGAAGCCAGTCCGAAGAAAAGAAGCCAATGGTGTCGACATAGGTCCATCATGTGTCGACACATCCCTTGGTCACAGAAAGCAGTCAGAAGAGATGAAGCTAGTGGTGTTGACACAAGTCCATCATGTGTCGACACATCCTGTGTTCCCAGAAAGCTGCATTTCTGGATTATGGTCAGGTGTGTCGACACAAGCTAGGTATGTGTCGACACAAGTCACCTTCCAGTATTATCTGAACAGGATGCCATGATCTTGTGTCGACACACAACTTAATTGTGTCGACACACTTTGACTGCTGACCCAGATCTGAAATCTTGGACATGTGTAAGAATTTAGTACAAGGACTTTTGAGTGGGAATTCTATGCCCCCAAACTCTAAGGCACCTCGTGGGTACTTGGGACTATAAATGCCCATGATCCTCATACTTTTTGGAGTACTACACTTCACTTCTCCATCTTCCAGAAGCAGAAGGCGGCGACCAGAGAGAGGCTTCATTTGAGGATTCCTGCTGCTCCAGATTTGAGGAATTGGGGATCCAAGTGCTGAAGGCAATCGAAGTCAACTTGAATTCTCAGATTTTGAAGTTTACTTCATCAAGTAAAAGCCAGAACTCTGAAGTCTCAGTTGGGAGTAAAACAGGGGGAATTTCGAACCAGTTTCATTTGATCTATAGTTTCTTGTTATTGAACTGGTTCTTCATCTCAATTTCAATTATCTTGTGTGTGGTGTGAAATTGGAGCAATCCTTTTGCTCAATTTCAAGTGTGTGTTCTAATATGAGATTTCAGTTATCTCAGATTGTGTGTGTGTGTTGTGAGATCTGTTTGAACTGGCTATATAAGCCAATTTGTGTGTGTGTGTGGATGGTGGATGTAGGATACACAGTTGTGTAATCCGAACCACCCTAAATCTTTATGTCTTTGTGGTTTGATCCATCTGAACGTTAGATGATTGGTAGGCACGCTTATTACATAGCATGATATCATCTAATAATTTGTAGATTCACACATCACCTCCTTCATCTCTGCTAATTCAAATTTATGCACAATTCTCTGAAATTCCCATAGGTTTCTGATCTGATAAGTAATTAATTTTTAATTTGGTAGAAATCTATTCATCCCCACCCCCCTTCTAGATTTCTTCATAGCTATTTTCCACTATTTTTTCATTTGGTATCAGAGCAGGTTCTTTTTGCACTTGTCAAGTGTTTGATCTAACGATCAAGAGTTTTTAGCTATGGATGTTACCAGGGGTTTATAGTTGAGGGTCACTCAGTTACTAGACCTCCATTCTTCGATGGATCTGATTATTCTTATTGGAAAAATAGGATGCAGGTATTCTTGAGAGCACAGGACTATGAACTTTGGAAGATTGTTGATAAGGGTCCTGTTGAGTTGCCAGAAGATGAAGATGTATGGACCAAAGAGAAAATTAAAAAATCCACACTCAATTGGAGTGCAATGAACATGATGCAGTGCGCCATACATCCCAAGGAATATTCAAGAGTCTCCTCATATAAGTCTGCAAAAGAAATGTGGAACAAACTTCAACTCATTTATGAGGGAACCTCTAACGTAAGAGAAACCAAGGCAAGTATGTTGGTATCTGAATATGAAATGTTTAGAATGAAAAATGATGAAACCATGTCAGAGATGTTTGCTAAATTCATGCTGATAGTTAATGATCTTAAAGGTCTTGGAAAAAAATACTCTAACAGTGACCTTGTAAGGAAGATACTAAGGTCTCTTCAATCTGCTTGACATACAAAAGTCATTGTTATTGAGGATTCCAAAGATCTGTCTACCATGTAATTAGATGAGCTAATAGGATCTTTAATGACATATGAGATTGATTTGAAAAGAAATACATTTGTAATGAATTCCAAGAAGCCTATAGCTTTGAAAGCAACATCTAGTTCCAAAAACATTGTTGAAAGCTGTGATGACAGTGATGATTCTTCTGATGAAGATGATGACAGTGAAATGGCCTTATTGGCAAGACAATTCAAAAAATTTCTGAAAAAGAAAAGAAAAGGTAAATTCAAACCCTTCACAAAGAAAGATTTCTCCAAGAAACTTGAGTTTAATAAGAAAATTGAATCAAACAAAAAGACTGACATTATTTGTTATGAATGTAGGAAACCAGGACATATGAGAGGAGAATGCCCTGATTTGAAAAGAAAGTTGAAAAATCAGATGTTCAAGAAAACTAGAGCCATGTTAGCTACATAGAGTGATGAAGATGAAGAAGAACAAGAAAGTGGTGAATCTGATGATGAAGAAATTACATGTCTCATGGAAAGAAATGAAGAGAACACAGAGGTAAGTTCTTCATTTGAAGATTTCACTATTGATGAATGGGAAGAAGCATATGCAACTTTGTTTGAAAAGCTATGTGAATATAAATATGAAAATAAATCACTGAAAAAGAAAGTTACCAGTATTTTGCATGACTCTCAAAACAATGAACAAATCAGTTTTCTGAATGATGAAATTGCTAGTTTGAAAAATGAGAAAGAAACTCTTGGTGAGCAACTTGACAGTATGAAGGAAAGATGTCAAAATGTTGAAAAAGAAAAATAAATTCTAATTGATGAAACTGAAAAACTCAAGAGAGAAAAGGAATTACTTCAAGAAGAATTGAAAAACACCCAAAAAGAATTGAATGAAAAGAAAGACACTCTGTCAAGATTTGTTAAAGGAAAACAAAATCTAGATGCAATTTTAGGAGTTCGAATGAACACTACAAAGCATGGATTGAGTTTTCAATCAGAAAACAAATAGAAATTTGGGCAAACATTGATAACATCTTTTGTTAAGGGAACATCATCTAATCATCAATCTAAGATTAATGCTCAAGAGAAACAATCCTTGAACTTAAAGCAGGAGTGAAAAACAATCCAAAAATTTTAGAACACAAATCAAACATGCAAGAGCTCATTTCAATAATCAACATAACATGAAGCAAGCTGTTAGATCAATTTCTCATCTGAAAAATAACAAGAATTTCACATCTCATAAATTCTTGTCATGTAAAATTTGCAAAAAATCTGGGCATTCTGATTCAAATTGTAGATCTAACATGAGTGCATGTAAAGTCAAGCAAATTTGGATTCCAAAACATATTGTTTGTGAATTGAGAAAATTGATGGGACCCAAAATAATTTGGGTACCAAAATCTTCTTTTTAAATTCCATTGCAGCAATGTCTTACAGCCCACAAGAAAGACAAATGGTACATCGACAGTGGCTGTTCAAGGCATATGACTGGAGACAAAGATAAATTCTATTCATTAGTTGAAAAAGATGATGGTCTTTTTGGAGGTAAAAATAAAGGTCAGATCATTGGCACAAGAAATGTTGGTAAGAACCTCTTAAACTCTATTGAAAATGTGTTGGTAAAAGGTCTTGATCATAATTTGCTTAGCATCAGTCAGTTGCGTGACAAGGGCCTTGAGGTGATATTCAATTCTGATTCATGTGAAATCATTGAGAAAGAATCTGGGAAAATAAAATTTCTTGGTCAAAGGATTAATAATGTTTATTTAGTTGACTTGAATGAACAACAAAATGAAAATCTTTGTTTGGTTGTAAACCAGCATAATCTATTTCAACTTTGGCATCGTAGGCTAGTGAAAATGTTTTGAATAAGTTGATTAGATATACTCTTGTGAAAATAAAGAAAAATAAAAATGCAATTGTTTGTTCTACATGTGCTCAAGGTAAACAAACTAGAAAACCATTCAAATCTGTTGCACGAGTAATAATCTCAAAACCTTTTGAACTGTTGCATATGGATCTTTTTGGTTCTACTAGGACACTCAGCCTTAGTGGACATCGATTTGGGTTTGTAATTGTTGATGATTTCTCTAGGTTTACCTAGGTATTTTTTTCTATCTCACAAGAGTGATACTTTTGAAATTTTCAAATTTCTTTAATAAGATTGAACATGGAAAACAAATAAAATATGCTCCATACTTACTGATCATGGAGGAGAATTTGACAACAATTTGTTCTTTGAATTTTACAGGACCAAAGGAATTGATCAAAAATTTGCTTCACCAAGAACTCCCGAACAGAATGAAATAGTTGAAAGGAAAAATAGGACATTGGTTGAAATGGCCCGCACCTTGTTGATTAAAAGTCATCTTCCAAAAAGCTTTTGGGAAGAAGCTGTAAACACCTCATGCTACATTCTTAACAGAGTCATGGTAAGGCCAGACCTAAAGAAAACTTCCTATGAGCTCTTGACAGGTAAGAAACCTCACATTGTTTATTTTAGAGTCTTTGGAAGTAAAGTTTTCATTCACAACAATCACAAGCAAGATCTAGACAAATTTGAAAAGAAAAGTGATGTAGGCATTTTTCTAGGATATTCTGAACATTCAAGGTCATATAGAGTCTTTAACAATGAATCAAGAACTATGGAAGAAACTCCACATATCATCTTTGATGAGCATTGTGAAAATACTGATGACTCTAATTCTTGCAGAAACCAAGAAGAAGATGCAAACATCCTTATAAAGGAATCAGATCAGTCACTGGAAACAGAAGAAGCACCTGAAAATGGAGATGTGTCGACCCATCACAACATCAAAACAGACCAACAGAAAATGCTAGCACACTGACAAGAGGTAATTTCAGGTACTCTAAAGATCATCCTCCTGAGAATGTTGTAGGTAATGTCAATGATAGAGTTCAGACTAGATCACATTTCAAAAATATCATTAAACAAGACCAAATGGCTTTCATATCTCAAGTGGAACCCAAAAATATTGAAGAAGCCTTAAATGATAATTCATGGGTAGAGGCAATGCATGAAGAGCTAAATCAATTCCAAAGGAATAATGTTTGGAGTCTAGTTCCTAAAAATCCTGAAAATTCAATAATTGGAACTAAGTGGGTATTCAGGAATAAATTGAATGAAGAAGGAAAAGTTGTGAGGAATAAAGCTAGATTGGTTGCAAAAGGATACAATCAAGAATTTAGGGTAGACTTTGAAGAATCCTTTGCACCAGTAGCTAGGTTGGAGGCTGTGAGAATCTTGTTAGCATATGCATGTTCCAATAACTTTAAACTGTTTCAAATGGATGTCAAAACTGCATTTCTAAATGGTTACATTAAGGAAGATGTTTTTTGTTGCACAACCACCTGAATTTGAAGTTCATGATAAACCTAACCATGTTTACAAATTGCACAAACTTCTTTATGGATTGAAACAGGCTCCAAGAGCTGTTAGAGTGTGGAGCCTAAACTTGCTGATGTAGACAAGAAGGTTTGGGATGCGGATTCGACTGATGTAGCTGAAGTCAGCATTTGACTGATGCAGCCGAAGACAGCATTCGACTGGTGCAGTTGAAGTCAGCAGTCGAAGTCAGTTTTTCTTGCACCCCAAGACAGACGACTCTGTGTTCCTACGTTAAGGGTATTATTGTCCTTGTAGATCTCGATCATGACGCCCTAACCTCCCAGTATATAAAGTGGGGCGGTTCTCCTTGTAGTTGGGGTTGTAGTATCAAAAGCTGCTGTGGCCGTGGACGTAGGAAGGCTCTCACCTCCGAACCACGTAAAATCTGGTGTCTGTGTGCTCTTCTTCTCCCTTCTTCCATCTCTTCTCCAAACTCTACATGTGAGTTGAGTGAGAGAGGGCTGCCGATCGGGGGTCGATTCCCTAACAACTGGTATCAGAGCACTGGTTCGCGAGACATAGTGGGAGCGATGGCAGCGGATGAAGGAAAGGTGAGGATCGAGAAGTTTGATGGCAAGGACTTGGGTTTCTGGAAGATGCAGATCGAAGATTACTTGTATCAAAAGAAGTTGCATCAGCCGCTTCTTGGAACGATGCCAGATGGTATGAAGAAGGAAGACTGGGATCTTCTGGATAGACAAGCCCTCAAAGTTGTTCGTTTGACGTTGGCCAGAAACGTCGTGTTCAACATCGTGAACGAGAAGACCACAACAGGTCTGATGAAGGCGTTATCAAACATGTACGAGAAACCATCTGCTTCCAACAAGGTACACTTGATGCGTCGTTTGTTTAATCTGAAGATGGCCGAAGGTTCCTCGGTCACAGATCATATTAATGAATTCAACGTGATTACAACCCAGTTGAGTTCTGTAGAATAGATTTTGATGATGAGATCAAAGCATTGATTCTTTTGTCCTCCTTACCGGAAAGTTGGGGTGCTACTGTGACGGCTGTTAGTAGTTCTTCAGGCTCAAGCAAACTGAAACTTACAGAGATTCGAGATTTGATTCTTAGCGAGGATGTTTGCAGAAGGGAATCTGGTGAAGCTTCAGGTTCTGCCTTAAACACTGAAGGCAGGGAAGAACAAATCAACGTGGACAGAATCGGAACAGATCCAAGTCCAAGAAAAGAAATCAGTCCAAACCCCGTGGTGATGGTTGCTGGAACTGTGGTAAGAAGGGTCACTTTAAGAAGGATTGTAGGCTTCTAAAGAAAAAGGATCAGGGACAGAAATAGGAAGAAGACTCTGCTAATGTCATTGCAGAGGGAGTCCAAGATGCTCTAATTTTGAGTGTTAACAGTCCCATCGAATCATGGATTCTAGACTCTGGAGCATTCTTTCACTCTACCTCATGTAAAGAAACCTTACAAAATTATGTTGCTGGTAATTTTGGGAAGGTTTATCTTGCTGATGATGAGCCCCTAGATATTGTAGGGAAGGGTGATGTTCACTTGAAAACAGCAAACGGGGCTGTATGGAAGCTGAGGAATGTTAGACATGTTCCTGGCTTGAAGAGAAATCTGATCTCTATTGGTCAACTTGATGATGAAGGATATGTCACTACCTTTGTCAATGGGTGCTGGAAGATAACCAAGAGTGCCATGGTTATAGCACGAGGCAGCAAGATGGGACTCTCTATATGACTGCAAATGACAAAGACTTAGTGGCAGTTGCAAATTCAGAAGAGGATTCCAAGATCTAGCACTGCAGACTTGGGCACATGAGTGAAAAGGGAATGAAGATGATGGCTGCAAAAGAGAAGTTAGGTGATGTAAAGTTCATAGACATTGGACTGTGTGAAGACTGCATTATGGGAAAGCAGAAAAGGGTCACCTTCTCTAAAGCTGGAAGAAGTTCAAAGCTAGAAAAGTTAGAACTTGTGCACACTGATGTGTGGGGACCAGCCCCTGTTCGATCCCTTGGAGGCTCACTCTATTATGTCACCTTTATTGATGACTCCACTCGGAAGGTATGGGTTTATTTTCTCAAAAATAAATCTGATGTGTTCTCTACTTTTGTGAAGTGGAAGGCTGAAGTGGAAAATCAAACTGGTGCAAAGATCAAGTGTTTGAGATCAGATAATGGAGGAGAATATAGCAGCAAGGAATTTAAAGACTTCTGTGCACTACATGGTATTCGTATGAAGAAAACAATTCCAAATACCCCACAACAGAATGGGGTTGCTGAACGCATGAACAGAACCCTGAATGAGAGAGCTAGAAGCATGAGGCTACATGCAGGCCTACCGAAGTTCTTTTGGGCAGATGCTATTAACACAGCAGCTTATCTGATTAATAGAGGACCCAGTGTTCCTCTAAATGGTGAGCTACCAGAAGAGGCTTGGAGCTGTAAGGAGGTAACTCTTTCACACTTGAGAGTATTTGGTTGTGTTTCATATGTGCATGTTGATTCCAATGACAGAGACAAGTTAGATCCCAAGTCAAGGAAATGTTTTTTCATTGGATATGGTTATGATGATTTTGGATACCGCTTCTGGGATGATGAAGGCAGGAAAATCATTAGACAAAGGAATGTTATATTCAATGAAAGATTGCTTTATAAGCATAGATCTGATGTGGAATCTAAAGATGTAGGTGAAGAAGATCAGGAAAGTGCACAGGTTGAACTGGAGGAAATTTCAGAAGAGGATGTGTTGAGAAGATCTCAAGAAGATCCTGAGAACACTATAGTGCAACCAGAGGTTCAACTAAGAAGATCAAGCAGAGTGCGTAAGCCAGTTGAACGGTTTTCTTCTGCAATGTATTACTTGCTGTTGACTGATGCAGATGAACCTAAGAGCTTTGATGATGCCATGCAGGTGGAGGATTCAGTTAAGTGGGAGTTGGCAATGAAAGATGAAATGAATTCCCTACACAAGAATGAAACTTGGGTGCTGACTGAACTACCACCCGGCAAGAGGGCACTGCAAAACAAATGGGTTTTTCGGTTAAAAGAAGAACATGATGGCAGCAAGAGGTACAAGGCAAGGCTGGTTGTGAAAGGCTTCCAACAGAAGGAAGGTATTGATTATACTGAAATTTTCTCTCCAGTTGTCAAGTTAACCACTATTAGATTAGTGTTAAGTATTGTTGCTGCTGAGAACTTGCACCTAGAACAGCTTGATGTAAAAATAGCTTTTCTCCATGGTGATCTGGAGGAGGACATTTATATGGTGCAGACAGAAGGTTTTCATGAACATCGTAAAGAAAACCTTGTTTGCAAACTGAACGAAAGCTTATATGGTCTGAAATAAGCCCCAGGCAGTTGTACAAGAAGTTTGATGGATTCATATGTAGCAATGGGTTCATTAGATGCAACATGGACCATTGTTGTTATTTTAAGAAGTTTGACATTGTTATATCATTTTTCTGTTGTATGTGGATGATATGCTCATTGCAGGATCAAGTATGACAGAGATTAACAAGTTGAAGAAGCAATTGTCAAAGGAATTTGCTATGAAGGACTTGGGAGCAGCAAAGCAAATTCTTGGAATGAGAATTGTGAGGATAGAACAGATGGTATTCTGAAGCTATCTCAGGAAGGCTACATTCAGAAAGTGTTGAGCAGCTTTAACATGCAAGATGCAAAACCAGTCAACACTCCTCTAGCAAGTCACTTCAAGCTATCCAAAGAGCAGTCACCAAAGACTACTGAAGAATGTGAGTCGATGAAGAAAATCCCTTATGCATCAGCTGTGGGAAGTCTGATGTATGCTATGGTTTGTACCAGGCCGGATATAGCACATGCATGAGAGTTGTGTGCAGGTATATGACAGATTCGGGAAAACAACACTGGGAGGCAGTAAAATGGATTTTGAAATATCTGAAAGGCGCTTCAGATAAATGTCTTTGTTTCAGAAAAAGTGATGTTTTTTGCAAGGATTTGTTGATGTAGATCTTGGTGGTGATCTGGACACAAGAAGAAGTACCACTGGTTATGTGTACACCTTGGGTGGGACTGCAGTGAGCCGGGTTTCACAACTTCAGAAAGTTGTTGCGCTATCAACCACAGAAGCAGAGTATGTTGTTGTCTCCGAAGCTAGCAAGGAGATGTGTGGCTGAAAAGTTTTCTGAAGGGGTTGGGTGAGAAACAAAACAACAGTGTGCTGTTTTGTGACAGTCAAAGTGCAATTCACCTTGCCAAGAACCCTGTCTTCCATGCAAGGACGAAGCATATACAGCTGAAGTATCACTTTATCCGTGGATTGATTGAAGATGGTACTCTTTTGCTTGAGAAGATAAGAGGGTCAGAAAATTCTGCAGACATGTTGACCAAGGTTGTCACAAGAGAGAAACAGAAGCTTTGCCAAGCTTCAGTTGGTCTCCATGAATGATTGATGGAGGGAGTGCCACAGATAGCTTTTCCATTTGCTGCATTAAGAAGAATCAACACTTAGAGATGCTTGCTATTGTTTGGAGTTCAGACTCCAAGTGGGAGATTGTTAGAGTGTGGAGCCTGAACTTGCTGATGTAGACAAGAAGGTTCGGGACGCGGATCCACCTGCGCGGTCAGGTCGCGGGGGTCAAGGGGCAGCGCCCCTGCGGGGTCTCCGGGGCAGCACCCCGGAAGCTAAATTCGACTGATGCAGCCGAAGACATCATTCGACTGGTGCAGCCGAAGTCAGCATTCGACTGATGCATCTGAAGTCAGCATTCGACTGATGCAGCCGAAGACAGCATTCGACTGATGCAGCCGAAGTCAGCATTCGACTGATGCAGCTGAAGACAACATTTGACTGATGCAGTCGAAGACATCATTCGATTGGTGCAGCCGAAGTCAGCATTCGACTGATGCAGCTGAAGTCAGCATTCGACTGATGCAGCCGAAGACAGCATTCGACTGATGCAGCCGAAGTCAGCATTCGACTGATGCAGTCGAAGACAACATTCGACTGATGCAGCCGAAGACATCATTCGACTGGTGCAGCTGAAGTCAGCATTCGACTGATGCAGCTGAAGTCAACATTCGACTGATGCAGCCGAAGATAGCATTCGACTGATGCAGCCGAAGTCAGCATTCGACTGATGCAGCCGAAGACAACATTCGACTGATGCAGCCGAAGACAGCATTCAACTGGTGCAGTCGAAGTCAGCAGTCGAAGTCAGTTTTTCTTGCACCCCAAGACAGACGACTCTGTGTTCCTACGTTAAGGGTATTATTTTCCTTGTAGATCTCGATCATGATGCCCTAACCTCCCAGTATATAAAGTGGGGCAGTTCTCCTTGTAGTTGGGGTTGTAGTATCGAAAGCTGCTGTGGCCGTGGACGTAGGAAGGCTCTCGCCTCCGAACCACGTAAAATCTGGTGTCTGTGTGCTCTTCTTCTCCCTTCTTCCATCTCTTCTCCAAACTCTACATGTGAGTTGAGTGAGAGAGGGCTGCCGATCGGGGGGTCGATTCCCCAACAAGAGCGTGGTATGACAAGTTAAGCAATTTTTTGGTTAGTTAGAATTATTCCAGAGGTAAGGTGGACCAAACTCTCTTCACAAAACCTGTCCACAATCACATAATTGTAGTTCAGGTATATATGGATGACATCATTTTTGGTTCCACCAATCCTTCACTGTGTGAAGAATTTTAAAAACACATGCACAGTGTACATCCCGTTACCTTTAGGGGTTAGCTCTCGTGGTTGTGGTCGCTACGTAGCGACCCGTCGCGTTCTGAAGGCGACATAAGTGACCGTCGCATTCTGGTTGGGAACGCGCCGGCCGCCCTTGTCGTGATAGGATCCTGACAGCAGACTATCTTCTTGTCGTCTTGCTGTCGGGACAGTTGCACCACGTGTCGAAGTGCATGCATGAACGGGACATGGTTGGCCGTCGCGTTCTTGCTGTCAGTTTTGCATGCACGTTGATTGGTGAGTTGACTGGCTAACTGTTCCAGATCGCGACGCAGGTGGGTGTCATGTAAGCGTTGGTAATGCGACGGCCAAGTCCATCATGTTCCCACATTTGTGTTTAAGTGCTTGAGCCCGAGAGCAGAACCCCCATTTGCCCCTTTTGCCTGTGTTCTTCCTCTCTGGCGATTCTGCTGTGGCTTGTTGCTCCGTGAGGAGCTTGGAAGGGAGATTGTTGTCTTGACCTTGGGTAAGTGTTGTGATTGCTTTGCATGGTTGTGCTCAGGTTGGCATTGTGTGAGATTTGGTGTTCTCCCTCTCACTGTCTTCTCCTCTTTTCTATGGTGTTCTTTGGGGATCCTCCTTTCCATCGGCTTGTGAAGGGCGATCTCAGCTCGTGGAGCGTTGGAGCTCAAAGGTGGAGGGGTGCAATCCTACGAGAAGGCCCTAATTGGGTGGATCTTCACATTCAGGTAGGGACCCCCAAACCATCCCCTAGTTCTACCATGCTAGGGCCAAACCCCTTCTCCAAGCCTAGACACCATGAATAGGATGTGCATTGTGTACTAGATTTCATGTGGATGGCTCTGTGATGCTTGAATCATGCTTGGGTGTATGGGTTGTAATGAGGGTTCTTGATGTATGTGAGGTTATGTGAGTGTAGTTGGCTTTCCCTTGCATACATGTGGGTTGTTTGGGGTGTTTGGATGTTAGTAATTGTTTTCCATCATCTCCTTGATCCCCTCCCCATGTTGTAATCATGTTTTGGGCACTCGGCTATGGTGGCGATGGGTCTCCTAGTCGCGACCAAGTCGCGACGTATCGTTGCGTTGCATCCTCTTGAACATGCCCCAGTCCCCGCCGCGTCTAGCAAACGCGACGGGGTACGTGGCGGCGTCTAGGAGTTCAGGGTTCTGTCAGAACGTGACCTCCGTCCTCGTCGCGGTAGCATCGCGATGGGTACGTGTCGCATTCAGACGAACAGGCTTGTTGTGGTGCCCTCAGCCGTCGTGTTCTTATCACGATGGGCTCAAGGGTCGCCTTCTAGGTTCTTGTCACGACAGGTAGGATCGTCGCGATCTAGTCGCGACGCATCGCTGCGTCGCCTCTCGGACTGAGAGGGACTGGTGACAGGTTTTGACATTCCGCTTCCGCTGCGACTCGGTTTTCTTGGCACCTGTGCCGTTCCTAGTGCAGTGCTACTCTAGTCTCTTCGCCCAGTGCTCGGCACTTGAGGACCTGTCCACGAGACAGGTTGTTACCATTACCTGGGACCCCCAGCCCTGTGCGTCTGTTAGAGGGAGTTCTCCGGCGGCGGGCGTGCTCAAGTCACGGACTTGAGCAGAAGGGGAAAATGGTAGGGACAGCGGCGTAGAGTCATTTGTAGAGCTCTCTTAGCTGGTCTAGGTCTCCGAGGTAGTTGTGGTGCTCATACGTGCGGACCAGCTAGTCCTTTCTCACTGCCTCACTCTACGTTGTCCAGAACCATTTAGAGGGTTAGGCAAGGGACCGTAGTCCGACCAGACTACGACAGTTGTGTTTGTTCTTAGTTCCGCGTCTCACTCCGACTGGAGGTGCTAGACATGGACCGTTGGTCGAGGGTAAGGCACGTGGTGCACCTGACCGACTGACTAGTGTAGCGTTCTGTAGCTAGTGTGTTCGTCTAGGTAGTGTCTACTATCTGTGTTTACAGCTGGTTCTTGTGGTGCCTTGGTTTACACGGTTTTTCCTATCCCGCTGTGTAGCCTAGACTGACGACCGTGTAGTTTCTTTCACGCTTCCGCACCTGACTCTATTTAGTAGAATATACTTTACTGCTTTATTTATTTATTGCACTCAGTTCTATTCTGCTATTAGAACTAGTGGGAGATTGGTAGTCCCTACTGGGCTTCTTCATGAAGCTCACTCCCTGTTTTGTAGGTGAGACTTCACAGCAGCTCCCTCCGCGGCAGACTAAGGAGACGGGCCCGCAGTAGTCGGCATCTCTAGTGAGCAGTGGTCCCCCAGCAGTTGTACTTTACCCTCAGGGTATCCCCTAAGGGACATGTTATTTCCCTTTTTTTTTCAGCACTTGTACTTTATTTACTTTGGACTGTACTAGACTGTTACTTAGTGTTGGACACTTTTCGTTCTGGGCACTTGTGGTGCACTTTAGTGCGTTTGTTGTTATTTTCTCTATTACATATCTTGTTAGACTGATCCGTTGCCCTTCCGGGTCTCCGAGCCATGGGCGGTAGTGCCGATGGTTCGGATCCTTAGTGGGAGCCGGGATCCGGGCGTCGAGGCTGTTACAGTGGTATCAGAGCAAGGGTCTATCAAGACTTGTAGTGGAAATAAGTAATAACGTAAAGTCCCTTAGGAAGTACAAGTAACACTGCTAAGCTACTGGAGTTTATCAGTTAACTTCTTATTGTGTCTGTTTTGCAGAACATGCCTCCACGCATTCGCAGGCATGCTCGTGAGTTGGTGGATCGCTAGGAGTTCGAGTCAGACGGGTCAGTTGCAGCCGAGCACGTACCAATTGATGCTCAGTCCCAGCATTTAGAGCAGCCTGGAGACCCGTTGCCGTAGGGCATTCCGTTGCAGTAGGGAGGACCACAGCAGCAGCAGCAGTGGTTTCTGCCCAGCCCCCGCTGGCCGTCATGGAGCAGTGGTGGAAAGCTATGTTCCAGGGTCCTTGGCAGTACCCGCTCTACCAGCCGTACCAACAGATGTCGCAGGAGGTCAGCAGTCGCAGAGATTGGCAGTAGAGGAGCAGTCACCACCGACCTCTAAGGCAGCATCGGTTCAGCCAGAGTTACCCCCATGGTACGGCAGCAGACTCCAGTTGCAGCGACAGCACCCGAGGACCACACGACGCTTCTGGAGAGGTTTCTTCATCTTCGGCTCCGATGTTTTCTGGCGACCGTGATCCGGACAGGGCAAGAGTTGGGTCCATGAGCTCGAGCGCACCTTCGAGACCATGGACTGTGCAGAGCTGGATCAGGTCAGGTTAGCAGTGTATCAGTTGAAGGGGTCAGCCCACGAGTGGTGGAGAGCATGAGGCAGACCAGTTTTCAGGGCAGAGGCTGGACCAGATCACTTGGCAGAGTTCCTAGTGGCTTTTCACGGCGAGTTCTTCCCCGACTACGCTGCCGTAAGAGGAGGGACCAGTTCCACGAGTTGGTACAGAGAGACTTGACCGTGGCACAGTACCACCAAAGGTTTGCGCAGCTACTTCGACACGTCCCTCACGTGGCAGCTAGTGAGCAGGCTCGTACTGAGCGGTTCATTAGCGGTTACGCTCAAAGTTGAGGTGGCCATGGCTGGCCACCTCTGCGACACTTTAGGGACGGCAGTGGCGAGAGCCACCGCCATGGAGCAGGAGTGTCGGTTTCAGCCACAGTAGGGTGGAGGCTCGGCGAGGTCTTCTCTGTACCAGCGCCCTTCGGGCAGTCGAGGGAGTGTTTCCTCTTCTTCTTCTTCGGGGATAGGCGGTGCAGGTCTGACCTTGAAGTTGAAGAAGCTATTTAATCGTAGAGGCAGGCGTTAGTACAGGCAGCAGCAGCCGTGACATCAGCTGGAGCAGAAGTCAGTGCAGTGGGGAGCAGAGTAGGGCCAGCAGGGCACGGGTTGTTTCCACTGTGGGCAGCCGGGTCACTACAGGCGAGACTGTCTGTTGTGGCAGCAGTAGGCACCTCAGGCGCAGTACTGTCCACCCCAGCTGGGCAGCGCCAGCAGTAGCACCAGGTCATTTCCAGTAGTGTCAGCAGCAGTAGCCTTAGCGAGAAGTGGACGTGGTCGGGTGATGAACATCACCAGAGAGGAGGCGGAGGCCTCTAATCTGGTCGTCGGTACGGTTCCCATCCTTGGTAGAGCTACTAGAGTTTTGATTGATCCGGGTGCCACGCACTTGTAGACACCCATTTCTGACCTATAAGTCGAGCAAAATCCCTTGTCGTATCATTGACGCCCCACGTTGGCTCATCATCGTCAAGCTGGCTTTCTCCGATCATGACATCATTCCCATTAGTTCATCGCCCTGGAGGACTCTTCCTGGTCAAATCAATCTCTTTTCACTAAATTCTCTTTCATAAGTCCGATGTTTCGTCCTGAAGGCTGTGCATGGCTGATTGGACATTTTATGGTCAAAATGCAGAAAATACCAGAAGACGACAAGCCATGTGTCGCTTCCTTGAAAACGACATGTACCATGTCGCGTTCATAATTCCATATTCTAAATCCCTCAGAAAATTGCAAAATAACTCAAGTTCACCTTCCATATGAGGAAGGCGACATGTCGAGGTGTCGCATTCAGAAGGCGACACCAAGGCCGTCGCATTCTGGGCCTTAAACAGGAAACTCAATCCGAGGCTGATTTGGACCCATGCTATTGATGGTAATTGCTTCTTTTGGACGTCCAAATCGAGTCCAAATCCTCTCAAATTCGGAGGAGACCTTCCTAACATGCTCCTTTCCGAGTTCCAATGGCCCTTGCACAGCCATACTTGCCCATAGTCGGACTCTTGCCCATTATTCCTCTCAGAACCTGTTCGGGAATAATCACCCATAAAACCTTATTTCTCCATCTTTTTGGGCAAGGCCGGAGCCATTAGTTCGGGAATCCAGAGAGCTTCATCTTCCAAGAAGAGAGTTTTCTCTCCAGACGACTCAGAAGAGCCCCCAGGGCGTTTTCCCACCGGCTATCCAATCTCCTCTCCCCTTTTCTCTTTGTTTCATCAATTCATGCATGCATAGTTCGTTTTTTTCTTCTAGTTTAACATTAAAACACGAAACACACACCCATCCTTAGCACCCCCAGGGGTTAAAAGCCCCAATCCTGTGAGTTCCCCCCATAATAGTTCATGTACATGCACTTTTCATTGAATAGATCTATTGCACACGAATTCTAATGGGTTTTCTTTGTGTTTGAATCATCTTGGCAGGTGTTTGAAGGCTAGAACGAAGTGAGGCTCCTGTCCCTTGGCCGGCTGAGGAGCAGGAAGACGAGAACCCACACTCTGTCCCTCTGAAGAGAAGGCGACAAGGCCACTGTCGCGTTCAAGAAGGCGCCTTAGCCTCTGTCGCGTTCAGGAAAGGAAGGCGACACTGCATCTGTCGCTTTACCAGGTACGCCTTCCCTTCCTTTTCTTTTCCAAGGTAGTCAGCCCTCCACGTCTACATCTCGAGGCGATTACTCTGGTGGCGATCACGGTCAGTTCTTAATCCCTACACTCATAATTTTTAATTCAAAAGGGGATACCAATCCCGTGATTACACCTTTTGGCGATCACGGTGGGACCACTTGTGCCCATCACGCTCGTTCTTCCTTTCCCTGCCGTCCTTGTCCTCTAACGGGTGTTGTGTTGTCAGCTTTTGTTTGTTTAGTTCTGTTCTTTTAGGTTTGTTAGTGCTCTGCTGGTCTGGGTGAGAAGGCGACATCCCACGTCGCAATCAGCGTAGCGACGCGTGCTACGTCGCGATCAGGTACGCAGTCTGTCCGTACACCTGTTTCTTTTGAGTATTGCTCGAGCCTGTGAAGAAAGCGACGGGCGTTGTCGCTACACAGAAGGCGACGGGTGCTAGTCGCATTCAGGTCAGTACCCTGGTCCATTGACTTTTCTTGCAAATTTGGGTTTGCTTTCACATACTCCATCCAGATTTCATCATATCATGCCTTTTCCATGTTTTTGAGAGATTGCCAGTCTTGTATTTTATAGGATTGATTGATTTTTCGTGCATAATTAGGTTTAATCACTTTCTGTCCACTGCGAGAAGGAAAGCGACAGGCCTTGTGTCGCGATCTTGGTCGCGACATCATTCTTGTCGCCTTCTTCCTCTGAGGGTGATTAGTCCTAATTCTCGTTGTGTTAGCACTAGGATTAGAATTTTGCATGCACTCCGGTGCACATAGGAATTGCATACATCTTTCCATGTTCGTAGCATAAGTTTCCTCCTCAGCGACGTTCGCTCTCTCGGCCACATACTCCTTGTGTCCGACTAGAGCGCGCGCTTGAGGGCCTCCGTAAGTCCCCGCTGACCGTGGATTCCCACACGGTCGCCGGGCTGGTTGTACCCGTCGCCACCTAGGATCGAGTCTAGACTCATTTGGCAAGGTAGAGAGAACTTAGTCATACCCGAAGTTGGAAGCCCTCTCCCATTTAGGAAACCCTTCCTTATTTGGAGAGAACTTGCTAAAAGTCAAAATCACTAAAAGGCAAACCTGAACCAAATAAAAGAAACCATCATCATTGCCAACTGCTTGCTTTGGGTGAGACGTTTTTTTCTCTTTCCTTTTGTCTGCATAGGATTGTTTGTTTAGGAAACTAAGAGTCTGTCTAGGTTAGGTTGTCTCTCAAATCTGGAAAGGCTTTCTCGTCTCTCTCCACCCACTTCCCGAGTATGGAGTCTTTCTTGAACCCAATCTACAATGGTGAGAATCCCGACACTGCCTTTCATAATTCCCGGGATTACGAGGAGTCCCTACCCCATGATCTCTTTGACGAGGTGGCCCGGCCTTGGGTCGCCACCGTCCATACCTCTGAGGGTCGCCATCGTGACGAGGGCAGCCCGTCTCGGAACACCCACCCTCCTCAGTCAGATGATCAAGCTGCTCAGCTTCTGCGTCTAATTCCACAGCTTGATCAGTCTCAAATTCAAACTCTCATGACGGCTCTCAAAGGAAAGGCCGCCTCCTCACCCTCACCCAGAGCGGGCGCATCACGCCCTGCAGCAGCTACTTCCGGCCCCCACGTCTCCATGGGACAAGCCGACAACACCCCCATCCGGCCGCGGACTATCCGATTCACGCCCTTCGAGTCTGAGCACTACATTCCCCGTGAGTCGAGGCCCCGGTCTCCACCTTACCAGCCGTGTTACTCCCCTCACCGTCCTGAGCCACGCGCCAGGCCCACCTCTCGTGCCTCATCCGTCTACGCTCAGCCATCCGCCGCACCGGACATGATGTCCGAGTGGGCGTCCATCAAGAAGGAGCTCCAAGAGCTCCGCAAGCAAGTCGACCCTAGGCAGCACCACGATGTGCACATGCCTAATTTCAATGGTCTGTGGGTCCCCTCTCCATCCGAGCTGCCAAAGTACCGAAAATACAATGGCTCAGGCAATCCATATATCCACATCAAGGACTTCATCTATGAGTCCGCGCCTTACCAGCATGACCGCCGTCTTATGGCATATCTCTTCCGCCGGTCGCTGGACGGGCACGCTCTGGATTGGTTCTATTCCCTGTTACCCGAGGACGCTGAAGACTTCGCTGTGGTGAAGGCTAAGTTCCTCGAGCAATTCCAAGATAGAGTCGGCCCTGAATATTCACTCACAGATCTCATGGCCGAAAAGATGAAGCCTGATGAGGATTTCGCCACATACGCCGATAGGTGGAGGCAAATGGCCACCAGAGTTCCGGGGTACCTTCCAGAAGGGGAGAAGGTGAAGATCATCATTGCTAATGCCACACCTGCTTTTAGAAACATTCTGGCGATGAATGACATCACCACCATGCATCAACTCTACAGCCGGGCCCGGTTCATCCAGACCCAGCTCAAAGACTCCCCGATCCACTCCATGTTCGAACCCCAGAAGCCTAGGTTCCAAAGAAAGCCTCAGGGTCCAGTTACCGAGGGCGTCCAGGTGAATGAGCAAGTGAGCGCGTTCAACCCTGCCGGCCAGAGCCAAAACCGCCAACCATACAATGCCCAGGTCAGAACCCTACCCAGCCCCCCAGGGGCAGCAACAACGCCAATACAATCAAGTGCCGCCCCCTGATGGCTCTCAGCCAAGGCGTCCCATGGGCCCAGAGAGCCCACTACCCACCGTTGCCGGAGACCCTCTCCGACATATTCTTGGCCTTGCTCTCCACCGATGCCATTAGGCTCCCTCCTGAGAGACCCCTGAACCCGAGCGTAGATCAAACTCGGTATTGTGTGTTCCATAGGCAGCCTGGTCATACCATCGACCAGTGCTTTACATTTAAGGACTTGGTGTATGACTTGCATGAGCAGCACAGAATAGATTGGACAGCCCTCCGGCAAGTAATCGGAGACATCAAAGAGAGGCAGAGACAGCAGCAGCAGCAAAGGCAGCAGCGCCAACCACCCCCTCAACAACAACAGCAGCAACAACACCAGCAGCCGCTGCAGGACCTCGGGATTGTCCACAACCCCTTACCTAACCATCCACCAGCTCCGAAACCACCACCACCACACAACCTGCCCAGGTAAACCCCATCGTCCACCACCCTCCTCCGCAAGCAAACTGGACGTACGATGATGAGCTGGACGTTCAGCAGATGATGGCCATTAACCAATATCCTATCCAATCCCAAACAACACAACCAGCCTACGCGGCTCCCCAGTCAGTCCCTTCTGTAGTCTCCATGGCCAACGCCGTCATACTGCCCGTCAGTTCAGCATCCGCGCCAGCTGTTAGCTCACCCATCATCTTACCCTTCGCTCCACCTGTCTCCATCCCTCTACCCCTATCATATCCGCTCCCTCACCCATCATCCTACCACCCCCTGGGCCGGACCAACCCTCCGCCGCAACATTGTCCTCCGCCAGACAGCCCCCACCAATCCAACCACCCTACGGAGCGGGCGAGTCTTCCGCCGCCCATACCCACCTATCTCCACCACCACCACTTCCACAAACCCCCACAGGTCCTGCAGCCGCCACAGCAACAGCAAGCTCAGCAACAAGATGAGGGTGATTGAGCCATTGCCTGGAACCCATTATGACATCCTCAAGCACCTGGACCACGTGCCAGCCAAGATCTCCATTCTGGAGCTATAAAGAAGTCCAAAGAGCACCAGGAAGCCCTGAGGAATTTCCTGCAGAAGGTGGTAGTGAATGAAGACATGATGGCAGACAAGCTACCCAGTGCCCTGGCCATGGTGACTCGCGGGCCGGCAATCACATTTGCAGAGAATGAATTAGCCCCCCCAGAAGCCAGGAGGCTCCCCCTCTGTGTCACTCTAGTCATCAACCATATAGCAGTGGGAGCAGCACTGGTCGATACGGGGGCATCCATAAATGTCTGCCCGCTAAGCACCCTGAGGGCCTGTGAGTTATCAAAAGTATGCTAAGGCCGACGCCCACCACCATTGCCGCATACGACAATTCTAGAAGATCCTGCCACGGCATGGTGACTGTGCAAGCCGAACTGGGACCCCTCGCCATCACAGTGGACTTCTACGTCCTAGATATCGATCCCATGTTCAAAGCAATCCTGGGACGTCCATGGTTAGAGTCACTAGGGGCTGTACCATCTACCGCACATCAGTGCTTAAAGTTCCCCTTCCAAGGGCGAATTATCAAGGTCAAAAGCATAGCCACCGCCCACTCTGTAGATGCTCTCCACGATACCCACCTCCCAGCTGTGTGGCCAGCCAACAAACCCATCGTCTCGGTGCTAGACATCAACTACCCCTGGAGCTACACGTTCCAGTCCCAGCGAGAGGTCAACCTAGCCCAGGTCAATGCGGTAAAAAGAAAGGAGCCACTAAGCACAAAGGGGTGGCAAATTATGATGAAGTTGGGTATGAAGAAGGCAAGGGCCTAGGGGCAGAGCTACAAGGTATAGTCAAACCCATCCCCGACATCGTCATGAAAAGCCGATGGGGCTTAGGATATAGGGAGAAATCCAAACCATGGTCATCCAGCACATCCACTCTCAAGGCCGACCGAGAGCCACTCACCTGGACACTCTGGTGTCATTTTGTCAGGGGGCCTACCCAGCCTGGATATAACACCGTGGTAGTCGAGGCAGAACTCTCACAGCACGAGGTGCATGGCCGGAACTTCTCCCGGCACATGGCCCCGTTGCTGACCTATCAAGCCCTGGAAGCCCTCCGTCCGACCAGAAGGAGAAAGGTAGGAGACCCAGAGGCTGAGTGGTATAGATGGTTCGACATAGAAGACATCGCCATCGCCTTCAGCCGACTGTTCTGGGAAGAGGAGAGAACCTGGCCGCCAGCTGCGGAAGAATTACTAGATCCTCCCGTTGCTATCACATCCAAAAGGCAGCTCATGAGCGATGCCTCAGACGTAGGAGAGCCGGACATCCCCTACGAGGAGGGGAACACTGTTGATGAACTCTGGAGAGGCACCTGCCTAGCCATCCACCCATCCCTCCTGGAGTCCCTCCTTCCCAGCCTAGTCCCATCCTCTCCTCCTTTACTGATCCAGCTGACTCCCCAGCTCCTTACGGCGGCGCACAGCCTTCTCACACCCCAGCTCCCACCGGCTGTCCTCTCCGCCCTTCAAGCTGATCCAGGTGACCACGAGGTCACCCTCTCCTGTTGCATGCTCTCCTCCGATCTCCAAAAAAAACGTCCACTTTCAAATGCACGTTGAGGTCGAGGAGCCGGCATACGTCCTGCACTCTGCTGATCAGGGGCACCCCTCGACTGAGGGTCCCCCTCCTGCTCCTTCATTAGGAGCCATCCTCTTCGAGGACACCATGTCCTCCCCCAGTCCTGTAGAGTCGTCTAGTTTAGGAGAGTCTAGGGTAGGTGAGTCTAGAGTAGATAGGCCTAGGATAGAGAGTCAGGTCAGCCTGCCATCCGCCAGTTCCAAGCACCGTCCTAGGAAGCAGCGGGGAAAAGCTATTCCCCGGAGATATCTTCAAGAGCTAGCTCGGCGGTGTCAAGCGCTATTATTGATAGAGGAATTCACAAAGGAAGCACTGGTGTTTGAAGAGGTGTTTGAGCAAGATGGGGTGTTCATAGACGACGGATTTGGCGTCTACGAAATCATGAATGATGAGGACCCGATCGAGGAAGAGGATAGCGAAGTAGATGACGCTGCCGAGAAATATGCCAGCGGAGTCAGGAGATTCGATGAACCCACAGCGGCAGTGGATGAACCTACTAAGGAAGTCAACCTCGGGACAGAAGAAGACCCTAGGATTGTGATAATCTCAGCAAACCTCCCTCCTGATGAAGAAGAGGAATTGGTGCAAATCTTAAGGGAGTACAAGGATTCATTCGCCTGGTCTTACGAGGACATGCCTGGCCTAGACCCCTCTCTAGTGGAGCACCGACTAGTACTGAAAGAAGGGGCAAAGGCAATCAAGCAGAAACTCCGAAGGTTCCACCCACTCACAGCCCTGAAGATGAAGGACGAAGTAGATAAACTCCATAAGGCTAGGTTCATCAGGGTAGTGCTTTATCCGAACTGGGTGGCCAATATAGTCCCTGTCATGAAGAAAGACGGAAAAGTCAGAATATGTATTGACTTCAGGGATCTGAATAGGGCATGTCCGAAGGATGACTTCCCGCTTCCTCATCTCGATGTGCTAATCGATAACACTGCTGGGTATGAGACCCTCTCATTCATGGATGGGTACTCAGGCTACAACCAGATCCGTCTCGCTCCTGAAGATCAAGAAAAGACATCCTTCACCACGCCCTGGGGAACATACTGTTACGTAGTCATGCCATTTGGGCTGAAGAATGCTGGTGCTACCTACCAGAGGGCGATGATGGCCATATTCCACGATATGATCCATGTTTATGTTGAGGTCTATGTGGATGACATCTTGGTGAAGTCAAGGACCAGGAGAGAACACCCCGAGATCCTAGCCAAAGGTGCTGCAAGAGCAGAGGGAGTATCAGCTGAAGATGAATCCAAAGAAGTGTGTGTTCGGGGTATCATCAGGTAAGCTGCTAGGCTTCATAGTCAGTAAGCGGGGCATTGAGATCGATCCGAACAAGGCCAAGGCAATAGCAGAGATGCCTCCTCCAAAGAATATCGCACAATTGAGGGCTAATCGGGCGTTTGCAATTCATCAGAAGATTTATCTCCCAGCATTCGCAAAGATGCCGCCCATTTATGATCTCTTGAAAGGAGGGGCAATTCGAATGGAATGATAAATGCCAAGCAGCCTTCGATGAGCTGAAGAGTTATCTCATGAATCCCCAGTCTTGCAGCCTCCTGTACCTGGAAAGCCGCTGATCCTATATCTCTCAGTCATTGAGGACTCCCTAGGAGCTGTCCTGGCACAACATGACGTCTGGGAAAGAATGATGCAGCATCTACCTACCTCTCTAGGCTCTTCAACCCCGCTGAATCCAAGCTCACCACTGGACGGACAAAACTTGTGCCGCACTCGTGTGGGTAGTCCAAAAGCTCAAGCATTACTTCCTAGCCCACGAGGTCAAGCTGATCTCAAGGATGATCCACTCCGTTATCTTCTTGAAAAGCCCGTCCTTTCTGATCGGCTGGCACGCTGGCAGAGTTTCCTCTCCCAGTTTGACATATCCTTTGTGGTCCAAAGGCCGTCAAGGGTATGCCATCGCCGAGCATCTAGCCCATCTCCCGCTCCCTCACAGCACTCCCTCCGAGAAGGGTTCCCCGATGAGGAACTCTCAGTCATAATCAAAGACCCCTTCTGGTCCCTTCATTTCGATGGTGCACTCAACTCTCAGGGACGGGGCATTGGAGCCGTGCTGCTTACCCCGGAAGTATCACCATCCCCTTTGCATATCAACTCACCTTCCCCGCTACCAACAATTCAGAGTATGAGGCTCTCCTTGCTGGTCTCAAGCATGCTTATCTGCTGGGGCATCTCACCTCAGAATTATAGGAGATTCTCAGCTCGTCCTGCGGCAGGTGCTCTCAACTTACCGCACTCGTGACCAAAGCTCAAGCCATATCAAGACCTGGTCACGTTGCTGGCAAGGCAGTTCCGTAAGCTTATCTATATCCACACTCCTCGTTCTCAAAATACTGGCTGACGCACTGGCGTCGCTAGCCTCATCTCTATCCTTCCCTTTGAGCCGCCGGACTGAGACAATCATCGTCCAGCGTCTCGATGTCCCATCCACCCAGGACCCTTGGTTTAGCGACCTCAGGCAAACCTTAGAAGAGAAGGCTAGGAAAGAGGAGCGCAACAAGTTATGTTAACTGAGCTCGAGGAGATCTTGAATGAAGAAGAACTGCCATGGTACTTTGAGATAGAGCAGTACTGCAGGGATGGAACATATCCTGAAGGGGCAAGTGCAGAGGACCGTAGGGCCATCAGAAGACCGCCTTAAGGTACACAGTTGTCGGAAAGTTCTGTACAGGCGAGCCCTTAATGGAATCCTTTTAAGGTGCCTTACCGATGACGAAGCTTGGAAGGTGGTGGAAGGGCCCATGCTAGCGAATGCGGAGGGCACGTCAACAGTCAGATGCTAGCCAAGAAGATCATTAGGCAGGGCTATTACTGGCCACCTTAGAAGAAGACTATACCATCTACGTTCGTAGGTGTGTTAAGTGTCAACTCCATGCCGATAAGATCCATGCCCCTTCCTCCTCACTACACCCACTCTCTACACCATGGCCATTCTCCATGTGGGCTTTCGACATTGTCGGTCCTCTTGGTGATTCTAATGCTCAACCAAACAAAAGTTTTATCCTAACTGCGACTGAGTATTACACCAGTGGGCGGAAGCTGAAGCCTTCACAGAAATCAAAGCATCCACGGTGTGCCGCTTCATCATGAGAACATCATCTCGCGGTTCGGAGTGCCAAGCAGCATCGTCACGGACAATGGGCCGCAATTCATCGCACAAGAGCTCCAGGACCTCTGTAAGAAATACAACATCACGCTGCATCATTCATCACCGTATTACCCACAAGGCAATGGCCAAGCTGAAGCAACTAACAAACCCTTCTTAAAATCCTAAAGAAAACCTGTGAGTCGCATAAATTCGCCGACTGGCCAGAGAAGCTGATAGAGGCTCTATGGCCTACCGTACCTCCGTCCGCACTCCCACGGGACAAACCCCGTACGCTCTCACCTACGGGATGGAGGCGGTAGTTCCGTATGAGATCCTAATTCCTTCACTAAGAGTCCAATTAGACAAGGAACTTAATCTCGAGGAATGTTGAGAGGCGTTGCTAGTCCATTAGAACTCTTAGATGAAAGACGGCTTATGGCGGCCGACCATGTGCTTTCCTACCAAG
>CM024756.1:2673827-2860696 GCA_014218235.1 Colocasia esculenta
ACAATGTGAATGTGTATGTGCAAAGTGTAACCATGTGAAAGTAACTTGTGTAAAGAAAATGTGAAATTCTAAATGTGAGGAGATGATATTGCAATCCATGAGACAAATCTGAAAACCATGTGAATCCAAATTTTATGTTGTTTATCTCTTGTTTATATGTCAAAAATGTCTACAATCCATGTTAGGATAATTATGAGCCGTGTACAAAATAGCATGATTGGTTGTTCACATGATATTTTTAAGCAACATGAGCTCTCATGTGTAGTTTACAGCCATTAAACCATGTGAAACCAGCAACTTAAAGCATTGCAATGTCTATGTATGTGCTTAAGAACATGTAAAACTTATCTAGTTGTGTTTCCTTTCATATATGCACAGTGTTCATGTTGGTAGATCTATGTCTTGGTTCTTTAAAGGCAAAATTTCATGAGTAAATTGAATAGAGAGCATGCGATAGGTAAAGTTTTATTCTTGGAAATCTGAAAGCATGATCCACGTATTATTTGTAAAACTTTCATGCCATGTGTTGAAATTTGAATGTGTATAGAAAACCGCTATGACTTATACGTGTAATGTTATGAGTAGTGTTGCTTGCTGAGTCTTTAGACTCACTCCTTGCTTCGGCGTACAGTGTAGTTGGTGACGTGGCACCGTTGGAGGAGACAGTGGAGACGGACTTCCGAGCGTGGAGATTATCTTGGAGTTTCTTTGTGACTTGTGCATTTCATAGTATGTAATTTTGAACGTTTATTAGAGTATCATGAAAAGAATGTAAAGTGTGGACATTATGTATTTATATTTCAGAAATTTAATTATGTGAACTTTTAGTTCTTTATTGTTAATGCAAACTTCATGTATATAAATGTGGATGATGAATGAAAGAAGACAGTTGTCTTTTACTTCCGCTACTTGTTGTATATTCGCGTGTATCTCAGCTGTGTGTATCGTTTGGGTAAATGTCCCACTGTGAGGACTCTCGCTATACCGACGTGGGTTTGTATACCGTACCGTATAATGATGGGCCGTCACATGATTCATATCTCTTTTCTGATCTCCAAATCCTTCTGAAGTCTATGTGTGTTGTGCTCAGATCTGAGGCAAACACACAAGTGTTTATCTATTTATTCCTGTGTATTTTCTGCAGAATTTGGTTCTTCTGCATTGCCCCTCCTGTGAAGGGAAGACCTGGTGAAAGGTAGTTGTTGTTCCCCTATTTAGGGAAGACTTGCTTGGGAGCAAGTGGGTTTGTAATTCCTCTCAAGGGTGAGAGAAGGCCAATTTATTGGCAGTTAGTGGAAATCTCAGTGGTTGGCTTGAGGACTGATGTAGGACTTCCATGTGGGAAGGGCCGAACCAGGATAAATCCCTGTGCATTCATTGTGTGATTGTTTTCGCCTTGTCCACACTTGAATCACACACACCACACTAACCTAACAATTTACTTAGTGTGTGCAATTTCAGAAGCAAATTTTAAAAGGAAGAAGTCTTATTCACCCCCCTCTAGGACATTCCCAGTTCCATTTCGATCCAACAATTGGGTAACTATATAACAATAGATCTTGCAAAAGGTGGGTTTTTATGCAAAAAGCTGAGATCGCGACGCACCCTTGTAAGGGTCACGCCAGAATCAGGTGTGAACATGACGGGGGCTTGTAAGGATCACGATCGGCATGTCTGAATAGGCGGGCAGGTCGTGACAGAGTCTTATGAAGATCACGATGGGTCCTTCGATCATGCGGCCAGAACACGACAGAGTTCTCTGTCGCGATCAGATCGCGACAGGTACCTATGTCACAATGGTCCTAAGAACACGGCCTATCGGGCCGTCGCGTTCTCAGTTCTGACCTGAGTTCGAGCGGAAAAGGGACTGTCATGGGATTGGTGCCAACTTAACATGTTTTGGCACAAGGATTCAAAAATTCATTCATTACTAATTGTATAGTCGATGAAAAATCATGAAACAGTAGCAATTGATCTAGACACATGTGATTACTTACAGTAAATAGGAATTTTAAAATAGATAGATTTTCAACATGCTTTATTTAGGTCAAACATGGAGTACAAGACACATGAGCAGTTGAGATGAGAGAAATTAATTCACGAAGTAGGGTGAATAAATTAGTGCTTTCAAGGGTGAAAGATGCCTAACATGCATCAGTATCTTCATAAAAATTTTGAGGCATGATAGAGTATTCAAGGAGATATGAATTAAACATGAAGGTTCGGGGTCAAGGTATTTGCAGAACTTCAAAATTCAAGAAGAAATATTGGCTCGATGATAAATCATGAAACTTTAGGTATGTTCCTGGTACATGGAACGATCTATAGTCAAATCTCTTTAGTTTTTGCTTGTGAGAATGCCTACCTTGACTCGATTTCCTCTTCTAGGGCTTGAACTGAAGAATGGGGTTGAGAGCTTGAAAGGTTCTTCTCCCCATGAAATCTCCTCCTTCTTGGCCTCTCCTCCTGGTCCAGCAACCCTTGGCATGAGCTAGGGCTGGCCATGAGGGTTTAGGAGGGTATTTAAGCTTCTTCCTCTTTCTATTTCCTATTGGGACTATAAACTCCTATTAAATTCTGAATTTCCTATTTCTTAACCTCCTTCCAAGCTTGCCATGTCCATTTGGGTTAGGATGTGATTTAAATTCGTGGCCACCCATTAGGGTAGGTTTAGGAATCCAATTACAACACAAATTAGCTATTTTACTTATTAATAACCCCTTTTTCTATTTAGTATATTTAGTTTCGAATTTAGAGTATTTTTCTATTATTCCTCTTTAAAAATCCCTATTTTGGCTCATAAATTTTATAGGTCCAATTTACAAAACTCATTATTTATTGAATTTATCTTATGGGTACCCTTTTTAATTAGGTATAATAAGTTACAATTTTATTATATTTTTTTTTTTTCTTACTTGATTTATTCATGGACTATGAGAGGTCCATTGGTCCAATTCCGATAATGGGTCATAATTACCCGATGTTGGAGTCTTTCTGACATGTTCATTTGATTTATGGGCCGTTATATTTCCGTGTTAATAGTTTTCCGACTTAGTTTCCATATTTGGATAATTAGTCACATTGTCACGTACATTTGGCCAATCGGATGTTTCGTTGCACGAATTTCTTCGTGGAACACTTAGGGATAATATTTGGGGTTGATTTATAATTTTTACGGAATTTTCTGATGTATTCTTGCACATACGATAATGGTATGTATGTTTCTATTATTTTGATTTAAAGAATTATTATTTAAAATTTTAAGTATTAAATTTTCCAGGTTGCTACATCGTCTCCCACTTAAAAGAATTTGGTCCCCAATTCATATGATATGATATGACTACCAATTTATTATGGATATTTCATTCCATCACCTCCCCCATTAGGGCTTTGAAAATAAAAAATTAACTAAGGGTTAGTGATGTACCTTGTCCACCCCATTGGCATGATTTATATCCACAAGGGCTTGTAATCGCCCTGGCGTGTAGTTTGGTTCTTCTTTATTGGACAATCGATGACTCGATGTTGTTGACTTCCACATCGCAAGCATCTGCCTAATTTCTTCTCCAACAGTTATCAATCTGATGCCCTGGCTTTTACAAAATTTACAGATTTCCTTCCGCTTCACTTCCCTTTCATTCTCTTGCTATCTATTGTATTTCTTCCTTTATTATCATTGGAATGAGTAGCACGTTCCCTTTTCAACACCTTCTTCTTATGGATCTTTTCAAGAAGTTCCATGGTGTCTTCTACTAATTGAGCTCTCAATACCATGTCTGAATATACTACAATGTCTAGTGGAGCCAACTTTTCCCAGAACACAGGTCTCAACCCTTTAAAAAATCTCTTTGCCTTCATCTTTTCCGTACTTACCAAATGTGGTGCATATTGCGCTAGTCTTTCAAATTGCGCTTCATATTCTGCTACAGACATCATTCGTTTTTTCAAATTGGCGAATTATTTGCTTCTTCTCATAATCCTCTCGGAAAAATATTTGGTGTTGAAGAGTTCTAAAATTTATCCCACTCTATGTTGATGTTGGGTAGTTGTCGACTGGCAGCTTTCCACCAAGCTCTAGCATCGCGTCCATGGAAGGTTGCCAGAAAACTTTCTCCTACTCTGAGCATTGCATAACTCTAAAGATTCGTTCACATCGCCTTCACCCAATGTTCAGCTTCATCGGGATCCAGAGTTCCATTAAACCTAGGGGGATTTATTCGTTGAAAGTTCCCATATAAGTCTCCTGCCCATTTCTTGCTCCTGATTGAATCACGTTGTTAAGGGCTTGAGTTAACCCCTGTACGTCTGTTGTATTTCGTGCATTTGTGCATGCCCGCAACCATCTCCTCTAGTTCCTATGAGCAATAATACTTATTAATTTCCTTCTTAAACTTAGGGTGCTTATACATATAGTTAAGCTCCTAGCATAACCCTAAACTTTACCCAATCTCTCACATAGGTATGGTGTTGACTTAGACACGGTCATGGCAGTTCACTTAGAACATCCTAGACTTAAAATATCCTAATAACATCCTAGGCTCTGATACCAATGTCACGCCCCTCCAATTTAGCAGCGGAATAAATCGGAGGGAGACGTGAGCAACGAGTATGGTAACGATAATTGCGCATACATTCGCAAACATCAGAGCACCTAATGAACAATAATTGGAATTACCTCTTCATTTCATTGAAATTCAATAAAACTATTACAACCACTAATTCGAGCCAATACATAGGGCTCAATGACATCATTACATTGAAAAGAAATCTAAAGCAATAACTACTAGACTCCATGTGCTAGGGTAGCTTCGTCATTTGACTCCAGGTCACTCATCACTCTGGTCCCGTCCCATTGGTACTATAACATCATTTCTAACTTACTTGAGACACAAATAACAAAAACGAAGGGTGAGCGATAACACCCAGTAGGACTTAAATCTCAATAGTCAAGCAGGCTTTAAGTAATTAACGCATTAATGGCAGAGTAACTATGATAGAGAGAGTCATGTAAAGTCGAGAAAGTAATAGCACCAGTAACATTGTTCAAATAGCAGATGAATTGCGACGACCCTCCTTATACCGTACGATTATACCAATCCACGTCGGTATAGTGAGTCTCGTCACAGTGGGACATTTACCCAAACACTAACACATATGATTGAGATGTACACAAATATAATATAGAGTAGCGGAAGTAAAAGAACTAATGTCTTTTCATTTCATCATCCACATTAAACATACATGATCCATATAGCAATTTAAGGAACTAAGTCACATAATGAAATACAAAATTCAAATTACATTGTTCGTCCACAATTTACATAAGCTTCAATTTCATAAGTCTCAATTACATACTAATGAAAGTAAGGTACAACAACGTGACTCCACAACACTCTATTCTCCTCGCTCGGAGTCGCTCTCAACGGTCTCCTCTAAGGAAGTAGGGTCACCTGCTAAACCTGTACGCCGAAGCAAGAGTGAGTCTAAAAGACTCAGCAGTAACTCCATACACATCATACATGCATACATCACAAGTAGGCCATTCATTCAATTTTATTAATCAAAACATGTAGCATGGTTGTACAATATGGAAAACTACCTATCATGATATTTCTACTAATTTCACTATGCATGATACATGGTTTATATCAATCCAAAATGAAATACCTACCACATGCTTTCTACTCATTCATTCACATGAGAACTACACTTACATTTAACTACAACATGATAGCCATTTAGCATGGGATTTTCACACATAAGAAGGAAATATCCCTAACATGGATTCTACACACTTTTGCACATATAAAACACCATTATAAACACATTAAGGTTGCTGTTTTAACATGAATCTAACATTTTCACCACATAAATCACAAGTTCGCATTTTTAACACCTTTGTTCACATGTTTACACAGTTACAACGTTCGCATTGTTCACATTTACACATTTCACATTCACATGTTCCACACTACACAATTTGCACATATACACATTCACATTTCCACATTTAAATGCCGTGACACATAGTCCAAACCACCACTAGAAGGACACATTCACATAACACATATCACATAGACGCCACCTAGGCAACACAGTGACGACTCTTGGTACTGCGCAGACCGTGAGAAGAACTCTCCACCCTAACAGTGGTACTTGTCCACCTCAAAGATTTCATCCTAATGCCCATAGGATTTTAACACATTGAACCTTCCTGTGGGGACTTTTCCATGGTATGGTTCCACAGCCCTCTATGGAAGCAGTGTCACGCACGACACAATTTACACATTTCGATTTTTAACACACACACATTTCACCCAATTTACGCATTACTTACATTGTCGCTATCAAGCACATGGTTCAATTTTTTTTCCAAATTCATGGTGCTACTATTTGACAGAGTTTAAACACTCAGTAATTTACACTAATCAGGTTGAAAACCATAATAAAACCATAATCATGATAGCATGCATTAATAGCTCATTTTCAACATGGAAATTTCACAATATAACCTACTGTTACCCAAATCTCATGAAAAATTTAACCACACACACTGTTTGCAGGGTTTAGAGCACTCATGCAAATTTTCATATTTTTTCTGAATTACACAGATTTACAGAAAATGAAACACTCATTCACATCCATAATATTCAGTTATCATGGAAGCACAACATAAATGTCGGATTTGGAAGTTCTCAGACCTGTATCTAACATGCACATTATCACCGATTTTTTTTTTGAATTTATCTCACACATACTATTTACTGTGATTTTTACATGACCCTACACATGCTTTCTCATTTCATTACCAAAATTGTAATAATCACTGATCATGGGAAAATTTCCAATTTTGCAGAGCATGGATGACATACATACACATGTCTAGAAAATTTATGGCATTCAAATTCCTCACGAATCATGTAAACAGTAGACTAACACAACCAAGTCTCATCTAACATGCATTTTTCATAAGTGTAACCATTCACACTATTTACAAAAATTCACAAATCTCACAACGCATTCCCATTCATAATACATAGCATATAATGTTTACAATATATCCTCATGCGAAAAACATCGGAAATTAATCATATATAAGGAAGAAACACTGTTCTGTCTGAAGAACTAAACGGCAAAGGTTAGCCGTTCAAAGGGGTTAACGGCAACATCGTCTGCCACCAACTGAAGCTTAACGGCAAGGGATCTTGCCGTTAAGTTCTGTCTTTACAAAAAACACAGACCGAGCTCCAAAGAAAGGGTGAATGTGGGGATCCAGGACACGAGTAAAATCCCATAAAATATCTAAGACTTACTAGACAATACATGCATCACGGGGATGGGTTACTTGCCTTGAATAAATCTACATCGGATTACAAGGTCGGAGAAGCCCTCCTCGGCCAAAGCCAAGAAGCCTCCAAAACACCTCCACTCCGGCTTCTGGATAATCCTCGCAGCACACCAGAGCTGGGGATGTGTAGCCTGATGTCAAGGGTTCCTCCTTGTCAAGTAGATCGCCGGAAAAAAGCCACCAGCCTTCAGATCTCAAGGCTCAAAGTTCTGGTTTCGCACACGGACTTAGGGTTTCTAGAGTTTTCTTTTCCAAGAGACAAAGGGTCTCTTCCAGCTGCTAAGGGGTGCCTCTACATAAGTCTAGGCTTGGGGCTTGCGTGGGCAGGGTCAGATGGGAGTTGAGAGCCGTTAGGAGACATCTCCCCAATCAGTGAGCAAGCCCAACCTGGAATTTCGGGCTCTGCTGTGCACAAAAAATCAGAGAAGTAGACGTCCACATCCATGGCCGTTACCTCATATTTGGCGTCCATCGACATGGACGTTTACTCAACATGGACGTCCATCCATGTTGACGCCAATTTGCTCTTCGGCCAGAGCATTAAACCATGTAAAAACATATATACGCTATATATATTACCTGCAATATATATAGTATAGTGTACACACTACTACACCATGCAACAACAATAATTACATCTAACTACGCATGCATCATAAGTACACCTAACTAATACGTACGTAGATATCTACATATGCATACATACTATTACACACAACATGAATCCACACACACAACAAAAAAAAGGACAAAATTGAGGGCCTTACACCCTCTCCCCCTTAAGGAAACTTCGTCCTCGAAGTTTAAACAACACTACTCGAACAAATGAGGATACTTCTTCCTCATCGCATCCTCAAGCTCCCAAGTAGCCTCCTCTCGCGAGAAGTTCCGCCATAGAACCTTCACTGATGTAATACTCAGTTTCCGGAGATGATGCTGACCTTCCCAAGAATAGCTACTGGCTGCTCCACTTATGACAGATCTGGCCGATCTCCACTGGCTCATTACTAATAACATGAGACGGATCTCGAACATACTTCCTGAGCATAGATACGTGGAAAACGGATGACCTAGCTAAGCCGGAGACAAAGCTAGCTCGTAAGCCACACTACCTAAATGCTTAGAATCTCATACTGGCCAATGAATCTGGGACTTAATTTGCTATGCCTGCCAAACCTACTACACCTCGATAGGTGAAATCTTCAAAAAGACATGCTCACCACCTCAAACTCCAAATCCTTCCTCCTGTTGTCGCGTAGCTCTTCTGCCTATCCTGTGTTGCAACAACCTCTTCCTGATAAGCTGAATCTTATCCGAAGTCTCTTGAACTAACTCCGGACCAATCAACTACCTATCGCCGGTCTCCTCCCAACATAAAGGAGATCTGCAAGGCCTTCCATACAATGCCTCAAATGGAGCCATACCAATGCTCTCATGAAAGCTGTTGTTGTATGCGAACTCCACTAGAGGTAAATGGCGCTCCCAATCATCCTTCCAATCCAGTACACACACCTCAACATATCCTCGAGCGTCTGGATAGTCCTCTCAAACTGTCCATCTGTTTGGGGATGAAACGCCGAACTGAGCTTCAGCTCCGAACCTAAAGCATCCTGAAGACCCTTCCACAACCTCAAAGTAAATCTCGGATCTCGATCCGAAATGATCGACTTCGGCACACCATGCAATCTAATAATTCTACTGACATACATCTAGCCAGCTCTCTACTGACTGCTTCTTCTTCATAGGCAAGAATGCGCAGTCTTCGGAAAACTATCTACGACTACCTAAATCGAGTCATTACCCTGTCTGGATCGAGGCAAACCCAAAACAAAATCCATAGTGACAGCTTCCACTTCCATATTGGGATTTCCATCTTCTGCATAAGACCGATGGTCGCTGCCGCTCGCCTTCACTTGCTGCACACTAAAAACCTAGATACATAATCCGCTACATCCCTCTTCATGCCAGACCACCAAAAGGACCTCTTCAAAGCCTGGTACATCTTAGTGTTACCCGGATGAATAGAGAATCTCGACCTATGAGCTTCGGCTAAAACCTTGCTCACGGACATCTACAATGTAGGAACACATACTCGTTGAGGAATCTGATCACGCCATCCTCATCGCGAGCAATGCCTACCTTGCCCACTAACTCTTGGAGTCTAGGGTCGGCTTTCTGTTGCTCGATCACCTCGTCCAACACCGAAGACCTAAGGGACACTGAGCCACAAAAGCTGACATAAGGGATCTAACTTAGTCATCGCACATGCCGCATCCTCCAACATCTTCCAATCCTGCTGGAGCGAAAACCTCCTCCTGCTAAGAGCATCCCTACGACATTCGCCTTTCCTGGATGATATTGAAGATCGAAGTCGTAGTCCTTGAGGAACAATCCATCTCCTCTGCCGTAGGTTTAGTTCCTTCTAGGAGAAGAGATACTTCAAGCTCTTATGGTCAGTGAACACCTCAAATCTGACACCATAAAGATAGTGCCTCCAGATCTTTAGTGCATGAACCACTGCCGCAAGCTCCAAATCATGAGTCGGATAGTTACGCTCATGCTCCTTCAATTGGCGAGAAGCATACGCCACTACCCTTCCTTGCTGCATTAGTACACAGCCTAAGCCAATCCGAGATGCATCCGTATAAATGGCAAAACCTTCAGCACCACTAGGTAATACCAATACCGGAGCGACAAGTTTAGCCTTCATAATTGAAAGCTACTCTCACATGTCTCGGACCACACAAACTTCACCCCCTTTCTGGCAAGCTGAGTCAATGTGGCAGCGATGGATAAAATCCCTCAATGAATCGCCGATAGTAACCAGCCAAACCAAGAAAACTACGAATCTCCGAAGGGGTCTTGGGGTCTCCCATCCATAACTGCTTGGACCTTTGCTGGATCAACTGCTACACCAGCACCGAGATAACATTCCCAGAAAAATGAACCTCACGCAACCAAAAATCGCACTTGCTGAATTTTGCATATAGCTTGTGCTCAGGAGAACTCTAACACTACCTTCAAATGCTGACGGTGTGTTGCCTCATCCGAGAGTAGACCAACACATCATCGATAAATACCACAACAAAACTATCTAAGTACGGCCTAAAAACCCTGTTCATAGATCCATGAACGCTGCAGGGCGTTGGTCAATCCGAAGGAGGACCAAAACTCATTATGTCCATAACAGGTTCTAAATGCCGTCTTGGATAAATCCTCACTCCTAATCCTCAACTGATGATAACCAGATCGCAATCGATCTTAGAAAAGACTGATGCATTTTGCAGCTGGTCAAACAATCATCAATACGAGGTAAGGGATACCTGTTCTTCACTGTCACTTGGTTTAGCTTCCTATAATCGATGCATAACCTAAGTGATCCATCCTTCTTCTTTACGAATAAGACAGGTGCGCCCCAAGGGAAACACTAGCGAATAAATCCATAACAGCAATTCTTGCAACTGCTTCCTTAACTCGGCTAACTCCTAGGTGCCATCCGATATGGAGCCTTCGAGATAGGAGAGTTGCCCGGAAGCAACTCTATGGTGAACTCTATCTCTCTATCCGTGGCAATCAGACAAATCATCGGAAAGACGTTGGAAAATCCTGCACTACCTTGATCTTTGCAAGAGTAGGTGACTCACCAGCCTCGGGTACTAACACTACGCTGGAAGAAAAAGCTTCACAACCCTTGTTTACCATGCGCATCGCCTTCATGGCAGAGATGACCAACTTTCCCGTCAAGTTTCTTGGCAAGGGATGAGAGAACTCGTCCTCACCAGGAATGCGGAAACAATCCTCTTCTGACGAGAATCTACTAATGCATAGTGCTCCTCTAGCCAATCCAGACCAAGAATAGCATCAAAGTCCTTCATCTTTAGCAAAAGAAACACCCATCTAAAACCTATCCTCATGCACACAGATAACGACGGAATACACTTCCAAGTCAATACCGTACCCACGGGTGTGTGTCAACAATGAGACTTCTAAATCTTCAGACTCTACACTGACTCTAGAGCTAACTGCCTAGCGAACCGCTCGAAATGACGAGTGAGTGGCACCCGTATCAAACAAAACCCGAGCATGCACACCTAGAAGTAAAACCGTATCTTTGGTAACATGCTCCGCCTGCTCGGCATCCTCTCGTGCTAGGGCAAATACTCGAGCTTGGGCTCGAGGCCTTCCTGGTCTTCCTGTAGCTGGCGCTGCTGTTGCTACCATTGCTGGGGTTGGCGCTCCGCGTTGGACTCCCTGCTGAAGTCTCGGACAATCCTTGATCTTGTGGTCACTGCTCCCACACTTCAAGCATTTTCCCGCTACCATCCAACACTCCGTACCACCGTGTGTCTTCCCGCAATGGGGACACTCCTTCTTCACACCAGGGAATGTTGAGGTACCTAGGTACTGTTGGCTGCCACTGAACGCTGCGGTGTCTGGTACGCTGCCTTCTTCTTATCCTGCCACTGGAAAGGGCCGTAGTCTCTTTTGTAAAGCTTTCTTCTCCTCGAGTACTGCTCCATTTCACCCTCCTGCCTACAAGCAGCGCTAAGGGCCTCATCCAAAGTACGATGATCGAACGCCACCAGCCACGTCCTCAGTGATGGCTTAGGCCCATCACAACTTCTTTGCCTCCTGCGCTCATCCTACTATGTGTTGCATACTTAGATAACTGAGCAAACCTGGCCTCATACTCAAGTACAGTCTTGGAGCCCTAAGTCAAGGAAAGGAACTCCTGCTCCATCCTGTCTTGGATATGCTCGGGGACGAACTTGGCCCGAAGAGCCTCACGAACTCGTCCCAAGCAACGTCAATAGCACCGTCCTCAAATCGGGTACCAGTAAGGAAGCCCACCACACATCAGCTCTCTCCTGTAACACAACCTTCATAAGCACCAACTAACAGCTCTAGTTTAACAGGATAAGCAACATATAAAACTAACACATACCTGTAGCATATGGTGGCTAAAGTGACCTTGTCCTCGTCCATACCCTAACAGCCCGAAGATCTTCTCGATCTCCCTCATCCATCTCTCACTAATAATGGGTCGCTCTCCCCCTTGAATGAGGGTGGCAACATCCTCTTGAATCTTTCCATGATGGAGGGTCCACCATGGTCTTGAGCCTGGGAATTGGAACCTGGGCCTGCTACAACAGACAACAAGCAATGCATATTCAACACAACATCATGCAATTAAATAAACAAACTACTCTTTATTTTTATTATTCCAACCTGAGCCTCCATCTGAGCCTGGAGTGCAGCCTGGGTGTGGGCCTGCATCTGCATGGCCTGCACTAGACCTGCATGAACACTCCATAATCCATAGGTGCGTTGGGGGAAGTACAGGACCCTCAGATGTCGGGCTGCTGCTCAGCTTAGTCCTCACGCCTAGGCTCATCTCTCCTCTGCTTGCCATCACGAGTAGGTACACCACCACGTCTACCACGTGAAGCCATAAGCTGTAATTAATTTAATCACTATTAAAACTATGTTATTTAGTCCCTAACCACTTTCTTATCTATCTTTCATTCATTATTAATCAACTCTACACACGTGGACACTCTATAAGGACTTAGCATGTAATGGAGATGATGACTGTAATGCCCCAGAAATTCAAAGTGTAAGAAAATGAGAATAATGTGGTTAAAATACATTAGTATTGTTATAAATTGTGATAACTAGAAGTTAGACTTAATTTGTGGTAATGTACGTTACCCCAGTGTCCGTACATCGAAGTGCGCACTTCCACAGGGCGACATCGGAAAACGACAACGAAATAAAAATCCGAGAACATCATAATTTCCAGAAAAATGTGGAGAAGTCAAATATGTAATTATCTGAGTTTTTTAACGTATGGATTTCGAGATTAAGTCGATGCGATTATTTTTCGGTGATTTTTCACCTACTGTAAAATAAATTCTAAAAATTAAACTAAAATCACCATAATTTGAAAAATCATCAATTAGTCTATGGTTAACATTTCATGACAAATTGGACACCATTTGGATGGTTTTTGCATAGTGATCATTGGGCCAGTTGATTTATGGGACAATTACGGTAAGCCATTTCTGGGATTTTCTGATGGCTTACGTGTAAGGCCCTTGAAGAGCCACCACACATAGATGGGGTCATCATTACCACTACATGCGTGTAACCAAGGTAAAAGCTGCATGGGCTACGTGTTAATGCATGGTTAAAAGAGTTTTAAACCATGACACCTCATGGCCGACGTGCCTCTGCATGAGGAAGTCATTAGGCTTATAAAAGCCACTTCCCTTCCTCATACGTACCCTTTCCACACACCTTGTTCTTGCATTTCTTGCTCATTGCTGCTAGAGGTGCTGTTAGAGGAGCTACTGGAAGTGCTGTTGGGAGTTGTTGTCGTTGCACCTGCAACTACTTCCATCTCTGCTCCTATTTCTTCTGTAGCTGCTTCTTCTCTTTGGTGTTACTTGCTGTTGAAGTAGCTGTCGTGTCTAGCAAGGCATCAATTTGGGAGGAAGTTCTTCTTCACTGAGTTAAACACTTTCACACCAGATCAAGTGGAAGCTTTCTTGCTTAGCAAGGTAGATTCATCTCTCTATGGTTCAATTTGGTTTTTGTTCATATGTCACAAGGACTTCGTAATGAGAAACAAGAGACTATACTGGTGATTCTCTGCTTTTCCTTCCAATCATGGTAGAATTACTCTTGTTGGGGAAGGAATAACTTGATTCTATTTAGAAACCAATTATTGTTCTACTTTTGATCCCTGTTCATGAGTTAGAGTCATGTAGAAGTATTAATATTTTTAGAACTGTATGAGAACTTTGTTCCATTGGTAGGTATTCCAAGCTTTGACTGAGATCCATATATATTTTGTGATTTAGTGTCCAACCTATAAGAATCTTTCATTTAACCATTATTAGCAAGACTATGTCTCAATTTCCCTATAGAGTTTAGTTCTAGCGAGCTAAGTTTGGAATTGTAAGTTTCTTATTTCATCTCGATTGATTAGCTTGTAAATCCCTGTGAGAACTCCAATTAGACTCTTCTATTTGATATCAAACATGTCTTGGTTCATAGGTTTTATAGTTAGGGTGTTTAGGATAGATTTGAAGTCAATTTTGGATATTCGGTAGCTACCTGTTGACAGCCAGCCCAAGAACTGTCGACAGGCGCATACCATACAGAACCCAGATAACTAGACTGTGGAGATCTGTCGACAGATCTCTTTGCTGATGTCGACAGATCCCACAGTCCAGAAAATATGAGCTCTGTCTGTTGTCATCTGTCGACAGCCGCTTCCTGGCTGTCGACAAATGTAGTGCTGATTCGGATTTCTGCACTCTTTCATGTCCGAATCCATGCTAAAACTTCATCCTAAAAGCCAAGGAAGTTACTGTAACGACCCTCTTCATACCGTACGATTATACCAATCCCCATCGTATAAAGGGCGTCGTCACAGTGGGACATTTACCCAACCACTGGTCGATAGGTTGATATGTACCTGGATAGCAATAGAGTACAGCGGAATAAAGTAAACAACTCAACTCTTAATCCGTCACCACACACATTCCATAATCTAAATAGCAAGGTAGAAAGACAATGTCCACATTAATACAAAATAAGAGAGTTACAATGTTCAAAATATTGTCCATACAATAATCCTTTTTGTGCAAAAGAAAAGTACAATTGGTAACAGCTCCACAAAATAGTCTTCTAATGATGATCCTCGCCACGCTACCTTCTAGTGCACGATACCTGTCAACCTGTACGCCGAAGCAAGATGAGTCCAAAGACTCAGCAAGCGACACTACTCATGATATACACATACAAGTCTTAGTGGTTTCTACATGCACTTTTACAATTAAACACATAGCATGCTAGTCAATTCAAGTTTTCTACCTATCATGAAAGTTCTACAATTTTATACATAACTCATGCTTTCAGATTTGTAAATGAATTCACCTATCACATGATCTCTATTCCATTTGCTTAGGAACTTTAGTCTTTTAAAGAGCTAAAACATGAAAGCTATCAACATGAACAATTTACACACATGAAAGGGACACAACTAGCATGGATTTCACATAGTTTTAAACACATACACGAACCGTTTCACATGCTTTAGATTGCTGATTTCATATGATTCAATGACTATAATCTACACATGAGAGCTACAATAATACATAAAACGCATCATGTGACCAAGTAATCAAGCTATCTTGCACTCATTTTCACTAATTATCCCTAACATGGATTCTAGGCATTTATGCACACATAGCATGATAATGACAACATGAGTTTACTGATTTCACATGGTTTCCAATAACACATTCTCACATTCTCGTTTCACATGATTTCATACTTACTCATTCACGTTGTTCACTTTTACACATTGGACACGTACACATGTTAACACTTATACAGTTTACTCATTTCCACATCATTTTCTCTTTCACTTTCACTTATCACATATCACATCGATTGCACTTACCACGTGCATCTTGGGAGTGCCACGTGCCATATTCACATATTTCACATTTTACTCATTTTTATTACTTAACAATTTGCCATGACACATAGTCCGAACCACCAGTAGAGGACACTAACAATATCTCATAGCTCGTGCTCATTCCTTAGCACAGCTCTCAACACAACTCATAACACACACATGACACAACACTTACACAACTCATACACATACTCACCACCTAGGCAATACAGCGGTGAATCTTGGTAACTGCGCAGACCGGAGAAGCCCTCTCCACCCTATCCAGTGGTACTTGTCCACCTCCTGGGTTTTCCCAATGCCTTTGGGACAAACTTATATCACATGGAGCCTTCTATAGGGACTTTTCTATATACGGCTCCCGATGCCTCTAGGGTAGCAGTGTCACATAGGCACAACTTTTACACTTTTACACATTACCGTTTTACACATGGTTTTACACATAACTCTTCTCATTTCAATCACTTTCTCACTCACATGAATATTTCTATTTTTTATTAACATGGTACTACAGAATTTCAAGAGTTTAACATACAGTAACCACACTAATCATGTTGGTTTTAGACCATAACAAACCACATTACAATTATATGCACAAATTATCACATTTCACATGAAACAACATAACTTTTTATTACTGTTCCAAGTGACCTGAAATTTTAACCACATGTTGTTTTCGGGCTCAAATCATACCCTCAATTTTTCAGATTTTTCTGAGCTAAATAGGATTTACAGAAAATCAAACACCTAATTAGCATATTATTCACAACTTAAGCTAACATGGGTCTAACACATTTTGCAATTTATCCACTTACTGTTTTGCACAGAGACTACTAATATATGTATGATTTTAGAATACAACATCACCCTAATTCATACATCTATAAATCAATTACCACAAACCATTTTTGCATGTTTTTATTTTACCGAACCGAACTTATTTACAATTTCTCAAGCATGGATAAACTACTAAATTTTGCAAACACATATACTGACCCACTATTCTTCATGATCAACCGAAACCAAGGCATTCACCCAAACCCTAATCATAAATCATGAATTTTACAAGTTTCTACAAGTCATGCTCACATGTTTACAAGATATCATTATCCCACATTCACCAACACACCACATTCATCCACACCACAATGCACAATATACATAGAGTATAAGGTGTACAATATATCCTCATCGCATAAAACATACCGAATTTAATGTATAAGAGAGACAGAACAGCTCACTGTTCTGTCCAGAAGAAATAGACGGCGGTCTCTGGCCGCTGACTCAGGTCAGCGGCATGATCGATGGACGCCAAGGATGAACTGGGCGTCCAGGACCCTGCCGTCTACTCAGGTCTGTGCAAAAACACAGACCCTAGCTCTAAATCTTGGGTGAAATGGAGGGTCTAGGACTCGAGGAAAATTCCATAAAAATATCAAACCCACCTAGACTCATACGGGGACACCATAGATAGTCACTTGCCTCTCTAAATTCCTTCAAGGGATTTATGGCTCGAAGAAGACCTCCTTGGCAGTTCCAAGAAGTTGCAGAAGTGCCTCCAAGATCGTCTTCCTTCGGGTTCCTGGGTGATCTCCATGCCGAGGGGATGATGGGGAAGCCTTCTCCTTTGCTTCAGCTTCCTCCTTGTTGCAGTAGATCTCCAGATCCAGCTCCAAGGGGTCGGATTTGAGGGTTCTAAATGGGTTTTCCTCACAGCTCACCTAGGGTTTTTCTCTCCTCTATTTCTCCTCTTGCAAGGTGAAGTGAGAAGTGAGAGAGGCCAATTCGGGTTCAGACCTATGAGAGCCCCTCACCCACTCACCATAACCTACCGATTTGACAGCCTTAGAGTCGTTGGGGGACATCCCCCAATGGGTGGCCATGCCTTGTTTCAGAAGACACAGCTCTGCTGCGCATGCAGGTCAGAGGTTGACGTCCACATCGCTGGACGCCTGGGTCAGGCTTGGCGTCCAGGTCTGGACGTTGACTCCACCTCGGCGCCAGATTTACGCCAAGGTGACCTTTGGCCAGAACCCTAATTTATACAAACTATGCATGTATACATGCATTATGTATATAGTAGGTATACATACTATCACCATTCATTACACAAATTATTTACATTTAATCACCATATGCACATTAATTATACTAATTAATATGTACTAAATATCTATATACATACACAAGCATACATAAACATACTAAGATAAAATGTACGTAGACACCTACCTGTACGTACGTGATATTTTACACATGTATGACTCAACACACGGCAATTTAAATGACGAGAATTATGAGGGCTTCGCAAATCATTAGGAGGTGATATGATTTATTCTAGCTAGGAATAATCCATTCGATAAAATAGTCCTCGCATGCACACACTTGATTTGACATAATATAGTATTACACACACTGGTGTAGCCTATTTATGTACATTATGATTGAAACAGATGGTACAATGCGCACCGGTAATTTGATTAACTTACACACTTTACCTAACATTGCTTAAGTATTACATGTATAGGATTTCTTATTATATACTATATGCATAATTCATCCAATTGACTATTCTCACCTAATCATCATAAAGATACATGCATGCTATTCGTGAGGAGTATAGAATCCCAATATGACTACTAATTACACCTACTATGCTTGCACTCTTACGTACATGCAATGCACGAAGTACAATGTACACATTACTAAACCATGCAATAACACGTTTACAACAAATATACATATGCATACCAAATACACCAAGGTGTTATGCATGTAGAATTAAGTATACAATTGTCACACGTATAAGATAACATACATACGTACTTACACATATGTACTCCATGCACTTCCATACAAAGTTCCATAAAATAGGTAGTATAGGATATTCTTCAATATTTAGATAGCACGTGCATAGTGTTACTCAAGTATCCTAACTCAGAGATTCTTGGTATTCATAATACACCTCTAGTTGTTTAGTTGTTCACTTCCGCATTAATTACCATATACCCGTATCTATATATATATAAATACATATTACGCACATGCTCATGTTCAAGGAAAGGATAAATTTATAGTAGGCACAATGAACTACGCACACTAAGCACACAGTAAGCAAATACTCAACACGCCATTCATATACATACGTATATTTTTAAAGAGAATAAAAATCCGGGGTCTCACAATTCATGTTGGTTTTAGACCATAACAAACCACATTACAATTATATGCACGAATTATCACATTTCACATGAAACACATAACTTTTTATTCACTGTTCCAATTGACCTGAAATTTTAACCACAATCTGTTTTCAGGTTCAAAATCATACCCGCAATTTTTCAGATTTTCTGAGCTAAATAGGATTTACAGAAAATCAAACACCTAATTAGCATATTATTCACAACTTAAGCTAACATGGGTCTAACACATTTTGCAATTTATCCACTTACTGTTTTGCACAGAGACTACTAATATATGCATGATTTTAGAATACAACATCACCATAATTCATACATCTATAAATCAATTACCACAAACCATTTTTGCATGTTTTTATTTTTACCGAACCGAACTTATTTACAATTTCTCAAGCATGGATAAACTACTAAATTTTGCAAACACATATGCTGACCCACTATTCTTCATGATCAAACCGAAACCAAGGCATTCACACAAACCCTAATCATAATCTGAATTTACAAGATTGTCTACAAGTCATTGCTCACATGTTTACAAGATATCATTATCCCACATTCACCACAACACACCCACTTCATCCACAACCACAATGCACAATATACATTAGTATAGGTGTACAATAATCCTCATCGCATAAACATACCAATTTAATGTATAAGAGAGACGAACAGCTCACTATTCTGTCCAGAAGAATAGACGGCGGTCTCTGGCCGCTGACTCAGGGTCAGCGGCATGATCGATGGACGCCAAGGATGAACTGGGCGTCCAGGGACCCTGCCGTCTACTCAGGTCTGTGCAGAAACACAGACCCGAGCTCTAAATCTTGGGTGAAATGGAGGGTCTAGGACTCGAGGAAAACTCCATAAAATATCAAAACCCACCTAGACTCATACGGGGACACCATAGATAGGTCACTTGCCTCTCTAAAATTCCTCCAAGGATTTATGGCTTGAAGAAGACCTCCTTGGGCAGTTCCAGAAGTTGCAGAAGTGCCTCCAAGATCGCCTTCCTCCGGGTTCCTAGGTGATCTCCACGCCGAGGGGATGATGGGGAAGCCTTCTCCTTTGCTTCAGCTTCCTCCTTGTTGCAGTAGATCTCCAGATCCAGCTCCAAGGGGTCGGATTTGAGGGTTCTAAAATGGTTTTTTCTCACAGCTCACCTAGGGTTTTTTTCTCTCCTCTATTTCTCCTCTTGCAAGGTGAAGTGAGAAGTGGGAGAGGCAAATTCGGGTTCAGACCTAATGAGAGCCCCTCACCCACTCACCATACCGATTTGACAGCCTTAGAGTCGTTGGGGGACATCCCCCAATGGGTGGCCATGCCTTGTTTCAGAAGACAACAGCTCTGCTACGCATGCAGGTCAGAGAGGTTGACGTCCACATCGCTGGACGCCTGGGTCAGGCTTGGCGTCCAGGTCTAGACGTTGACTCCACCTCGGCGCCAGAGGTTGACCCAAGGTGACCTTTGGCCAAACCTAATTTATGCGAAACTATGCATGTAATGCATGTATACATGCATTGTGTATATAGTAGGGTATACATACTATCACCATTCATTACACAAATTATTTACATTTAATATAACCATATACACATTAATTATACTATTAATATGTACATAAATATCTATATACATACCAAGCATACATAAACATACTAAGATAAAATGTACGTAGACACCTACCTGTACGTACGTGATATTTTACACTTGTATGACTCACACACGACAATTTAAATGACGAGAATTATGAGGGCTTCGCAAATCATTAGGAGGTGATATGATTTATGCTAGCTAGGAGTATCCCTTCGGTAAAATAGTTCTCGCGTGCACACCACTTGATTTTGACATATATAGTATACATACGCTGGTGTAGCCTATTTATGTACATTATGATTGAAATGGATGGGTACAATATGCGCACCGGTAATTAGATTAACTTACACAACTTTTACCTACATTGCTTAAGTATTACATGTATAGGATTCTTAATATATAATCTATATGCATAATTCATCCATTGACTATTCTCAACTAATCATCATAAAGATACATGCATGTTATCCCTGAGGATCTATAGAATCCCAATGTAAACTACTAACACCCTACCATGCTTGAACTCTTTATGCCTATGCAATGTACGTAGTACAATATTCACATTAGCTAAACCATGCAATGAGCAACGCTTACAACTAATCATACACATGCGTACACAAATACACCAAGGTGTTATGCATGTAGAATTAGGTATACAATCGTCACACGCATAAGATAACGTACATATACATATCTACTTCCTATATTCTCATACAAAATTCCATGAAATAGGTAGTATAGGATACTCTTCAATATTAGATAGCACACGCATAGTATTATTCAAGTATCCTAAGTCAGATAGATTCGTGGTATTCATAATACACCTAATTAGCTAATTGTTCGCTTCCACATTAATCATCATATACACCTATGTTACATATGTAGATATTCGCACATGCTCATGTTCAAAAGAAGGATAAACTTATAGTCGCACAATGAACACGCATGCTAAGCACACACAACCGAACACCCCACCACCACCATTCATATACATACATATATATAAAAGGAGTAAAATCCGGGGTCTTACAGTTCCCCTCTCAATTACCTTGATATTTACTGTCATATACTTCAAAGTTCCACCCACTTTGGGTACCGTAACTTTCCTTGAATTGTTTCTAAAGTTGTGAATTACGAATAGCCTCCGATTGAGTCTATTCTTCGGTACTCGGTAATTGAATCTACAAAATCTGAACACCTGTGAGTTCATAGGCTTGAACACCTTATGAGATAGAATAATTGATGATGACATTATTGGGTCTTTGTACCCCCTGTGATTTTTATGCCTGTGCAAATAGGGCTAGTCCAGTCCTGGGAGGAGCACCCGAATTCATTTTCGGACCACTTGGAATGATAAGTGTCTGGATGTCTGGCATTGCATCAACTATTTTCTGAATATGGTCATCATAATTCCAGTACTATGAAGGTGATATGTGAATCAGTTCTGAGCTATATATCTGATGATGATCTGAGTTTTACTGTCATTGCATCAAGCTTACTGTCCTGAAATCTGGTGTGACTCTTTGATATTCTGTTCTGTCCTTGTCTTGGTTTACCCTGTATACATTCTTGAACTATGAATTGAACTATAGAATTGAATTCTACTGGGCTAGTTAGCTCATTATTTACTACCTTTTCAGGTGATACAACTGGGGATGACCTTTAAGGGCTTGAGTGCTGAGTGGACCCACTGAGACAAGCAAAGCCAATCCGTTCCTGTTTCTATTTAGTAGTGTAAAATGAGATGTGTAATTACGTTATTTTGATCTACTCCTCTCTTAGTTGTTATGAGGAGTACTTGTGTAATAAACTTCCGCTTATGATATTATGAATGATAATGAAGTACTACCTTTGTACCTATTTTCTGTCACTTCGATAAATAGCTTTTTATTAGGAGTGACAAATATATTTGGTATCAGAGCATTAGTTCGATAAACCTAGGGAAATCAGTGATTGGGGTAGAAACATGGGATTAGTTAGCATGATTTTGTAATCATGTAAATGCTTAACCTGTTAATCATTTCAGAATGGACATGAGCCCAAGAAAGGTTGGTTGCTGCCATGGAATTGCTACGTCAGGATATAGAATTGTATGCCCAAGCGCAGCGAGAGCCCACCTGCAAATTAAGGAAGAGTGCTCAACTTGACTGCAGGTGCTTTCATGGCGGGCAATCCATGTGCTTCCTTAGAAATTATGAGTCAAGTTATGATCAATCTGGATAACTTGAAGTTGGGACAAGATCTATTGCTCCACCAAGTTAAGGATCATTGGGAGGCATTGACTGATGCTGCTAGAGAACTGTACCATGGGGCTGGAGTAGAGCAGCAAGCACCGCAAATGGAAACTGTTATAGATCTTACCCAAAACTAGAAGGCGGAGGAACGAGGAGGAGGAGAGGCGCCAGTAGGGCGAGGGTAGCGCCCAGGATGGCAGAGGTGGTGGCGAGAGCTACCACCTCCGGATAGGCAGGAGGGATCCAGGGAGAGTGGCGGTGGACAGTGAGGAGACTTGTGAGCCACCTCCCCTTTATCTATTACATATTGTTCACAGCTTAGTGCAATTTTTATTTTTATGCCATTTTATGATAAATGAATGGTTTGCGATTGACACGAGTGAGAGGCAATTTCAAACAAGTGAGAGAGCCAGAGAGTTCTGAGTGTGACGTCGCACTTGCCTTTTGAATCGCCTGCTCCTGCACACACTTAAAAGAACAAGTTAGATCTGTTCTTAGGCTCAGCCCCTTGTGCTAAAATGATAAAAACTAACTCCGTAATTTGTCAAGGGGCCGAGCCTTATTGAATAGGCGAAAAGACATGAAATAAAGCATACTAGAGAAGCAATATGTACACACATTTTTTTGATTTTTTCTGAAAATATATATTTTTTGGATTTTGGGAATCTTTTGATTTTTTTTGGAATTTTGAAGTTTTGATTTTTTTTTTTTGGGTTTTGAGGATCTTTTGATTTTTTTTGATTTTGAGGTTTGATTTTTTTGGGTTTCGAGGATCTTTGATTTTTTTAGATTTTTGAAGTTTTGAATTTTTTTTGGGTTTTGAGGATCTTTTGATTTTGAGATTTTTTTGATTTTTTTGAAATTTGAAAATTTGATTTTTGGTAACACACTTCTTAATCTTGACGATTACCTTGAGTCTTGCCTCCATCTCACCTTGACGAGTAAATTTATGTGCAACGCATATTCATCTTAGGTTCGCTAAGATTTCTTACCCCTGGACGTCAATGTTCCAACACAGACCAAGTGTAGGGATTCTTTGGTCATTTTAGGGAGGATAGGAAGAATATAAATGTGATAAGACTTAATCTCGGGGTCGGGGTTACTGACTTGTAAGACTTGCAACGAGTACGCCACATGTGAGATTCATCTGTTGTCCAGAGACTTTAGGGCCATAATATTTTCTTCTTTGCTTGGGGCATGCGTGCGACCGGGCTCAAGGGCGTCCCGCGGGGAACTGTACTGCCACTCTTTAACATGCCCCTTCATTTTATCATTTTGTCACTTTATTCTTGTGCTATATGCTTTTCTTAGAACTGCCCGTCCCTCTTTGAGACTTCAAACACATGGTTTATACTGTTGCAGGTTTACAGGTTAGCCTCCCCCTTGCCTCGAGACCTTGTCTGAGTTGGGAGAGAATTGACATTTTGCTCCCTTGAGCGAGGGCTAAGCGAGAACACCATACATGGAGGGGCAATGACCTTAGGTTACCGTGTTGAGTATGTAATTGCGCATGAATATTATTCCGCCAATAGGAGAGGGAGCAAGACACCTGGCAAACGGCTACCTGTCAATTGGTGTTGTTATCAAAAGACTAATTATCAGGGTAGAATCTTTTAAGATATAATCCATTCCTGGATGAGAGAGTTCATCGCCATCGGCATTCACTAGCCTATATGCCTTCCCCGGGTACACTTCTTTAACGACGTACGGCCCCTCCCAGTTTGCAGACAATTTGACCTTGGACCTCCAGGTTTTATGAAATTTCGCTTCAAAACCATGTCTCCTTCTTGAAACTTACGCTCATTACTTTCTTTTGAAAAGATCTTGAGAGTCTATTTTGATATGAAACCACATGATCGGCTGCAACTAGACGCCGTTCGTCTAAGAGTTCTAGTTGTGTAAGCAACGCCTCTCGATGTTCATCGGATTAGTTCCTTGTCCAGCTGAATTCTTAGCGAAGGGATGAGGATCTTATGTGGACATACCGCTTCCATTCCATATGTAAGTGAGAAAGGAGTTTGCCCCGTGGGCATGCGGATGGAGGTGCGGTAGGCCCACACAGCCTCAATTAGCTTTCTGGCCAGTCAGCGAATTTATTAGACTCACAGGTTTTTCTTCAGAATTTTCAAAAGTGTTTTATTTGTGGCTTCGGCCTGGCTGTTGCCCTGTGGATAATAAGGATGAATGATGTAGGAAATATTGAACCTCTTACACAGGTCTTGAAGCTCTTGGGATATGAACTGCGGTCCATTGTCGGTGACGAGGCTGCCTGGTACTCCAAACCGCGCAATGATGTTCTTTATGATGAATCTACACACGGTCGAACCTTTGATTTCTGCAAATGCTTCTGCTTCGGCCCACTTGGTGAAATACTCAGTAGCAGTGAGGATGAGGATTTTTGTTTTATCTGAGCATTAGGATCACCAAGGGGCCCGATGATATCAAAGGCCCACATGGAGAAAGGCCAAGGAGAAGATAGTGGATGCAAAGAGGAAGACGGAGCATGGATTTTATCGACATGGATTTGCATCTGACACACCCTACGAACGTAGGCGGCACAGTCCTCTAGGGTTGGCCAGTAGTAGCCTTGCCTAAGGATCTTTTTGGCTAACATCTGACCGTTCACATGCCCTCCGCATTCACCGGAGTGGGATCCTTCTACTATCTTCCAAGCCTCTTCATCGGTCACACATCTAAGGAGCATGCCATTTAGAGCGCGTCTGTAAAGAACTTCACCCACGAGGGTATACTTTAATGCCGCTCTAAACGGATAGCTCGCCTACTTCTTCTGCTCAGCTTCTTCCGGGAGGGTACCGTCTCTGCAAAATTGCTCAATCTCATGGTACCACGACCTCTCTTCTTCCATCAATTCTCCTAATTCAACAAGCAACAATTCCTTCACTTCTTTCTTCTCTGCCTTCAAAACTAGGGAGCTCCTAAGGTTTGAGAACCAGGTCCTGAGTTGAGGGAGCTTCTAACCTCTGAACAGTGATAGTCTCTGCACTACGGCTGAGAGGGAAGGAGAGAGACGAAGCTACGATGCCAGCGCATCGGCCAGAATGTTTTGAGAGCGAGGAGTATGAATGTAGATGAGTTGACGGAATTGCTTGGCTAGGAGCGTGACCAGATCATGATAGGTTTGAGTTTGGGGTCACGAGTGCGATAGGTAGAGAGGACTTGCCGAAGAACGAGCTGAGAATCTCCTATGATCTTGAGGTGACGCGCGCCTAAAAGGTAGGCAAGCTTAAGACCGGGTAGGAGGCCTCATACTCGGAGATATTATTGTGGCGTAGAACTGGAGTTGATAAGCCAAAGGATGGTGATCCCTTCTGGGTGAGCAAGACTGCACCTATGCCCCTTCCCCTAGATTGAGAGCTCCATCGAAGTGGAGCGACCAGAAGGGATCATGAGAGACAAGTGATAGGCTTTCATCGGGGAATTCCTCTTGAACCATATCACTATGAGGAGAGGGAGGTGAGCAAGATGCTCAGCAATTGCATACCCTTTTATGGCTTTCTGAATGATAAAGGAGATATCAAACTGAGAGAGGAAACTTTGCCAGCGTGCTAATCTGTCGGCGAGGACTGGCTTTTGCAGGAGATACCTAATAGGATCCATTCTAGAAATCAAACTCACCTTATGAGCTAGGAAGTAGTGCTTCAATTTTTGCACCACTCAGACTAGCGCTGCACAGGTTTTCTCCATTGTGGTGAGTTTGAGCTCGGAAGGATTGAAGAGCCTAGATAGGTAGTAGACTGCCCTTTCTTTGCCGGATTCATCATGCTGAGCAAGGACAGCTCCTAGGGAGTCCTCAATTGTTGACAGATATAGGATTAAGGGTTTCCCAGGGCTAGGCGCCTGAAGCACGGGTGGATTCATAGATAACTTTTGAGCTCATCGAAGGCCTCTTGGCACTTATCATTCCATTCAAATTAACTCCTCCTCTCAATAGTTCGTAAAGGGACTGCATCTTTGAGTGTTGAGATATAAATCTCCTTATGAACTGAGTCGACCAATCAAACCTCGAAGCTCAGATATATTCTTGGGAGGAGGCATTTCATTTATTGCTTTGGCCTTGTGCGGGTCTATCTGAATCCCCCGTTTACTAACTATGAAGCCTAGCAACTTTCCTGAGGAAACTCCAAACACGCACTTCTTTGGATCATCTTCAATTGATACTCTTGTGCGCGACAGAAGACTTTGGCAAGTACGGAGGAATGTTCTCTTTCGAGTTTTCGACTTCACCATAATATCATCCACGTAAACCTCAACATCAATGTATCATGTCGTGAAGATAGCTAACATTGCTCTTTGATAAATGGCACCGAATTCTTTAGTCCAAACGGCATAACCACATAGCAATATGTCCCCCATGGAGTGGTGAAGGAGGTCTTCTCTTGATCCTCCGGGGCTAGACGAATTTGGTTGTAACCGGAATATCCATCCATGAATGATAGAGTTTCGAACCCTACTGTATTATCGATCAAGACATCTAAATGAGGTAAGGGGAAATCATCTTTAGGACATGCCTTATTCAAGTCCCGGAAGTCTATGCAGATACGTACTCTTCCGTCCTTCTTCATCACTGGGACAATGTTTGCCACCCATAGAGGACTACACGATGAACTTAGCTTTGTGTAGTTTATCAATTTCCTCTTTCATCTTCAAAGCAATGTGGGGGAGGAATCTCCTTAGCTTTTGCTTGATGGCAACTGCCCCTGGCTTTAGGATCAACCTATGTTCTACCAAATCGGGGTCACGCCGGGCATGTCATCATAGGACCAGGCAAATGAATCCTTGAACTCCCTCAACATCTCTATGAGTGCTTCTTCTTCTTCAGGAGGGAGGCCGGAAGCTATGGTCAAAAGCCTGGGGTCCTCTTCAGTTCCCACGTTTACCTCCTTAGTAGGTTCATCGACTGCTGAGGTAGGTTCATCGAATCTCCTCATACCACTAGCATACGCCTCAGCAGCATCCACTATTTTACCATTATTCTCATCTAATGGGTCCTCTTCGGTTACAATTTCATATATCCCAAAGCCATTGTCTAGCCCTTCCTCTATCGGCATCTCCTAAGTTCAAAGCCACTGCTTCTTTGACGAACTCTTCGACAGCTAGAAGAGCGCCACACCTCTGACTAAGTCTAAGAGATATCTACGGGGTATGCCACTACCCTTCTTTTTTCTAGACGGGGACGGGACTTACTAGAAACTACCCCTGAACTTAAGCTAGATTTGATGTTTACAGGAGGCTTTGGACAAGCGTCCAGAGGTTTATTGGAAAGAAAACAAGGGTGCGGCAGGGCCGCGGAGGTCCTCCGATGGGACTGGAGGAGGAAGCGGGCCACCTGAGCTCAGGGTGCCGGCAATAGCATCGGGGTGTAGGGGAGCAAAAGCCCCTCACCCGAATCGCCCGAAATGGCCAGTCTGACCACCAGGAGAAGGCACGAATAGAGCGAACGAAGGACGACGATGGCCGCCGGGGAGCAGATGTGACGGGGATCGCCGTCAAGAGCGGGAGCAGGAGAGGGTGACGGGGATCGCCGTCGAGAGCAGGAGCAGGAGGGCGGTGATGGGGATCGCTGTCGAGAGCAGGAGCAGGAGGCGGTGATGGGGATCGCCGTCGAGAGCAGGAGCAGGAGGTAGTTGACGGGATCGCCGTCGAGAGCAGGAGCGGAGGGAGGTGACAGGGATCGCCGTCGGAAGCAGGAGCAGGATGGGGTGACGGGGATCACCGTCGGAAGCAGGAGCAGAGGGGGGTGATGGGGTCGTCGTCGGAAGCAGGAGCAATAGGGGGTGACGGGGATCGCCGTCGAGAGCAGGAGCAGAGGGAGGTGACGGGGATTGCCGTCGAGAGCAGGAGCAGGAGGAGGTGACGGGGATCTCCGTCGGAAGCGGGAAGACCCACACTTTTTTTTTTTGAATTTTTTTTTGTTATATTTTTTGTTTTTGATTTTTTTTTAATTTTGAATTTTCTATATCTTTTTTGTTTTATTTTGTTTATTTTTTTGATTTTTGATTTTTTTGAATTTTTTTTGGATAAAAGGATTACATTAGATTAAATGGCTTCGGGAAAAAAAAAAGACAGGACCAAACCATTAAAGAAAATGATGAAGCGGGGTGAAGGACGAATGAACGCCTCAACGGCGGTGGGTGAGATTTGGACAATGAAGGGAGAGGCAAGGAATGAAACTAACATTAAAATTGAGTATGGACGAAACAAAACGAGTAGGAGGCCGGGAGAACCCTGGCCAGAGCTTCTGTATAAGCAGGGTGAATGATCCAACTGACTGTCCTCCCAAGTCCAGGCAACTGTCGCCTGGTGGTGGTTGCTGATGTGGATAGCGCTGCCACTTGCGGCACATCTTCTTCGCTGAACATCCGATTGACCGTAGAAATAAGGTCTTCTAATTCTAGCTCTTCTTCCTCAGCTTCTGATTTTTCAAACAACAGACTAACTGATGAGACAACACATCTTGATCCGGATCCTCAGTATCTTCTTCGGCTCTCTTCTTTTTGTTGGGCCGCTGTTCCTCTAAAACTCGATAAGCTGATCTGGGTACTTCCGTTTGTGGTGTTATATCCGGGCTGGATGGGCCCCTTGACATGTGCTCATACAAGGACCAGGTGAGTGGGCCATGGTCCGGTTGCGACGGAGATGAGAAACGGCCCACTCTGAGTACCCAAGGCCATGCTTCGTGAATTTCTTGGTGCTAGCCACGGTCTTGGTTCGCCCCTGGAGGTGGGCACCTAGACCTCTTCTAACTGACTCCCAGCCTGAACATGATGTCCCACCCTTTTGCATTTGCGTTCACGCCTTTCCTGATTGCCACTACCGGTTGAGAACACAATTGGGCGGTTAGAAGAGAAGGTATAGGCCCAAGTGTAGTTGACATCAAGCACCGAGATGATGGGCCTATTGGATGGCCATACCGACGGCAGCACTCTCTCAAAGGCTTCCACTGTATGTGTTGTCGTCACACTTTTTACCTTGACTATCCGCCCTTGGAAGGGGAATTTCAGACACTGATGTGCTGTAGATGGCACTGCCCCTAATGACTCAATCCATGGGGCCCTAAGATGGCCTTGTAGGTGATCAATGTTCAATACATAGATAGCCACAGACATGACGAGAGGGCCCAATTCTGCTTGCAAAGTGATGACTCCATGGCAGGCATGTCGCGAATTGTCATACGCAGCGATGGTGGTAGGCGTGGGCTGCAGTTGACGTTCCGATATGTTGCACGCTCTAAGAGTGCTTAGGGACATACATAATAGAGGCTCCTGTGTCCACTAGAGCTGCATCGACGGCTACTTTGTTTATGTGAGTGTCACACATAAGGGCATTTTTCTGGCTTCGGGGCAGCCAAGTCACCGTCAGAAAGGTAATGGCGGGTCCTCTGTTCACTATTGAGAGCACTGAGGGTAGGTTGTCCGGATTCATGTCTTCGCTGACCATGACTCTTTGCAAAAAGGCCCTGAGAGCGTCCTAGTGAGTCTGAGATCTCTTAATGAGTTCTAATATGGAAATCTTAGCGGGGGTCTGATCAAGGTGCTTCAGGATATCATATTGGGTTCCCGTGCCGGATCAATCTCTTCTGTATCTTGTTGCTGTTGATTGTTGATTTGTTGGCTTGGTTGACCTGACATAGGCACGGATGCATAGGGTACATCCGATGGAACATTCGCCCGCTCCGGAGGCAAGATTATGGTGGAGTGGAGGGTAGGGGTGTCAAGGAAAGGGTTGGCTAGTAATGGTGCTGGTGTAGGGGAGAAAGGGATGTTGTTGGGTGGAGGAATAATGGGTGACATGACCAGGGAATAGGATGGCGAGGTGATGGTGGCAATGTGGGTGTGAGGGAGGGAGGCATGGTGGATGTAGGTGCGGGAGCAGCGGGCGTGACGTGAGAAATAACCAGAAGCTGGCCTACCTCATGGTCGTCATCGAAGACCCACTGGGCTTCTGGTGGTGGATGGTGGATGACGGGGTTAACATGCGCAGGTGGAGGAGGTGGTGGAGCTGGTTGAGGGTTCGGAGCAGGCTGATGTTGCGGCATGGAATTACGGATTATGCCTAGATCATTCGCCGGCTGCTGCGGCTGTTGCTGTTGCTGGTATTGCTGCTGGAAGGGATGGTACTACTGTTTGTTGTTGCTGTTGTTGTTGTTGCTGCGGCTTCTGTCACCTCTGTTGTTGCTGCTGTGCCTCTGGCCCTGCTGGTCCCTCAAAGTTGGATCAATCTCTTCATCTCTGCCCAATCAATCTGGTTCTGCTCATGGAGATCATAAATCATGTCCCGGAATTGGAAGCAATCGGACACATTATGGCCCGGATGACGATGATGAGGAAGTACTTTGTTTGATCGGCCGCCATATTCCAATTTGCCTTCTCAGAGGGAGTCTTAAGGCATTTAGTGACATGAGGGCTGCAAAGACATCAGCTATAGATTCGGGCAATGGAGGGTATTGAGCTCTCTTGGGTCCATTGGGCTTCCTAGGGGCATAGCCATTTTGAGGTGGAGGGACTTGAGAGTATTGGCGCTGATCTTGAGGAGGATTTTGTCCTTGGGGAGGTGGCTGCCTATTGTTGTTGTTGTTCCAAGACTGTTGGGTTTGCTGGGTATAGGGAGACCTACCTACCGGGCCTTGGGGATTGCTAACGGCACCTACTTGTTCATTGGTCTGGATCCCCTCGGTGACTGGGCCTTGCGGCTTCTTGGCATAATGGGCATTGGGGGTCTCGAACATGGAATGTATAGGCGAGTCCTTAAGTTGGGTTTGAATGAAATGGGCTCGGCTATATAGTTGGTGCATGTTAGAAATGTCGTTCATAGCCAGAATAGCTCAATAGGCTGGTGTGGCGTTGGAGATCAACATTTTACCTTTTCCTCCTCAGGCATTGGGCAACGGACCTTGGCGGCCAAGGAGCGCCACCGGTCAGCATAGGTGGAGAACTCCTCTTCTGCTTCATCTTTTCAGCTACCAAATCCACAAAGAGTATTCGGATCCCACCCGATCCTGAATTGATGTAGAAACTTTTCTTGGACGATTTGAAAGTCCTCGGCTTCCTCGGGAGGCAATGAATAGAACCACTCCAAAGCTGGACCATCTAAGGATTTTCTGAATAGGTACGCCATGAGATGGCGATCATACTTGTGTGGTGCTGATTCATAGACGAAGTCCTTCAAATGAACATAGGGGTCTCCTACCCCAGAGTATCGACGATATACAGGGAGCTCGGACTGGGGAGGCACCCGAGGTATTGGAAGGATGGGAAGGCAATGTCTACCTTCCTAGGATCGATCTGTCTCTGGAGGTCATGAAGCTCCTTCTTCATGTTTGTCCACTCCGCAAAGAAATCGGAGGGGGATTGGACTTGATGCGTAGAGACAAGGGAGCGTGGCTGCTCAAAGGAATGAGACCTCTCGCGATGGAGAAGAGCTGGTTCGGCCGTATACTACGTAGTTGAAGGGGATCGAGGCTGAACATCTCGCGGGGAAGGTAGCTTGGTTCTGAAAAATGAATGGCCCGAGGACGGAGAGGTGTAGGATCTGCCCCAGACGAAGAAAGGTGGGGAGCTGACGCGACGTTGGCGCAGGAATCCGTCGGTCGGGCTGAATTTTGACCCCAGGGAAATGAAGGTTGTTTCCCCTTGGAAGCGCTATGAACTCTCGGACTTGGTCTGGAGTGAGGTGAGGAAGGAGCTGGCTGAATTGAGAATGGGGGTCATCACCCCCAGGAGGAGAAGGAGGACGGGATCGAATCTCGGTGATGGAGGGAGGCTGGATATGTAACGTTGCGCGTTTTCCCGATCCCCGTGGATCCAGTTTAGTGGGTTTAGTGGCCCATGTGAGGCCATTAGTGTGGTGTGTTTTCTTACTAGATCCTTACCGGGTTTGGTTTGGTCCGTGTTGGTGTTCAGCTTGCTGGACACAGTGTGTTGGCATCCAGGTGGGTGACGTCGACTGTGTGTTGACGGCAGTGGTGTGCCGTTAACATGGTGTTAACGTCCATCGATGAGGACGTCGACTGTTGATCTTGGCGTCAAGCTTTGTGGACATCTAGTTGTGGCGGTCTGGTTAAACGGCCAAAGGGTTGACGTTAACCTGGCATGTCCTGTATTTTTATGGCAGACCCGAGCTCTGTTCTTTCCCCTCTCTCTCCTTCCTCTTCCCCCACCTTCACCCTTGAGCTTCTTCGCGAGTTCTGACGGTCGGCGGGAGCTCGTGGGAAGGCCGTGGTGCGCGTGGTAGCGGCAGATCGGGCGGGGAATGACAGATTGGAGCGCGGTGTTCGTGGGACTTTTCTCGGGTTTCGGCGTGATTCGAGGTTCTTCGGGAGTTTAATTGCGTTTCTGAGGTAGGGGTCGAGCCCTGTTAGCTTGTTAGAACATTAAAACACGACTTAATCACTTGAACCAGCATTTTTATTGTATTTTCGGATCAAGTCGTACCATGCGGGGTTAAGGGTGGTTTGATGAATTTAATGTGTAAAGCATGTTGTAATGGGTTGTTCCGGGTTCTAGTATGTTAAAGACCATTTTATATGTTTTTCTGTAGTTTAAACGGTTGGAAAACCTGTAGAGCTGATTAGGGTTTCTGTAGGGTTTTAGGCCGGAGAACTTGGCGTCAAGATCGCTTGCCGCCAAGATCACCAGCCGAGAGATAAACGGCTAGATCGCTTGCCGTTTACTTCCTTCAAACGGCAGTCGATGTTGCCGCCAACCTGTGCATGTATCCATGCAGTGTGTTTACGTAGTTTTCCTGGTTATGAATATTGTGTGATTGTGTGTGCATGGCGATGACCGGTGTGAGCCAGTGCACTTGTTATGCTCTTGGAGCATACTGCTCATGTAATGGGCATGTTTTACGTAAATGATATGTGATGTACGTAATCGCTTTCCGTGGTATGTGTGGTGTGTTGGCACTCGTGGCACTCTTGGAGTGCGTTGTCCATGTGTTGGACATGTGGTTTACGTGGAAGACATGTGGTACACCATCCAGGGTGTAATATACATGTATTGCCTACGTGGTTTGAGTGTGTGTGTGTGCTACACACTCTGTTGTAATATAATTCTGGTAATTTATCGTAGTAACTGGGCAGTGAGGTTCTTGTGTGAGCCTAGCCATGAATTTGTGGTGTTTGGGCAGTGAAGGTCATATGTGGACCTAGCCCTGATTTGTTGTTGTCTTTCGAATAGTGTTATATTGATTTATGTGTTAAGTGGTCTGTGTTGCCACGTAGGTCATTTCGTGACCATGATAGGCAAGTTTGTGGTTCAGTTATGTGTTGGTGTGGGATAGCTTTGGGGTCACACGGTGACCGATGTTAAGCTAATCCTAACACTTGTATATTGTGAATTATAAGAAAAGGTTATATGTATAAGTATCGGTGGTTGTGCTAGCCGAGTGTGGTGGTCCGGCGCCTATTCCGAATGCCTCTCTAGTCGGGTACCCCAGGTTCTTTGTGAGCCAGGCACGTGTGTTTGTTGTGCTCGGGGTTTTGTCCCGGTACTTGTGTTGTACCGTTGAGGTCTGTGTCGTCTTCCTGGACACCCTCACTCTTGTGCTTGAGTTGTACGTCCGGCTGAGGGAAAGATGACAGTAGGGCAGCGGCTTGTGTTGTGGGTGTGTAGTCGCTTGTAGCGCGCTCGTAGTTGGGGGTACGGACACCAGTAGTCGACACTGGTCCCCAGCTAGTCCTGTTTTCCAGTGCCTCACTTTAGAGTGCTCGGCCAGAGACTCTAGAGGTGCCAGGCATGGGCCTGCAGTTGTGTGTCTGCAGGTGTGGTGTTGGTTGGTCTCCACAGTTGTTTGACTTCTTCCTAGTGGAGCGGCAGTTGGACCTTTCGTCCGTGACTGCGAGACTGAGAGGTTGTTCTTGTGTTGTGTTGCCCGGTTAATATTGGCCTGATCAGCCAGTAGTCCGTTCCCGTGTGGTGGCGTCGTTCTTTCTGACTCGTGCTTTGCCAGTGATTGTGGTTTGTGAGTTTGTGACTCGTGGTCGAGGTTTGACCAGTTCGAGGTGTGCCCTGGTGTTGGCACAGTTGTGTCTCAGTTGTGGTTTATGTGACTCGTCGATTAAGGTTTCACCTGTAATATTGTGCCTAATTAAGGTATAAATATAGTTCAGTGTGGTGTTTATCATCTACCTGTACCCTTGTTCGGGTGTTTGTGTTGTGGTACCTCAGAGTAGTAGGTACCTATTTTCCTTAAGGTTACTTTGTAGTTTTGTGGTGGTACATTGTGTACCAATCTTTCCGGGTACTTGTGTGTTGTGGAGGTCTTGTGGTTTGACCTGCCACTTGTTGTATCCTAACTATTCTAAGTAGATCTTTGTTTATAATTTATTGTGGATTAGTTTGTGATTATTAATTATGTTACCTTTGTGGTAATTTGCCGATGAGGCTTATGGCCTAGGCATATTGTGGTTTAGTTGAGCTATGCTCCGTGGAGGCCGTGTGAGACCTTCCACAGTTTGAGTTTTACTCATCTTGGGTATGATTCCAATTATAGCTTTAGTGTGTTATGGATTGGCTTCGTGTTAGCCAGTTCCATTACCTTTGAGTAGTTCTGTTGTAAAATGGTTGGGAGTATAAGGACCAGCTCTTTATTAGCAGTCCTATTACTCAAGTGTTTGAGGTTCGCCTGTGAAGCTTGTAGCCTGGGCAGTGACTTGCCTGTGTGGCTTATAGTTTAGGCAACCCGTTGTTGTAGCAGTGTGCCAGTGAGACTGTGGTTTAGGCACTTTGGTTGTTGGGCTGACTAATGATATTATGTTAGTCCTGTAGTCCTACTTTTCTCTGAGGACGTTATGTTTATATTATAAGCATGTTTAATTGTTTTTATTGTAATGATGTGAGCATGAAATGGTTTGGCTATTATTGTTGCCAGTGAGACCCATTGGGGTCGAGGTGTTTGTGGTTACAGTGTTGTTTTGGGTAGCCCCTACTGAGCCAGTGACTTGTTGAGGCTCACTCCCCTACAGTTCTTTTCAGGGCTTGCCGTGTGTTTGGCTTGCAGTGGCGTTGTGACAGACTTGTACCACCAGCAGTAGTTTAGTAGTTAGTTTGTGTGAGCCTGTGCTCCCTCGGGGTATGCCCCAGGTAGTTGTACTCTTTTTAATTGGACATGTTTTAATGTAATGGGACAGTTGTACATAATGTGAATAGATATAAGCACATGTACTTTCTTGTGTCTTATATTCTTGTGGTTTGTCTTTTTGTACTCTTACTGGACTCGTGTGAGATATCCCTTGCGACACTTCAGTGCGTTCGCGGGAGGCGGATCTGGATATGGAGCCTTAATGGGCATAAATACCCCGGTCCGTTACAAGTGGTATCAGAGCAATGTCCAGTTGGAATATGAAAAGACATTGAAAGTACAATGTCCCAATACATGGATTAATGTCCACTGCTGGTAGTAAGTCTGTGGTTTTGTGTGATATGAAGTAGTTTTTACGTGAGCTTTGGCACGTAAACCGTGAGTTTTTGTTTGTTAGATTGGTAATTGTGAGCAGATGTTGTGCCATAATGTGAATAGTGGCATAAGTTGTGTGGTTGTATCCTGGCACTAGTGCAGTTAAAGCAGTTAAAGTATAGTACTTAAAAGTTTTCAGTTGCAGAGATTAGAAGAGAAAGGTAAAGTAGTGCCTTGAGAGGATATACTTGTTGTATGTTAATAAAGTGCAGAGTTAGCAGAAAGAAGTATAGAGTATTTCTGTGATAGATCAGTTTGGTTGTTAAAGATTTACAGTTAATGAATTGAAGAGATTAGCAAATTTGGATATGGAATTCAGTAAGTTATAATGAGATAGAAAGTTGGCAGAGACAGGTGCATAGTAAAGGTGATAAGGATCAGGTCAGTGTGTGTGTGATAAATTGCAGTTGAGCTGTGGCATTAGAGACTTGAGTCAGTGGATATTAAGAAACAGTGTGGATGAAAATGTGATTAGAGTCATGAAGAGTTTGATATGATCAAGAAAGGCAGGCCAGCTTTAAAAGAGGTATCAATACATATAAGAGCAGTGATTTATGGCAAATAGATTCAATATGTCCGAGATCAGAAATCTGAGAAAAGTGTTGTTATGAATAATGATAATAGTAAGAAGTGTGATATGAAGATTTGTATAAATATATTTGAAAGGATTAATTGAATAAAGAAAGAGAGAAAAAGAAGGATTAATGTGCAATAAGGATTTGTGAAATTTGCACAAGAGGAATATTTAGTTGATGATTGGTAGTTTAGATAAGAAAAGATATGGATTAGAGAAAGAAAGAATTTGGCAATGATGGAGTGAATAAGATCAGATGAGTCAGGAAATGTCAATTAAAGTTTGCATATTGATGCAAAAAATGATTTAATTGAGCAGAAAGGAATTGTTATCTAGAGTTTCGTGCAGAAGCAAGAATAATTAATTAAAGAATATTTGGAAGTTTATGAAACAAAGCTATGAGATTAGCCAGAGAATATCAGTAAAGTAGGAAAGATATATGAAAAGTGCAATATGTCAATAGTGATTTGGCAGATCAGAAATTGCAGTAATTTCTTCAGCAGGAATTAATTGATGGGATGCTTTGAGAAGCAGTTGAAGTCAGAAGAAAGCAATTGAAAGTATATTGTGAACATAATTGTGGAATATTTTGCAAAAGTGTTCAGTGTGATCTAGTAGCGCAGCGGAAGCAGAAGCAAGAAAGATTTATATTCATAAATTGTTCAAGCTTTGCTGAGATAAAAAGAAAGTGTAAAGTTTTGCGCAGCGGAATAAAGGAACATAATTTATTATGGTTTTTAATCAGAGATCGGCTTTAAGCGGTATGAACAGAATAATATGAAAGAGCAGAAAATTCAAAGATGGTGATTGGTTTTCTTTGAGAAAAATGTCAGTTGTGAATATAAATGTAGATGAGGCAAGATAACGGCAGACAGTGAAATGGAAAGGAAAATGGTGGCATGAAAGAATATTACAGTGTAAGATATTTGAGAAAGGTAAAGTAGTCTCGAAAGAAATGTTGCAAACACAGCCCAGAAATTGTGGAAGCAGGTTCAGTCCAAGGAGATAAAGCGCCATTGGCAAGGTAGGATCACCTACATTAAAAGCTAAAGAAAGGCAATGGAATTGACAGAACAGAGTAATTATGAGATGATTGAAAGGCTGAAGCAGAGAAAGAGTATCCTACTTGTTCTGTGTTGACTTTATTGTTTTTAGGTGATAATTTGGTTTATTGTGATTGTTTTATATGTCGAGGATGATTTTTTTTTAGGTGATAAAATGTAACGTTGCGCGTTTTCCGGATCCCCGTGGATCCAGGTTAGTGGGTTAGTGGCCCATGTGAGGCCCATTAGTGTGGTGTGTTTCTTACTAGATCCTTACCGGGTTTGGTTTGGGTCCGTGTTGGTGTTCAGCTTGCTGGACACAGTGTGTTGGCGTCCAGGTGGGTGACATCGACTGTGTGTTGACGGCAGTGGTGTGCCGTTAACATGGTGTTAACGTCCATCGATGAGGACGTCGACTGTTGATCTTGGCGTCAAGCTTTGTGGACGTCTAGTTGTGGCGGTCTGGTTAAACGGCCAAAGGGTTGACGTTAACCTGGCATGTCTGTGTTTTTATGGCAAACCCGCTCTGTTCTTTCCCCTCCTCTCCCTTCCTCTTCCCCACCTTCACCCTTGAGCTTCTTCGCGAGTTCTGACGGTCGGCGGGAGCTCGTGGGAAGGCCGTGGTGCGCGTGGTAGCGGCAGATCGGGCGGGGAATGACGGATTGGAGCGCGGTGTTCGTGGGACGTTTCTCGGGTTTCGGCGTGATTCGAGGTTCTTCGGGAGTTTAATTGCGTTTCTGAGGTAGGGGTCGAGCCCTGTTAGCTTGTTAGAAACATTAAAACATGACTTAATCACTTGAACCAGCATTTTTATTGTATTTTCGGATCAAGTCGTACCATGCGGGGTTAAAGGGTGGTTTGATGAATTTAATGTGTAAAGCATGTTGTAATGGGTTGTTCCGGGTTCTAGTATGTTGAAGGAACCATTTTTATATGTTTTTCTGTAGTTTAAACGGTTGGAAAACCTGTAGAGCTGGATTAGGGTTTCTGTAGGGTTTTAGGCCGGAGAACTTGGCGTCAAGATCGCTTGCCGCCAAGATCACCAGCCGAGAGATAAACGGCTAGATCGCTTGCCGTTTACTTCCTTCAACGGCAGTCGATGTTGCCGCAAACCTGTGCATGTATCCATGCAGTGTGTTTACGTAGTTTTCGAGTTATGAATATTGTGTGATTGTGTGTGCATGGCGATGACCGGTGTGAGCCAGTGCACTTGTTATGCTCTTGGAGCATACTGCTCATGTAATGGGCATGTTTTACGTAAATGATATGTGATGTACGTAATCGCTTTCCGTGGTATGTGTGGTGTGTTGGCACTCGTGGCACTCTTGGAGTGCGTTGTCCATGTGTTGGACATGTGGTTTACGTGGAAGACATGTGGTACACCATCCAGGGTGTAATATACATGTATTGCCTACGTGGTTTGAGTGTGTGTGTGCTACACACTCTGTTGTAATATAATTCTAGTAATTTATCGTAGTAACTGGGCAGTGAGGTTCTTGTGTGAGCCTAGCCATGAATTTGTGGTGTTTGGGCAGTGAAGGTCATATGTGGACCTAGCCCTGATTTGTTGTTGTCTTTCGAATAGTGTTATTTGATTATGTGTTAAGTGGTCTGTGTTGCCACGAAGGTCATTTCGTGACCAATGATAGGCAAGTTTGTGGTTCAGTTATGTGTGGTGTGGGATAGCTTTGGGGTCACACGGTGACCGATGTTAAGCTAATCCTAACACTTGTATATTGTGAATTATAAAAAAGGTTATATGTAAAGGTATCGTGGTTTGTGCTAGCCGAGTGTGGTGGTCCGGCACCTATTCCGGAATGCCTCTCTAGTCGGGTACCCCAGGTTCTTTGTGAGCCAGGCACGTGTGTTTGTTGTGCTCGGGGTTTTGTCCCGGTACTTGTGTTGTACCGTTGAGGTCTGTGTCGTCTTCTGGACACCCTCACTCTTGTGCTTGAGTTGTACGTCCGGCTGAGGGAAAGATGACAGTAGGGCAGCGGCTTGTGTTGGGGTGTGTAGTCGCTTGTAGCGCGCTCGTAGTTGGGGGTACGGACACCAGTAGTCGACACTGGTCCCCAGCTAGTCCTGTTTTCCAGTGCCTCACTTTAGAGTGCTCCGGCCAGAGACTCTAGAGGTGCCAGGCATGGGCCTGCAGTTGTGTGTCTGCAGGTGTGGTGTTGGTTGGTCTCCACAGTTGTTTGACTTCTTCCTAGTGGAGCGGCAGTTGGACCTTTCGTCCGTGACTGCGAGACTGAGAGGTGTTCTTGTGTTGTGTTGTCCGGGTTGGATATTGGCCTGATCAGCCAGTAGTCCGTTCCCGTGTGGTGGCGTCGTTCTTTCTGACTCGTGCTTTGCCAGTGATTGTGGTTTTTTGTGGTTGTGACTCGTGGTCGAGGTTGACCAGTTCGAGGTGTGCCCTGGTGTTGGCACAGTTGTGTCTCAGTTGTGGTTTGTGTGACTCGTCGATTAAGGTTTCACCTTTAATGTGCCTAATTTAAGGTATAATATAATTATAGTTCAGTGTGGTGTTTATCATCTACCTGTACCCTTGTTCGGGTGTTTGTGTTGTGGTACCTCAGAGTAGTAGGTACTATTTTCCTTCGAAGGTTACTTTGTAGTTTTGTGGTGGTACATTGTGTACCAATCTTTCCGGGTACTTGTGTGTTTGGAGGTCTTGTGGTTTGACCTGCCACTTGTTGTATCCTAACTATCTAAGTAGATCTTTGTTTATAATTTATTGTGGATTAGTTTGTGATTATTAATTATGTTACCTTTGTGGGTAATTTGCCGATGAGGCTTATGGCCTAGGCATATTGTGGTTTAGTTGAGCTATGCTCCGTGGAGGCCGTGTGAGACCTTCCACAGTTTGAGTTTTACTCATCTTGGGTATGATTCCAATATAGCTTTAGTGTGTTATGGATTGGCTTCGTGTTAGCCAGTTCCATTACCTTTGAGTAGTTCTGTTGTAAAATGGTTGGAGTATAAAGGACCAGCTCTTTATTAGTAGTCCTATTACTCAAGTGTTTGAGGTTCGCCTGTGAAGCTTGTAGCCTGGGCAGTGACTTGCCTGTGTGGCTTATAGTTTAGGCAACCCGTTGTTGTAGCAGTGTGCCAGTGAGACTGTGGTTTAGGCACTTTGGTTGTTGGGCTGACTAATGATATTATGTTAGTCCTGTAGTCCTACTTTTCCTCTGAGGACGTTATGTTTATTATTATAAGCATGTTAATTGTTATTTATTGTAATGATGTGAGCATGAAATGGTTTGGCTATTATTGTTGCCAGTGAGACCCATCGGGGTCGAGGTGTTTGTGGTTACAGTGTGTTTTGGGTAGCCCCTACTGAGCCAGTGACTTGTTGAGGCTCACTCCCCTACAGTTCTTTTCAGGGCTTGCCGTGTGTTTGGCTTGCAGTGGCGTTGTGACAGACTTGTACCACCAGCAGTAGTTTAGTAGTTAGTGTTGTGTGAGCCTGTGCTCCCTCGGGGTATGCCACAGGTAGTTGTACTCTTTTAATTGGACATGTTTTAATGTAATAGGACAGTTGTACATAATGTGAATAGATATAAGCACATGTACTTTCTTGTGTCTTATATTCTTGTGGTTTGTCTTTTTGTACTCTTACTGGACTCGTGTGTGAGATATCCCTTGCGACACTTCAGTGCGTTCGCGGGAGGCGGATCTGGATATGGAGCCTTAATGGGCATAAATACCCCGGTCCGTTACAGGATATGCCCCGGAAAGTGGCCATGGAAGGTTGGGCCACCTCCTCGAGCAACCCAAGGGGAAGGGCATCGTCGGCAAGGACCCGGAATTGGTCCATGTCGAAGAGGGGATTATGATAAAGCACAAGGATTGGAGGGGACTGACTCGATCTCCCTAAACAATGACGCATACACCCCCAACCAACTGGGGATAGTGACACACCTAAACTCTATCACGACAAGAAAGACAGAGATGAGAAGGGGGATCAAAGCACTCAAGTTATCATGCTTAAAATGCAAATTTCGTAAGGTTTGAACTTGACCTTTTAAGTGAATTGATTAATGAGATGTCACTCGGTCATGCGGTCCCTAATAGGAATGGACTCAAGTGCTCGGGTATGGCTAAGGGTGGTGCACACTCACACACGAGGATGGCTCAAACTAAGGATACAACTGGTACAACCAGCCCGGCGAACCGCAACGTGCGTACGGCCACGGGGACTTACGGAGGTCCTCGGAAGGTGGGCCCGAGTCAGCCTACGAGTGCTCGTAGGTGAGAGGACTCACTCAACCAAGGGGGAACCTGATCAAATGGGATGAGCAGCGTATGCAAGGGACTAAATGCCCCAAATGTATGCAAGAATGAAGATAAGGAGCAAACAGGGCGACAGGACAAGTCCTCGGGCAGAGTCACGATGGCCGGGTACACCGCGACCCTATCGCGATAGCGCGGGCTGCCACGATAATGACAGAGGCCCGAAAACACAGTAAGTCACCCACCCAACTCAAACAGACTATCCTACAAAACTAAGAAACACCAAGAGACTCTATAATGATACAACATGAGTCAGGAAGCAGACAAAAACCGATTCATGGATAAAACAGTAACATACAAAGCAAACCTGATAACACGACGTTTGGCCAAGCTGCGACATGTTCGCGTCCTCTCTTGCTGCCGCGATAGTAACTGAAAACTTAAAAATAAAAATAAACGGAAAACGCGAACCTTGACAGGAAACTAACAGACAGAGACACGAGCAAACCTGATCTAGGCAATGTAACAAAGATGCATGCTCTCATGGGCATTGGATAGAGAGGACATGGTGTATAACAAACACTGACTCATAACGCGTCTCCCTGTTGCGTCGCGACAAGGTCGCGTCAACGCGATCGATCGCGACAATGACAGAGTAGGGAAATGCGCAGGAAACAAAGATCAAAACACTAACAGGGCACTATAATGACAAACAACAAGAAAGCATGGCAAGCAAACAGTCAGAAAATCTACGAGGGTGGCAGTGAAGGTCCCACCGTGATCGCCAAAAGGTGTCATCACATGGATTGTACCCCCCCTCGACACAAACATGGATACTAAAACTATAAACATAGAAAATAGGATGTGATCGCCACCTAGCAAGTCGCTTAAGAATGAAAAGAGATAATGGTTGACTTAAACTAGGAAAAGGAGAGAGAACAGGAACAGATGGTGTCGCGGTCGCCATGGGCGCCGCGATAGACTGATGTCGCGTCAGCTTTCGTCGACGCGTCTATGGTCGCGTCACCCTCGGCCGTCGCGTTCTCTAAATGCGGGAGAAATATGGTAAGGACCTTCTTCTCGTCCTCCAGCCGGCCGGAGAACCAGAGCTTCTCGTAGATTTCACCTGCTTGACTGCCAACCAAAGAAAATCACAAAGAAACGCCCTATTAGAATATGTTAAGCATAGTATCTACTCTAAAAATGGAAGGAAATGGGAGATCATGGTGGGAATGCACCTGGGGTGGTTTTGAACCCCTATGGGTGTGGGAAAACGTGGGTAAACAGTGAAAGTGCTCTATCTAAAAATAACACAAAAATGCATGTAGAAGTAAGAGGAGAGAAGGGAGAAGAAAATGAGCCCCATTGGGGCGACTCCCTGGCATGAGTGTAGCTCCAAAGATGTGCAAGAGCTCCAGGAGATCGTCGGAGTCACCCTCTTTACGTTCCGTGCTCCATTAATGGCGAAAGAAGTGGCTTTTGTGGAGTGGAAGGTCAAGGGAAATGGCCAAAATGAGTGGCTGTGGTGCTAAGTACGGGTGTGGGGAAATTTCGGCAGTCCTTCGGGATGGTAATGAGGCTCTCCTCGTCCTTGAGGAGGGGACTTGCTTATAAAGAGCTTGGGACAAGAATTACTCCCATTATCTTTTCAAAATGATTTTAAAAATCATAATGGGAGATAAAGCCTTATAAAAATCGGATTGAGAGTCCTTAGGGATCCTTCGGAGAGTCCTAAGGCTAGGATCCCGCCCCAAGGGGTAGGGATAATCCTTAGGATTAAGTTGAGTTCAAAGGAGGATAAATAGGGGGTAGTTATGGAGGCCAGAGGATTCGGTCATTGTCGCGACATATTGTAGGGTCGCGACTAAGACGCGATGGCACGGGAGGACGCGACAGCATTGCCCACGTGCATGGATAATGCATGGGCTGTCACGACCGCCCGAACTGTCGCGACCAGAGACGCGGCGCCACCAGGCGTCGCGACAATAAATCTGGATTATTTGAGAATTATCAGCCAACTACATGATAAGACAAGAGTTATTATGCCCCAAGGACTCTCTCAAATGATAAATTCAGGATTTCAAGGCATTTTAATGGCTTAAAGGGCTCAAAACAAGGTAAATGATGGGCTCAAGGTGAGTGACCAAATAAGGGCCCACTAAGACAACAAGAAATGTGGTTCAACCCATTAGTCAAAACCGGGTGTCTACACCCACTGCCGAGAATTGATGATCTATTTGATCAATTGTCTGGAGCTCAGTGCTTTTCCAAGGTTGATTTAAGATCTGGATATCATCAGCTTAAAATTCAAGAATCAGATATTTATAAAACGGCTTTTCGAACAAGATATGGACATTATGAATTTATAGTAATGCCGTTTGGACTGACCAATGCACCAGCTGCATTTATGCGGTTGATGAATGATGTATTCAGGTCTTATTTAGATCAGTTTGTGGTTGTATTCATTGATGATATACTGATCTACTCCAATAGTATAAAGGAGCATGAAACTCATCTGTGGATCACTTTGCAATTGTTACGAGACAATAAGTTATATGCAAAGTTTAGCAAGTGTGAATTTTGGTTGAAAGAAGTAATGTTCTTAGGACACATTATTTCTAAAGAAGGTCTATCAGTAGACTCTTCAAAGATTGAAACCATACAAAAATGGAAGCAACCTAAGAATCTCACTGAAGTAAGAAGTTTTCTGGGCATGGCCAGTTACTACTGGCGATTTGTCAAAGATTTTTCTAGAATTGCCTCACCTCTTACACAGTTGACTAGAAAAGGAACTGCTTTTATCTGGAATGAGAATTGTGAGGAAGCATTCCAATTGTTAAAAGAATGTCTGTCATCTGCACCAATTCTAGCTTTGCCGGTGGAAGGAAAAATATTTGAGGTTTATACCGATGCTTCCAACAATGGATTGGGATGTGTATTGATGCAAGATAGAAGAGTAATTGCCTATGCATCAAGACAGTTGAAGACTCACGAGAAAAACTACCCAGTACATGATTTAGAATTGGCCGCTGTGGTCTTTGCTCTCAAGCTTTGAAGACACTACCTATATGATAACCAATTCATAGTGTACTCTGATCATAAGAGTCTCAAGTATTTGTTTGCACAAAAAGAACTGAACATGAGACAAAGGAGATGGATGGAATATATCAAAGACTATGATTTCAAGATTGAATACCATCCGGGAAAAGGAAACACTGTGGCTGACGCACTTAGTAGAAATCCTATAGCCAAGATGTTTCGGTTGCAAGTAAGTGAATGGAATTGTTAGAAGAATTTTCCACATTGAGCTTGAAAGTTGAAAAACAAGAGGAAAGAATGGTGATTAGCAACTTGGTAGTGTAGTCAGATTTGCTGAAGCAAATTAATGAGCAACAGGACAATGATCCTATATTGGTAGGAATCAGAGAAAAATTGGCTTCTAAACCTGATTTTAATGAAGATTTTCATGGAAATCTTCGATTCCGGGACAGATTGTGTGTACTAGATAATCCCGAAATCAAGAAATAGATCTTAGAAGAAGCTCATCGGTCTCACTATACTATTCATCCCGGAGCTGTCAAAATGTATCAGGATTTGAAGAAGTATTATGGTGGTGCAACATGAAAAAGGATATTGTGTAATTTATTGCAAAATGTTTGACTTGTCAGAAAATTAAGGCAGAACACCAGAAACCTGCAGGAAAATTATAACCGCTTGAGATACTAGAGTGCAAATGGGATAGCATTGGTATGGATTTTATTGTGGGATTACCCAAAACACGAAGTGGATTTGATGCTATATGGGTAATTATTGATAGACTTACCAAGTCAGCTCATTTCTTAGCAATAAAGACAAGATGGTCTGTTAATATTTTGGCAGCGTTATACATGAAAGAAATTATGCGGTTGCATGGAATTCCAAAGAACATAGTTTCTGACCGAGATGCAAGATTTACTTCACATTTCTGGAGAGAATTACAAGATGCTTTGGGAACAAAATTAAAATTCAGTATTGTATTTCACCCTCAAACAGATGGGCAGACTGAGCGGTAAATCAAATCATTGAGGATATGTGTCGTGCTTGTGTACTAGAATTTGGAAATGATTGGAACACTCACCTAGCTATTATGGAATTTGCGTATAATAATAGCTACCAGTCTACTATTTAAATGGCACCTTTCGAAGCTTTGTATGGTCGGCAATGTAGATCACCATTATGTTGGGTAGAACTAAAAGAAACACATATTCTTGGACCAGAAATGATCTAAGAAACAACAGAAGTTATCAAGTTGGTACAAGATCGGATGAAAGCTGCTCAAGATCGACAGAAAAGCTATGCCGATCGACGTAGAAGAGAGTTAGAATTTCAACAAGGGGAACATGTGTTTCTTAAAGTATCACCCCGGAGAGGAATCAAAAGATTTGGTATCAAGGGAAAATTGAGTCAAGATACATTGGACCTTTTGAAATACTGAAGAGAGTTGGTGAAATGACATACCAATTGACACTCCCACCACAATTATCCAATGTTCATGATATTTTTCATGTATCAATGTTAAGGAAATATGTATATGATCCAGAACACATTATTGGATACCAAGATTTGGATGTACAAGGAAATTTGGCTTATGAAGAAAGACTAGTATAGATCATCGATCGAAAAATCAAGCAACTTCGGAACAAGGAAGTTCCTTTATTAAAGATTCAATGGAATAAGCGAGGACAAGAAGAAACAACATGGGAATTGGAAGATGCCATCAAGGACAAGTATCCAGAGTTGTTTTCAGGTTAGTAACTACATCTGTATGTCATTAAATTTGGAGGACCAAATTTCTTTTAGTAGGGGAGAGTTGTAACGCCCCAGAAATTCAAAGTGTTAAGAAAATGAGAATAATGTGGTTAAAATACATTAGTATTGTTATTAAATTGTGATAACTAGAAGTTAGGCTTAATTTCTAGTAATGTACGTTACCCCAGTGTCGTACATCGAAGTGCGCGCTCCCACAGGGCGACATCGAAAAATGACAACGAAATAAAAATCCGAGAACATCATAATTTCCAGAAAAATGTGGAGAAGTCAAATATGTAATTATCTGAATTTTTCGATGTACGGATTTCGAGATTAAGTCGACGCGACTATTTTTCGGGTGATTTTTCACCTACTGTAAAATAAATTCTAAAAATTAAACTAAAATCACCATAATTTGCAAAATGATCATATTAGTCTATGGTTAAAATTTCATTAAAAATGGACACCATTTGGATGGTTTTGCATAGTGATCATTGGGCCAGTTGATTTTGGGACAATTACGGTAAGCCATTTCTGGGATTTCTGATGGCTTACGTGTAAGGCCCTTGAAGATCCACCACACATAAGATGGGGTCATCATTACCACTACATGCGTGTAACCAAGGTAAAAGCTGCATGGGCTACGTGTTAATGCATGGGTTAAAAGAGTTTTACCATGACACCTCATGGCCGACGTGCCTCTGCATGAGGAAGTCATTAGGCTTATAAAAGCCACTTCCCTTCCATCATACGTACCCTTTCCACACACCTTGTTCTTGCCCTGTTCTTGCATTTCTTGCTCATTGCTGCTAGAGGTGCTGTTAGAGGAGCTACTGGAAGTGCTGTTGGGAGTTGTTGTCGTTGCACCTGCAACTACTTCCATCTCTGCCTATTTCTTCTGTAGTTGCTTCTTCTTTGGTGTTAACTTGCTGTTGAAGTAGTTGTCGTGTCTAGCAAGGCATCAATTTGGGAGGAAGGTTCTTCCACTGAGTTAAACTCTTTCACCAAGATCAAGTGGAAGCTTTCTTCTTAGCAAGGTAGGATTCATCTCTCTATGGTTCAATTCGGTTTTTGTTCATATGTCACAAGGATTTCGTAATGAGCAAACGAGAGACTATACTGGTGATTCTCTGCTTTTCCTTCCAATCATGGTAGAATTACTCTTGTTGGGGAAGGAATAACTTGATTCTATTTAGAAACCAATTATTGTTCTACTTTGATCCCTGTTCATGAGTTAGAGTCATGTAGAAGTATTAATATTTTTTGAACTGTATGAGAACTTCTGTTCAATTGGTAGGTATTCCAAGCTTTGATTGAGATCCATATATTTTTGTGATTTAGTGTCCAACCTAAAAGAATCTTTCATTAACCATTATTAGCAAGACTATGTCTCAATTTCCCCATAGAGTTTGGTTCTAGCGAGCTAAGTTTAGAATTATAAGTTTCTTGTTTCATCTCGATTGATTAGCTTGTAAATCCCTGTGAGAACTCCAATTAGACTCTTCTATTTGATATCAAACATGTCTTGGTTCATAGGTTTTATAGCTAGGGTGTTTAGGATAGATTTGATGTCAATTTGGATATTCGGTAGCTACCTGTCGACAGCCAGCCCAAGAACTGTCGACAGGCGCATACCATACAGAACCCAGATAACTGGGACTGTGGAGATCTGTCGACAGATCTCTTTGCTGCTGTCGACAGATTCCACAGTCCAGAAAATATGAGCTCTGTCTACTGTCATCTGTCGACAGCCCCTTCCTGGCTATTGACAGATGCACTGCTGATTCGGATTTCTGCACTCTTTCATGTCCGAATCCATGCTAAAACTTCATCTTAAAAGCCAAGGAAGTTACCCTCTCAATTACCTTGATATTTACTGTCATATTACTTCAAAGTTCACCCACTTTTGGTACCTTAACTTTCCTTGAATTGTTTCTAAAGTTGTCAATTACGAATAGCACTCCGATTGAGTCTATTCTTCGGTACTCGGTAATTGAATCTACAAAATCTGAACACCTGTGAGTTCATAGGCTTGAACACTTATGAGATATGAATAATTGATGATGACATTATTGGGTCTTTGTACCCCCTGTGATTTTTATGCCTGTGCAAATAGGGCTAGTCCAGTCCTGGGAGGAGCACCCGAATTCATTTTCGGACCACGTGGAATGATAAGGATGTCTGGATTTCTGCCATTGCATCAACCATTTTCTGAATATGGTCATCATAATTCCAGTACTATGAATATGATATGTGAATCAGTTCTTGAGCTATATATCTGAATATGATCTGAGTTTACTGTCATTGCATCAAGCTTACTGTCCTGAAATTTGGTGTGACTCTTTGATATTCCGTTCTGTCCTTGTCTTGGTTACCCTGTATACATTCTTGAACTATGAATTGAACTATAGAATTGAATTCTACTGGGCTAGTTAGCTCATTATTTCCTACCTTTTCAGGTGATACAACTGGGGATGACCTTTAAGGGCTTGAGTGCTGAGTGGACCCACTGAGACAAGCAAAGCCAATCTGTTCCTGTTTCTTTAGTAGTGTAAAATGAGATGTGTAATTACGTTATTTTATCTACTCATCTCTATTTGTTATGAGGAGTACTTGTGTAATAAACTTCCGCTTATGATATTATGAATGGATAAAGAAGTACTACCTTTTGTACCTGTTTTTCTGTCACTTTCGATAAATAGCTTTTTATTAGGACGTGACAATGACTTATGTATATTTATGTACAATCTCAACCAGGGGCTCTGATACCAATCTCTGCGACGACCCTCCTTATACCGGTACGATTATACCAATCCACATCGGTATAGTGAGTCTCGTCACAGTGGGACATTTACCCAAACACTAACACACATGATTGAGATGTACACAAATATGAATAAAGAGTAGCGGAAGTAAAAGAACTACTGTCTTTTCATTTCATCATCCACATTAAACATACATGATCCATATAGAAATTTAAGGAACTAAGTCCACATAATGAAATACAAAATTCAAATTACATTGTTCGTCCACAAATTTACATAAGCTTCAATTTCATAAGTCTCAATTACATACTATGAAAGTAAGGTACAACAACGGTGACTCCACAACACTCTATTCTCCTCGCTCGGAGTCGCTCTCAACGGTCTCCTCCAAGGAAGTAGGGTCACCTGCTAAACCTGTACGCCGAAGCAAGAGTGAGTCTAAAAGACTCAGCAAGTAAACTCCATACACATCATACATGCATGCATCACAAGTAGGCCATTCATTCAATTTTATTAATCAAAACATGTAGCATGGTTGTACAATAATGGAAAACTACCTATCATGATATTTCTACTAATTTCACTATGCATGATACATGATTTATATCAATCCAAAATGAAATACCTACCGCATGCTTTCTACTCATTCATTCACATGAGAACTACACTTACATTTAACTACAACATGATAGCCAATTTAGCATGGGATTTTCACACATAAGAAGGAAATATCCCTAACATGGATTCTACACACTTTTGCACATATAAAACACCATTATAAACACATTAAGGTTGCTGTTTTAACATGAATCTAACATTTTCACCACATAAATCACAAGTTCACATTTTTAACACCTTGGATTCACATGTTTACACATTTACACGTTCGCATTGTTCACATTTACACATTTCACATTCACATGTTCACACTACACAATTTGCACATATACACATTCACATTTCCACATTTAAATTCCGTGACACATAGTCCAAACCACCACTAGAAGGACACATTCACATATCACATATCACATAGACGCCACCTAGGCAACACAGTGACGACTCTTGGTACTGCGCAGACCGGGAGAAGAACTCTCCACCCTAACCAGTGGTACTTGTCCACCTCCAGGATTTCATCCTAATGCCCATAGGATTTTAACACATTGAACCTTCCCGTGGGGGACTTTTCCACGATACGGTTCACAGCCCTCTATGGAAGCAGTGTCACACACGGCACAATTTACACATTTCGATTTTTAACACACACACATTTCACCCAATTTACGCATTACTTACGTTGTCGCTATCAAGCACATGGTTCAGTTTTTTTTTTCCTAATTCATGGTGCTACTATTTGATAGAGTTTAAAAACTCAGTAATTTACACTAATCAGGTTGATAACACATAATCAAACCATAATCATGATAGCATGCATTAATAGCTCATTTTCACATGGAAATTTCACAATATAACTTACTATTACCCAAATCTCATGAAAATTTAACCACAAACTGTTTACAAGACTTAGAGCACTCATGCAAATTTTCATATTTTTCTGAATTACACAGAATTTACAGAAAATGAAAAACTCATTCACATGGCATTAATAATTCAGTTATCATGGAAGCACAACATAAATGTCGGATTTGGCAGTTCTCAGATCTGTACCTAACATGCACATTATCACCGAATTTTTTTTTTTGAATTTATCTCGCATCATACTATTTACTGTGATTTTTACATGACCCTACACATGCTTTCTCATTTCATTACCGAAATTGTAATAAATCACATGATCATGGGAAAATTTCCAATTTTGCAGAGCATGGACTGACATACATACACATGGTCTAGAAAATTTATGGCATTCAAATTCCTCACGAATCATGTAAACAGTAGACTAACACAACCAAGGTCTCATCTAACATGTATTTTTCATAAGTGTAACCATTCACACTATTTACAAAAATTCACAAAATCTCACAACGCATTCCACCATTCATAATACATAGCATATAACGTTTACAATATATCCTCATGCGAAAAACTTCGGAAATTAATCATATATAAAGAAGAACAGCTCACTGTTCTGTCCTGAAGAACTAAACGGCAAAGGCTAGCCGTTCAAAGGGGTTAACGGCAACATCGTCTGCCACCAACTGAAGCTTAACGGCAAGGGATCTTGCCGTTAAGTTCCTGTCTGTGTAAAAACACAGACCGAGATCCAAAGAAAGGGTGAATGTGGGGGATCCAGGACACGAGTAAAATCCCATAAAATATCTAAGACTTACTGGACATATACATGCATTACGGGGATGGGTTACTTGCCTTTTAATAAATCTACAATCGGATTACAAGGTCGGAAAGCCCTCCTCGGCCAAAGCCAAGAAGCCTCCAAAACACCTCCAGTCCGGCTTCTGGGATGATCCTTGCAGCACACCAGAGCTGGGGATTTGTAGCCTGATGTCAAGGGTTCCTCCTTGTTGAAGTAGATCGCCGGAAAAAGCCACCAGTCTTTAGATCTCAAGGCTCAAATTCTTCTGGTTTTGCATAGGGACTTAGGGTTTCTAGGGTTTCTTTGCCAAGAGACAAAGGTTTCTCTTCTAGCTGCTAAGGGGTGCCTCTACATAAGTCTAGGCTTGGGGCATGCGTGGGCAGGGTCTGATGGGAGTTGAGAGCCGTTGGGAGACATCTCCCCAATCAGTGAGCAAGCCCAACCTGGAATTTGAGGTCTGCTATGCACAGAAAATCAGAGAAGTAGACGTCCACATCCATGGCCATTTACCCCATAGTTGGCGTCCATCGACATGGACGTTTACTCAACATGGACGTCCATCCATGTTGACGCCAATTTGCTCTTCGGCCAGAGCATTAAACCATGCAGAAAACCATATATATGCTATATATATACCTGCAATATATAAAGTATAGTGTACACACTACTATACCATGCAACAACAATAATTACATCTAGACATACGCATGCATACATAAGTACACCTAGCTAATATGTACGTAGATATCTACATATGCATACATACTATTTACACACAAACACGAATCCACACACACAACAAAATAAAATGACAAAATTTGAGGGCCTTACATGAATCAAGTATAACACGATGATAAAATTCAAGTCTCGTAATAGCGAGTAATGTCATTGTCAAGAAATAGCAAGCGACAATGTATAGCAAGAAGAGAGACAGTAGATAGTCATGTAAAGAGTAAATTGCACATTGCTTGATTCTCATCAATCAAAATAGTATAGCACTTTTGATTAACTTTCATCAATCGAAATAGTAATGGCACTTTGGTTATCTGTAGATAGCCGAGAGAAAATATAGTACTTTTATTGTCAATAGACATCGAGAGAGTATAGCACTTTGAATGCGATCAAGTCGCGATAGAATGCAATAACTCAAGATAGCAAGTATCAAGTAGAGCAAGTAGAGAGTACGACAGTAGTCGCTCAATAACAGTTCAGTAACAGTCAGTGGCAATACAGTAACAGTGCAGTACGTCGGAATTGATAGACTAACAGTAACAGTGTAACAGTCAGATGTCTCGCTAATTTTAGAACAATCAGTCAGAACCGGTGCAATGCAGAACACCGTCTATAGCCCCTACAGGTATTTTCGGGTGGCTCTCTGCCCCCAAGACTAGATTGGAGCCCCTCGGACACTCTCTGTGCCCTAAACAGTATGCATTCAAGTCAGTAGAGTCACAAGACCCATTTTAGCGCTAGACAGTCATGAACAGTACAAAACAGTAGAAGCCACAACAGCTCAAGGGTATCAAGAGAGTACGAGATAGATGAGATAGTAGAGTGAACGAGAGTATAGAGACAGTAGATGAGATTTTATGGTCATTGCACATGAAACGTCGAGTAAGGAGCGATAGTAACAGTTGCTCAACACGCGCGTACGGTGTTGGCAGTCAGGTGGAACTCATTACCTTTCCGCTGGCCATGTTACGCACAGGTCCAGAGATCCGGCATGATTCAAGATAAGAGAGAGAACAATCTAAAGCCGTATGGATCTTGCTGATCCCTAGAGTGTATCATAGGTGTTAGGGTATAACCGGCTCGTCGACCATGTGGGAATCCATGGACAGAGGAGACTTGCAGAGGCCTTGAACAAAGACTCACTAGTCCGACAGAAGGAGTATCCGACGGAGAGTTCGTCCAAATTAAGAGAGTGTGTATATAGAAACAAGTGCTCGACGTTCTAGAGGAATTATAGAATAGTGGAGCGTCGATAACGGTATTCCCAAAACAACGCGAGAAACATAGATAAGTTCATTTAAAATAGGGCAATTAATATATATAATTGAAATAAATTGCTAGATGTATATGTGACAATTTTCATGCCAAGTTAAGCCATATAGGATGGTTCAAAGTGAGTGCAAGTGTAAGAGAAAATCATGGGCAAGATAGATCATGTGATTAACTTGAATTAATTAAAATATATTCAATAATTACAACTTTGTTTTTTCTATGTACATGACAGTTAATAAGACATGGGGTAACTATATAACAATAGATCTTGCAAAAAGGTGCGTTTTTATGCAAAAAGCTGAGATCGCGACGCACCCTTGTAAGGGTCACGACGGAATCAGGTGTGAACGTGATGGGGGCTTGTAAGGATCGTGACGGGCATGTCTGAATAGGCGGGCAGGTCGCGACAGAGTCTTATGAAGATTGTGACGGGTTGTTCGGTTAGGCGGCCAAAACGCGACAGGGTTCCCTGTCGCGATCAGATCGCGACAGGTACCTGTGTCGCAACGGTCCTGAGAATGCGGCCTATCGGGCTGTCCCGTTCTCAGGTTTCGAACCTGAGTTCGAGCGGGAAAAGGGATTGTTATGGGATTACGTGCCAACTTAACATGTTTTGACACACAGTGATTCGAAAATTCATCACTAATTATATAGTCAATGAAAAATCATGAAACAAGTTGAAAATTGATCTAGACACACGTGAGTACTTACAGTAAATAGGAATTTGAAAATAGATAGAGTTTCAACATACTTTATTCAAGTCAAACATGGAGTACAAGACACAGTGAGCAGTTGAGATGAGAGAATTAATTCACGAAGTAGGGTGGATAAAAATTAGGGCTTTCAAAGGCGAAAGATGCCTAATATGCTTCAGTATCTTCAATAAAAATTTCGAGGCATGATATAGAGTATTCAAGGAGATATGAATTAAACATGAAGGTTCGGGGTCAAGATGTTTGCAGAACTTCAAAATTCAAGAAGAAAATATTGGCTCGATGATAAATTATGAAACTTAAGGGTATTGTTCCTGGTACATGGAATGATCTACAGTCAAAATCTCATTAGTTTTGCTCGTGAGAATGTCTACCTTGACTCGATTTCCTCTCTAGGGCTAGAACTTGAAGAAAGAGGTTGAGAGCTTGAAAGGTTCTTCTCCCCATGAAATCTCCTCCTCCTTGGCCTATCCTTTTGGTCCAGCAATCCCTTGGCATGAGCTAGGGCCGGCCATGAGGGTTTTAGGAGGGTATTTAAGCTTCTCCTCTTTCTATTTCCTATTTGGACTATAACTCCTATTAAATTCCAAAATTCCTATCTCTTAACCTCCTTCCAAGCTTGCCATGTTTAATTTGGGTTAGGATGAGAGTTAAATTCGTGGCCAACCCATTAGGGTAGGTCTAGAAATCCAATTACAACACAAATTAGCTATTTTACTTATTTAATAACCCCTTTTCTATTTAGGTAATATTTTAGTTACGAATTTAGAGTATTTTCGTATTATTCCTCTTTTAAAAATCCCCATTTTGGCCCAATAAATTTTATATGGTCCATTTAACAAAACTCATTGTTTATTAGAATTTATCTTATGGGGTTACCCTATTTAATAGGGTATAATAGAGTTACGGATTTTATTATATTTTTCTTGATTTTATTCATGGACTATGAGAGTTCCATTGGTCCAATTCGATAATGGGTCATCAATACCCATGTTGGAGGTCTTTTTGACATGTTCATTTTGATTTATGGGCCCGTTATATTTCCGTGTTAATAGTTTTCCGACTTAGTTTCCATATTTGGATAATTAGTCACGTTGTGACGTACATTTGACCATTGGATTTTTCGTTGCACGAATTTCTTCGTGGAACATTTAGGGATATATTTGGGGTTGATTTATAATTTTTACAGAATTGTCCGATGTATTCTTGCACATACGATAATGGTATGTATGTTTCTATTATTTCGATTTAAAGAAATTATTATTTCGAATTTTTAAGTATTAAATTTTTTGGGTTACTACAGTTAGGGTATACGATAGTTTGCCAGGATCCTCCTGCTCCAACCCCAACCCAGACACGGTCTGGAAGCTTTTTGGAGACATCAAACTAAACACATACCACCGCTACATCTGCTTTGATCATTCTAGAGGTGTTCTGGTCGACCTGCAACACAGGTCCAATGCTACCCGCAATGGACCTTATCATAGGTTCACTGAAGAAATTGGCAGGAAGTCCAGGCATGTGCAACCAGACTGGAACTACAGGGGAATCCTTCGTTGGTGAGAACTCCATGGTCCATTTTGAAAATCTAAATATCCTCCCATGGACAAACATCGATTCCTTCAATAGCACCTTGTAGTAGTCCGCCTCATTCCTGAATCTGATTATCTGATGTCTTCCATCGTATGCACTGATTAGAAAATCTTCTTGGAACTTGAATCTTTGTGTGAGATGAGTGCGGATGTCTTGAAATAGAGGTCGGCTCTGTGGGGTTTTTGTAATGATCGCTAGATCCAGGGCTTTGCAGGAGAGCTTAACCTCCTCCGCTGAGAAGAAGGCTGCCGGTTCGCCTGCATCTATGGTAGCTGGGGCATGAACCAGAACAGGGACAACCGACGGTTGGATGGACTTTAGCAGGACGTATGCAAATGTGAGAGGTACACCAGGGGCAGCGCCGCAAGCTCCTTTGATTGCTGTTGTAGTGGGGGTGGATGAGGATGCTGGGGTGGTATCTGGTCTAGGGGGGATAGCAGGGGGAGCACCAAGAGAAAGAAAGAGAGGGAATCTGGAGAGAGAATGAAACCAGGAGAGAGAGCGGGAATATCTCTCTTTCTTACCATGATATCATGTTGGACCTCTAGACTATGTTCGTAGCATGGCTAGTGGTTGGTTAGTGAATTCTACCTGATTGGTAACACCAATCATGCGTGTTGTGCAACTGTTACTATTGTCTGTTTAACGTTGTCTTATGCGCATTGACCTTTAGTTCTCATCTATACTCTATTCACTCATCTATTTAAGTTCGTTCTACACTCGTCTATTTCTTCAATTACTCTCATCTATTCTTGGTACTTTATTTGGCCATCTATTGATTGTTTAAGATAATAAACATAACCAATGCCAGACAATATAGGGCCTGATTTGGTCCTGGGAGGTGCGCCCGAAAAGTGTCATTTGCCTTCGGGAGTTCAATGATCAAGATGTCAGTATTACATCCAAGTGCCATACTATCAAGATTAATCTAAGACAATGAAACCAAAGTGCTATATTCTCTCGTTGTCTATTGACAAACAAAGTGCTATACTCTCTCTCAACTATCTACAGATAACTAGATTGCAATACTATTTCGATTTACGAAAGTTAATCAAAGTGCAATTTACTCTCTATATGGCCAACTACTCTCTCTCTCCCCTTGCTATACATGTTACTTGCTATTACTTGATAATGACGCTACTTGCTATTGTTTTGGATATCACTTTCTATCGTGACTTGATCATATTCATTGTGCTATAATTGATTCATGTGCTATTTGAACCACGTTACTTATGCTATTACTTTCTCGACTTTACATGGATCGCTCTACCATTAGTTACTATGTTCTTTAAAGCATTAATCATTTAAAGCGTGCTTGGCTAATAAGATTAAGTCCTACTGAGGGTTATCGCTTACCATTCGTTACTTGTTATTGTGTCTCAGGTAAGTTGGATGATGACATTACACACACCGATGGGACAGGGCCAGAGTGATTAGCGACCTAGTGTCAAATGATGAAGTTACCCTAGTACAATGGAGTCTAGTAAATATTGCTTAGATTTCTTTTCCAATGTAATGATGTCATTGAGCCCTATATATTGGCTCTAAATTAGTAGTTGAAATAGTCTTAGTGAAATTTTAATAAAATGGAGAGTTTATTCTAATTATTGTTCATTAGATGCTCTGAATCACTTAATGTGGTGCAATTTACACTACTATGCACTTTGCTCATGTCTCCCTGATTATTCCGCTGCTAAATTGGCAGGGCGTGACATCTATAGTTAGGGAGTTCACGAGCGTGATTAGCTAGGAGAAAGCTCGCTTCTAGACTTAGCTTGGAAAAGTGGGCACATCCTGTAAGTTTCTGAAGGTATTGTGAGCGAAATAGAGGGTGCTTGCTGCCACGAAAGGGGCAGGAATAGAGCTTAAATACCTTCATATTGGCCAACAGGGTACCTAGGTGCCCTGAAACCACACTTAGCACGCCCAGATTAATGACTATTGATGTTGAAGCCGAAGACGAGTCCATGGAAGCTGCTGCAAGTAGCCCTTGAAGGTCTTTGGTTCGAAAGAAGGTAGAGAAGGACGAAGGTTGAAGAAAGAAGAGTCCTAATAACCACCTACCTATAGATTTTCCAGATTTATCCATAGGTAGGTTGACGTCACAGGATATGGACGTCTACCACATGTAGACATCAAGGTATTCGGCCGCTTACTCAAGTAGACGATGGTGTATCGTGACGTCAATTGTGCTTAGACGGCAATCGGGGTTGCCGTTTACGTGGCAAAATGAGTGAATGTTCATTTTTATCACTATTTTTGCTATTATCCCTCATCTTGTGTATCAAGCTTTCTTGCAGGATATCTAATCACAAATGATGATGTTTAGAATGTGAAGACACTCATGCGATCTGGAGTATTGTGCAGGTATGTCTAACATAGGTAGTCACGAGAGGCTAATAACGAAGGAATTGGCCATCTCCGTCAGCATGAGTGAGAGAGGAGAGAGAAGCTCTGGGGATTCTGGGCGATTTTTGCCTGGAGGCACCATTGTGGTTGCCTCTGGTCATCCTTCGGCAGCCAACTGGTTGAGGGGAACACAACCTCTCTTCCCTTGGGCGCCTCGTCATCCTCTTTCTCAGGCTTCCCTTCTCGAGATCAAGTTAGAGGGCGTTCTAGATCTTGTGGAAGAGCAAGATCTTCATCCAGGCCTCCGATCTCCTCAAACCGGTTGCATGGAGTTCTCTCTTCAAATCTTCAGCGCCCAACCATTCTTTGGACCTTCCGTTCATCTAGCCAGAGATCAACAATGGCGTCAAAGTTGCTGTTTATGAAGCAAAGGATTCACACGATCTTCTTGCAATGTGGTCAAGATCACTTGTCGGGTATGTTATTGGTTTGAAGACTACGTTCTTTCCTCTGCATGCCTTCATTAAATCGCGTTGGCAAACGTCCGTATTTGAGCTGCACCTTCTAGAAAATGGTTTCTTCATCTGCAAGTTCGATGTGGAGGAAGACTTGAATCGTGTTTTGGAGGGTTTCTGGTCTGTTAAAGGCCATCCGATGATCCTCCGACGTTGGTCTACAGAGGTCCGCATGGAGATTGATAGCTTGAAGAGCATACCGCTCTGGGTAGCTATTCACGGCTTACCTCTTCATCTGTGGACGAAAGACTTCATTGCTAAGCTTGCCAGCACCCTCGGTAAACCACTATATCTTGATAAGATGATTGCTGAGCGTCGAAGACTGTCGTATGCTCGAGTCTGTATCAAGATTCCTCGGAGGGTGATCTTCCGGAGTTCGTTCATTACAAGGAGCTTGATGGTACAGTTAAGCGACTTCGTATCTCATTCCAATGGAAACCGCGGAGATGCTCTTGTTGCTCTTCCTTTGGGCATGCAGATGGCTCTTGCAAGCCCCCATCCAAGCTTAAGATGGCGAAGGTCTATAAGGTGATAGAAGGAAATGGTAAAGCCCGGTTACCATTAAGAATTCCTTCGCAGCTCTTGGAGAAGAAGAAGGCGAGTTCATATCTGATGACTCACTGAGTCGTCCAGCAACCCAAAGCAAAAATCAGTCTAAAGAAGGTGATGAACCGCATTTAGAAGCATTTCAAATCCGTCCATCAGACTTTCCTAAAATGAAATCAAGCAATATTAATCCTAGAGATTCTTGTCTTGCGCAAGAATCCATTTCCAAGAATGGTGCTCTTATCCAAGGAAATGCTAGTTGTGGCATGGAAGGTGGTGCGCTATTTCATGGAAGGCATCCTCAAGGTGGGACCCACGCATTGGCTCCGCATCCTTCCTCTCCCTCTCGTGCTAGGCAACTCCAAGGTGGGACCCACATAATTCCTATGAGTGCGCAGATTCCTAGTGCTGCTTCAATGGAAGTCCATCCTTTTATGGACTATATACAAGGAAATGTTTCTTGTGACATGGGAGGAGGCACAATTCCAACCTCTCCATCTCGTGGAATGAAATCTCAAGGTGGGACCCATGCTTTGACTCTGCATCCTTCCTCTCCCTCTTGTGCTACAAAGGATGTCGATCTTTGTATGGACTCTTCAGCAAATGGAGGAAATGCTAGCACATGCTCAAGAGACAACACCGGCTGGACTCCTCAATTCAAGCAAAAGATAAATGCAGCGGATCAGACCAAAGACGCCAATCCTCACCAACTGATGTTTGTGTGCAGGGCCACACACAAGGTAATTCGAAATTTAAACACCTCCTAGCTGTGGACGAAATGGATAGAAACAAAATTAAAGGGGATAAAGGTACTCATCTACTGAGAAACACAAGTAGATTGGCTGGTTTTGTTACTCTCCCATTTACATTTTATCATGAAGTTCCTTTCTTGGAATGTTCGCAGGATCAATAAATCTAGCAAATGTAGGGAGCTCAATAGATTGCTTAAGTCCTCTGCATGTGATATAGCCATTTTACTTGAAACCAAAATTAAATCAAATCATGCTTCCATTAAGAAGAATTTGATATGGCCTGAGCCTAATTATGTTACTAATGACTCTAATCTTGCTAATGGTCGAGTATGGATCTTGTGGAATTCCGATCTCTTCGATATAAATGTCAATTTTACTTCTACCCAATGTATCCATGCAAAAGGGTTGGATAAGAAATCAGGTTGCTCCTTCTGGTTGACTACTATCTATGCCTCCAATAGTAAGTATGATCGAAGCAAGCTTTGGATGGAAATCAGCAATTTTGCATGTACTGTCTCTGATTCACCCTGGATTGTTATGGGGGATTTTAACACTGTCAGATACCCTCATGAAAAAGTGGGTGGAAAGGAACTCACTCAAGCTATGTTATCGGAGTTCAATGATTGCATCACAAGCAATGAATTGTTTGATCTAAAGTCTGTGGGGAACTGGCTATCTTGGAGTAATATGGGAAATGAAAGCAGGAAGATTATGGCTAGGCTTGATAGATGCTTGATCAATCATGAGTGGTTGACCGCATATCCTGATCTCTGTTGGAGTATGGCTTGCAATACTTTTCTCATCATTCTACTCTGATTATCAATTCAGAAAAAATTATTTCGGTAGGGAAGAAGGCTTTTTGGTATTTCAATATGTGGAGTACTAACCCTCAATTCCATCATGTTGTTGAATCTGTCTGGAAGATCCCGGTGAGTGGTACCCCCCCTTTTATCTTGTGCAGCAAACTGAAAGCTTGCAAAGAGGCCCTTAAAGAATGGAATAAGAATGTCTTTGGAAATGTTCAAGATTCTGTGCAAAAAAGTAAAAGTGATCTGCTTAAAAGTCAAGCTCAGCTCAACAACAACCCCTTTGATGATAGATGCATTAAGGATGAGAAATTAGCTAGGGACACTTATTTGAATGCTCTTAGGAATGAGGAATGTTTTATCAAGCAAAAATCTAGAGAGAATTGGCTGACTCTTGGGGACTCCAACACCAAGTTCTTTTATGCTTCATTAGCTCCTAGAAAAGCCTGTAATACTATCAAGAAATGTAAGGACAAGGATGTCAATTTGATTGATGATATCAACCTTGTGAAGGATTACACTCTGGAATTTTACCAAGCTCTTCTAAATCAAAATCAAGATCATGCTGATTTGGACATTTGTGTTGATAAAAAGCTAAACCAAGATGATATTCAATTCCTCAACAAACCTTTCACTGATGATGAAATGAAAAGGGTTGCCTTCAACTCCCCCAAAAACAAGAGCCCTGGTCCTGATGGGTTTACTGCTGAATTCTTCCAGGTAACTTGGTCTATCAGTGGTCAAGATGTGCTGAATGCTTGCCATCATTTCTTCAATACCGGTCATATTTTTAATCAACTGAATTGCACTTTCATTTCTCTCATTCCAAAAACTGATGGTGCTGATTGTCTGAAGAATTATAGACCCATCTCTCTGTGTAACTTCACTTACAAAATCATCTCCAAAGTTTTGGCTGATAGAATGCAGCACGTTTTGGATAAAGTAATCAGTTTGAATCAGTCAGCTTTTATCAAAGGTAGAGGTATTCATCACAATGTTCTTCTTGAAAATGATTTAGTGAAAGATATGCATACCAAGCAAAAGGGCAAAAGAATTTGTTTTAAAGTTGATTTAAGAAAAGCTTTTGATTCCATCAACCGTTCTTTCATTTACCGCATGATGGAGAAATGACATTCCCTACTAGATGGATTGGTTGGATCAGAGAATGCTTGGAAACTCCAAAATTTTCTATTTTATTCAATGGTTCGCCTATTGGCTTCTTTGGGAGCACTAATGGTATCAGACAAGGGGATCCTCTATCCCCTTATCTTTTACCATTGCAATGGAGGGTCTGACTTGCATGCTGGAAAAAGCGGTTGTTGATGGGAGCATCAAGGTTCCTATGGCTGGGAGCACTTATATTTCTCATATCATTTTTGCTGATGATTTGCTTACTTTTATCCAAAATGATATTGCTTCAATCCATAAGTTGGCAGAAATCCTTAAAAGTTTTGGTAGGAATTCGGGGCTACAGTTGAATCATAACAAAAGCAAAGTCTATGTGGGTGCTAACACTAGTGACAAGAGCATGATTACTAGCATCCTAGGAGTGGCTGAAGGAACACTTCCTGTGACTTACATGGGTCTTCCTCTTTTCTCTACTGGAATGAAAAAAAACCAATGCTATCCTATCATTAATAAGATCAAGAAAAGGTTAAGTTCGTGGAAAAGTAGACTTCTCTCTAAAGCTGGTAGACTTGAATTGATTAGATCTGTATTAAATTCTTACTCTCTTTATTAGGTAAATGCTTTCCTCCTTCCATCTGGGTTCATCCAAGAAGTTGATAGTATTCTCAGTCAGTTCTTTTGGGGAGGTTCCAAAGAAGGGCACTCTTTGCATATGATCAAATGGAGTACAATTTGTAAACCGAAAGAAGAAGGAGGTTTAAACATGAAGAACTTACAGGATTGGAATAAAGCATGCATGATCAAACACCTTTGGGATTTGCTGAAAGGTAAAAAATCTCTCTGGTCAAATTGGATAAATGATAAGTATTTCTACAGGAAATCAATCTGGAGCATTCAAATGAGGTCTCACCATTCTACAACAATTAAAGGCATTCTTAAAGCTAGGAATTGGTTGATTCAGCACATTGGCTATGGATTTTCAAGAGGGCATGATATCAGCATGTGGTATGATCCATGGATCAATGGTAAAAGTATCTATCAAATGTTTGGTGATAGAGTGAGACAGGATCTGGGGGCTCCTAAAGATTTGCCGGTTTCTCATTTCATTCAAAATGGCCAATGGTGTCTTCCTAATCCAACTTCTATTGATATGCTTACTCTTTGGCCTGAAATTGCTGCTATTCCTATCCACAATAATGGCCAAGATGGGGTTACATGGATTCATGACAAAGGAAAATTCTCAATCAATTCTGCTTGGAATTAGATCAGAACAAAAAACAACACTTGGAGTCTCAATAGCTGGGTCTGGGACCGACCAACTGTCCAAAAATTCTCATTATGTACTTGGCAAGCTCTCCATAAAAAACTTCCCACAATTGATAATTTGCAGCGGAAAGGATATGCTTTTGCAAATAGGTGTGCGCTTTGTTTGCAAGACATGGAAACTACTGATCACTTGTATTTTGCTTGTCATTACTCAAGATGGATCTGGAAGGAGATATTGAAGAGATTTGACCTGAATAGAAACCCTCATTTGACTGTTCTTCATGAAATTAATGCTTTGATGCAGGAGTTTCCTACTAAAGGCATTCTTCTAAAGTTGGTGCAATTAGCGTTCAGATCTGCAATTTGGTGGCTTTGGAGAGAAAGATGTAATAGAATTTTTGAAGGCAAAAGCAGGGAAAAAGTTCACACTTTGCTTGATATCATAATGGATTTGAGATGTTGCATTGAAAAGACAGAGAAGCTGAGTAGTCTATCCAGGAGAGAGAAAGGAATTCTCACTAGATTCAACTTTTCTATTAGCTAGTTCAGTTTATTACTATCATGCCATTTAAATTCTTCTATTGTACGCATGCTTTTATTTAACTTCAAGTTTCAGTTATGGATATTCCTATGCTACGACTTGTCTTTGAGTTTTCAGATTTGCCGCTCTTAAGGAATCATCATCTCATGAATCGTGAAACAGCAAGGGAGATGGCTTGGAGTTGTTCTACATTTTGATTCTTATTCGTCTTGTCATAGTCCACGGCATGTGTGGTCATGATAGCTTTGCTTTCTACTTTTAAGTGAGAATGGTGGAGTGAGAACATTTCACCTTCCTGAGGTGGGGTGCACTCTCCTGTTCTCCTTTAGGTAGACTCCGCCTTTTGATCATCTCTTGTAAGATCAAAGGCTCCTATACTTTATTGTGTTTTAATACAATACTTCATTACTTACCAAAAGAAAAAAAAACGAGAGGCTAATAACTTGGCAACTGTGAACCCTGAGTTCCCCTTCACCAAAAACCGTGACGGGTTTGCTATTTCCTAATTATTTGGTTGGCCTTAGTTTTCCTCTAGTTCTAACTTGCATTTTAGATAGGGAACCGGCACAATCATTTATTAGGACTTCACTGCTAACCTTTTCTTAAAATTAAAAAAAATGGGGAATTTTCTCAATCACCATCATGGCTTCAGCACAAGTTGTCCAATTGAATCAGCACCATGCTTTCATATGTATCAAAGCCGATATTGAATCTCTCTTACCCAATGGTCCCACCGACATATCAACGTGCTATCATTTCAGTCAATGAGCTTTACTGAGTTCAATTGAACCTTTCGCCAATCATGAGCTCAATTTTGGAGTTCCAACCTTTCAGACAATGATTCTCGTTAGAATCTTCAGTAATCCATTAATAGTATAACCAACCCATTTTGTCTTCACAACCCCCTGATTGGACAAATGTCCTACTTATGTCAGCAGGTCTCGATAGATTTCGATTGCGAGACATCCCCTCGATTCAATTATCATATTATGACTCCTTTGACAAGGACAACACCAGAAACCTGTCAAAGTCCTACTTGGCAATACCAGGAGCCCTACTATTGGATTGCGGTCATGGTTACACAGATAGATCACCCCCTTCCATACACTTGTCTCTCAGTTGACTCCCTACTTGCCTCTAGCCTAACCCATTTGTATGGCTTGCTAGAATCCTTATCATCAGGGATGACCCCTCTTTATCATTATTGTGTCATTTCTTTTACCAGACACCAATCTATCAGTCCACTACATTCCGTTACAAGATCAGATGTCTTGGACGTGCATTTGTAGATGCGCAATTTGGCTCATCCCAACGTTGGTCTTCAGCCCATTAAGGCTCATTTGGCTTTTTATTGACCACCTCGGATCCCATGTTAACGTCAAGGGCGATTGACGTTTACTTAATGTTGATGGCATTAACGCTACTTGACGTCAACAACTATTGAGGTTTTCATACGGTTGATGGAGGCCTACTTGGACGTCTACCTGGGTTTACATGGTCTCCCCAACCACTTGAGGATAACGTGGGCATCTCGCTACCACCTTGGCCATGTCATGCTTGGGACCATTCTCAATGGGCAAATGGGCCACCTTGGCACCCCCTTGACCAAGTAAACATCCCATGTGGTCCTCTCCTATTGGCCTATCCCTTTTACTTGGATTGCCACCTATGCAAGAGTGTTTCTTCACACTTGAGCATCCAAGGCTCCCAAACTCCGCTCCCACTGTCTATATATGAAGCACCTAGGCCTCTTGGGAGAGGGGGGAGATTTTGGATGAGCTCATGCTTTAGTGCCTTAAGATAGGAGAGAGAAAGAGAGCTTTTTTCGGTAAGTAAAGATGGAATTATGAGGTAATATGTACAAAAGCCTTTGATCATACAGTCATGATCTAAAGGCAATAGTCATCTAGAGAAGTTTTAGGAGAGTGCACCCCTACCTCAAAGAGGAAGAATGTTCTCACTCCACCAAACATCACCCTAGAATAACAAAGCTAAAAATCTAAAAGTCCATGACTACACAACCTGTAGACTATGGATTAAAATAGCTTTATGATTACAATGAAGCCTTCAGTCTAAAAAGTTTCTTGAGTTCTGAAGATTGCAAGATGGTCAATCCTTTCTTATGGTTTGCATCCTCCAAACCTGACAAAGTTAGCAAAGATCTGAACAAGGAAATAGCCAAATAGTGAAGATTAAAAACTCATACATATAAAAGAAGAATTTAAGCTTGATGACTGACATTCTACTTAGTTAATGGTAAAATTGAATCTAGATAGAATCCCTTTCTCACGTTCTTCAGCTTGCTGAAATTAACCATTTTCTCAATGCAGCATCTAGTATCCAAAAGAATAGCAATCAGAATATGCACTTTGTCTCTTTTATGACCTTCAAAGATCCTAATACATCTTTCTCTCCAAGTCCACCAGAGAGTAGATCGCAGAGCATTCTAAGCAAGTTTTACTAAAATTCCAGAAGAAGATGGGAAGGATTGTATCATAGCTTTGACTTCCTGAATAATATTACTGCAAGGATCTCTTGTAAAGTCAAATTTTTAGAATTTCTTTCCATATCCAATTGCTATAAGAACAAGCAAAGAAGATATGATCAGTAGTTTCAATGTCTTCTCACAAAGAGCACATCTATTCACCAGTGTATAACTTTCCTCTGTAAGTTGTCAATGGTTGGGAGCTTATTCCACAATGCTTGCCATGTACAAAGAGAGAATTTTTTAGCCGTAGGACTGTCCCAAGTCCATTTAGTAAACTCCCATTTCCTTCCACACTCCTTATTTGATTCCAAGAAGAAGTAGCACTAAATTTACCATTGTCATGAATCCATCTGATTCTATCAATCTGTGTTGTACACAATTGGAGTAGCAGTAATTTGGGGCCAAAGGTTAAACATATCAACAGAAATTGGGTTGGGAAGTCTCCATTGATGATTTTGAATGAAGGAAGAAACAGTCAAGTCCTTTTGAGCTCCCAAGTCAAATCTAATTCTGTCACCATAAATCTGAAAAATACTTCTTCCATTTACCCAAGGATCATACCACATGTTAATGGATTCTCCATTGGATATATCATAAGTAATGTGTTTAAGGAGCCAACTTCTAGCCTTTAGAACTCCTTTTATTGCAGCAGAGTAATGAGACATAATCTCAATATTCCAAATGGACTTGCTACGAAGGTATTTGCCACTTACCCAATCAGTCCAGAGAGACTTGGTTCCTTGAATGAGATCCCAAAGATGTTTCATCATACATGCCTTATTCCAATCAGTGATGCTTCTAAGATTTAGCCCTCCTTCATCTTTAGGTTTACAGATTGAGACCATTTGACCATGTACAAAGATTTCTTTTCTCCTGTTCCACTCCAAAAAAGTTGCAAAGCATTTGATCGATTTCATGAGTGCATCCAGCAGGTAAGAGAAAAGCATTAGACCAGTATAAGGCATATGAGTGCAGCACCACCGGACGAATTATTCAAGCCTACCACTTTTTGATAGAAACGTGTTTTCCATGAATTCAATCTTCGTTGGATTTTTTCCTTGATTGGCTGGCAGTAATTATTCTTCATACCACTGGAGAATAAAGGCAACCCCAAATAAGGAACCGAAGGGATCCTTTAGCAACCTGAAGAGTATTAGCAATACATTCCTTATTGCTAATAGCATTGCCCACATATACTTTACTCTTGGCACTATTCAGATGCAAACTAGACATATTGCCAAATTCTTTCAGAATTTCTGCCAACTTATGAATAGATGGAATATCATTTTGAAGGAAAATAAGCAGATCATCAGCAAAAAATGGTGTGAGAAACATGACATGACCAGCAGTAGGGACTTTCAAAGTACCATTATTGACTGTTTTTTCCAGTAAACAAGTTAATCTTTCCATGGCAATTGTGAATAGGTAAGGAGACAAGGGGTCCCCTTGCCTAATACCATTTCTGCTGCTAAAAAACCCCAAAGGAGAACCATTGAAAAGAATAGAGAATTTAGGAGTATCAATGCAACTCTTGATCCACCTTATCCAGGAGTCAGGAAAATTCATACTTTTCATCATGCTATAAATGATTCTCTATTACTGAATCAAAAGCCTTTCTAAGATCCGCTTTGAAGCATAGTTTGTTACCTTTTGTTTTGGAGTGCATATCCTTGACCAAATCATTTGCCAAGAGAACATGTGATGTATTCCCTGACCCTTAATAAAGGCAGCTTGATTGAGACTGATGATTTTATCATAACCTTCTGAAGTCTGTCAGCAAGAACTTTGGATATTATTTTGTAGGTGAAATTGCATAAAGAAATGGGTCTATAATTTTCCATGCAATCCCCCTTCAGATTTTGGAATTAAAGAAATGAAAGTGCAATTCATACTTCTTACATTCTCCCCTTTGCAAAGAAATCATGGCAAGCATTAATCACATCTCTCCCCCAGTAATTTGCCAAGTAGATTGGAAAAATTCAGAAGTAAAGCATCCGGACCAGGGCTTTTGTTTTTTGGTGCTTTCAAAACAATATTTGTAATCTCCTCATCAGTGATTTGTGCAGTAAGAAAATTGATATCTTCATTACTCAGCTTGCTCTAGCATCCAAATGCAAATCATCCTTTTGATTAGCCTGATTCAGAAGAGAAGTGTAGAAAGCAAGAGTGTGTTCCTTAACTTCTTCAGCTCATGAATCATGTTTCCACTATTATCTCTGCATTTGCAAATTGTGTTTCTGGATTTCCTTGCAGCTATGGTGGCATAAAAGAACTTAGTATTGGAATCCCCTAGAGTCAGCCAGTTTTCTCTTGATTTTTGTTTCAGAAAACTTTCCTCATTCTCAATTGCTTTGAAGTAATTATCTCTTGCTGCCTTTTCTTCTTTGATGAGCCTATCATCCAGAGGTCTACTTTGCAAATTCTCCTGTGCCACAATCAACATATCCTTACAGCTTTTAACTTGATAGTGAACTCACCAAATAAATTTCTATTCCACTTTTTCAAAGCCTCTTTGCATGCTTTAAGCTTACCACAGAGAATGAAAGGAGGTGTTCCCACAAATGGAATGTTCCAAGCATTTTTCACAACATCAAGGAAATCAGGATGAGATATCCACATATTAAAGAATCTAAAAGGTTTTTATCCATTGCAACCTCATTCTCAGAACGATAGTAAGAATAGAGTCATCACAAAATACTGAAGGCCAGATTCCAGAAGACAATCAGGATAGCTTGCAGCCATTCTTGTGTTAATCAAACATCTGTCCAGTCTAGCCATGATTCTTCTATTAGAGTCGCCTCTATTATTCCATGAAAGAAAATTCCAACATATTTCATATCAAACAACTCAGCCGATGCAATGCAATCATTAAAATTATGAAGCATGGAGTCTGTTAAAGTCTGCCCCCTAACTTTCATGAGGATATCTGACTGTATTAAAGTCACCAACAACACCAGCCAAGGCAATGGTGAATTGGCATAAGAGGAGAGTTCAGTCCATAATTCATCCCTTTCATACTATTATTGGAAGCATAGATTGCAGTCATGAGAAACGAAGTCCCATTTCTTTTATCGCCCCTTGATGTGAATATATTGTGAATGACTGAAATGAGCTGAATATCCATGAGATTGGGGTTCCAAAGAATCCAAATTCGTCCATTAGACAAGTAGAATTGTTTGTGATAAGATCAGCCTCAGCCAAATTAAATTCTTTTTAATACATGAATGAGAAGATTTAATCTTTGTTTCAACTAAAATGGCTATATCACATGAGAGAGATCTAAGTAAACGATTTAGCTCTCTAACATTTCCCAGGTTTATTTATTCCACGAACATTCCAGGAAATGACCTTCATTAAAAACTATTATTAAGTGATGCAAACCAATATCCAATGTTATTTTGGAATGAGTATTATCCTTTTTCTTATCCTTAACGGAATGTCTTTATCGAGAAAGAGATCTTGCACTTTGAAAAGTCTTCATCACGTCCAAGCTTCATCCTCCTGTCACTTTGGAGTCTCCAGGAGGCTTCACCATGAGCTAGAGGAACCCACCAAGCTGCTACAACAATCACCAATGAGGATCATCTCCCTCTTCTTCTTTCTTCCCTTCTCTTTTAGCTTGGGTCTTTGCATGTTAGTCACTTCTTCCACACACACACAACACGTAGTGCACACTCCCACACTTTCTAGGCTGGACCCTGAGGCAGATTAGTTGAGAGCAGTTTGTGCCCCCCTTTCACGATGTGTACTTTCTAGCATGTGCGTGATGAACAAATTAATCTCCACTTATGTATTTTGGTAATAACAAAACCATGAAAATATTTGACTAACATATTTTCTGAAGTTTGTCACAGGTATCAAATGAAATAAATTTTGTAAGTTAGATACACTCATTTAAATTAGAAGTCAATTGCATATGAATTATCTAAGTCCACATCAACTACTGTTTCAATATCACATCGATTGCAGTATAAACTTACATCATTTACATAGCTACGATCGACTGATTCACATCAATTATAGTCTTACTTAAACATCGATTATGCTTAAATATTGATTGTGCTCAAAGATCAATTACTCTCACATCGATTATGCTTAAACATCGATTGTGTTCAAAGATCGATTACACTCACATCGATTATGCTTAAACATCGATTGCATTCAAAGATTGATTAATCTCACATCGATTATGCTTAAACATCAATTACGTTCACATCGATTATGATTAACCATCGATTGCTTTCACATCAATTATCTTTAAACATCGATTATTTTCACATCAATTATCTTTAAACGTCAATTATGATTAAACATCGATTACTTTCACATCGATGATCTTTAAACATCGATTATGCTTAAACATCGATTATTTTCACATCGATTATCTTCAAACATCGATTATCCTTAAACATCGATTACTTTCACATTGATTATCTTTAAACTTCGATTATGCTCAAACATCGATTGCTCTCACGTCAATTATGCTCAACAATCGATTGTCTTCTTATGGATTATCTTTGGACATCGATTGTCTTTGAACATCGATTATCTATAAACAACGACTATCCTTAGTCATCGATTGTCTTTTATCTGTAGACAACGATTGTCCCTTAGTCATCTATTATTCTTTGAACATCGACTGCATACCTTGACAATGACCTTTACAATAATTATACTGCTTAGTGTTTGTAATTAAGTTTTATCGAGCACCATGATAAATTAGCCTTGATCAAATCTTGCATCACAATACTTTTCAAATTAATTTTGAAAGTTGTGCATTTCAAACTTTCCCACTAATTGTTGCTTATCCTTTTGCTCACAGGCTTTATTGTCTATCATGGATGCAGTTTCTATGCACGTCATCTTTTACTGTTTGCCATTTTTATGACATATCATCTAGAACTTTAAATGGTGACAGAATGATATTTCCTCTTTGGTATATCTTCTTATAGTATGGCTAGTGATGTTGACTAACAATTAAGAAACATTTGACCTGTCTGTCATCCAACATTTATTGTCTGCAGGTTTCTGGTAGTCACATATGTTTACAACGTTGGACATGTCATGTTGACCTGGGCACAAAATATATTCATATGATCTCTCTCTCTCTCTCTCTCTTCATATCTCTATCCAAGAATTTATTGTCTACAGGTTTCTAGCACTCTTACATTGGACCTGCTACATCTGTCAGGAGACAAGTTTCAAGGCAAGAGACAAACCAGACACTTCAACAAGAGAAGATAAATGAGAGCATGCTGCTACAATGATCTTGATCTTGATAGACAGACAAAAAGCACATTGAGTCAGTTGTCAAAAAGAAGTGTTACAAGAGCTCGCTTCATCATTTAGATCAACACTCTTGCTCTTAACTCTCTATGAAGCCTTGTTCTTCATCCTTTCTTGAGTGAGAGAGCTTGTTTAGATCTGAGAGAACTACTTCTTAGTGTAATTCTTTTTCTTTCTCAGATTCTGCCTTAGATCAAGTATTGTATTGCTGCTATTAGCATGGTCTAGGGGTGTCACGCCCCGACACGGAATATCGGAACGTGAGGCGGTTGCAAGTAAACGGGTACAGAGTGAGTACTAGACATCAAACGATTAGACAGGAATAAATATTAAAGCAATGGATCTCATTAATAATTCTTCAAATGTTTAGTTACAACCACTAATATCAGAGCCATTCTATAGGGCCCAGTTACATTGAATAAAGCAAACGACTAAACTTCAACTCTAACATAATACTATGACACTAGGGTACTCTTGACTTCACTCTGGTCATCCCATCCTCTTAAGTGTAAGTATCCTCCTCGGTCTCACCTGAGAACACAACCATAACGCAGGGTGAGCGATAATGCCCAGTAGGGCTTAAATCTCAGGATCAAGCATGCTTAAATGATTATACATTGAATGGCAGAGTAACTAAAGATAGAGCGAGAGAGTCAAGTAACGTAAGAGATAGCACGATAGCATGTGATTGAAATAGCACAAGTTTCCAAATATAGCACAAGTGTCGAGTATAGCACAAAATAGCAGGATGGTCATAGCGCAAAGTTATAGCAATAGCACAACGAGATAGTATAGCACTTTGATTAACTTTGTCAATCGAAATAGAATTGCACTTGGTTATCAGTAGATAACGAGAAAGAGTAAAGCACTTTGTTTGATTGTCTTAGATTAATCTTGATAGTATGGCACTTGGATATAATGTCGACATCCAGATCATTTAACTCCCGCAGGCAAATGGCACTTTTGGGCGCTCTCCCCAGGACCAGATCGGGCCCTATTGTGCTGGCATTGGTATTTTGTTTATCTTTAGACATCAATTAATGGCCAATAGAGAGTACCAAGAAAATAGAGAGAGTACTAGATGAATAGACAAGATAGTAGAGACGTGAATAGATGAGCGAGCAAAGCATAGATGAGAACTAAAGGCAGTGCACATGAAACGTCGAGTAAATGGGTGATAGTAACAGTTGCACAACATGCACACTTGGTGTTGGCAGTCAGGTGGAATTCACTACCCTTCCAACGGCTTCGTTATGCACAGGTCCAGAGGTCCGGCATGATTCAAGATAAGAGTGAGAACATTCTAAGGCCGTTTGGATCTTATTGATCCCTAAAGGGTATCATAGGTGTTAGGGTACAACCAGCTCGTCGACCATGTAGGAATCCATGGACAGAGGAGACTTACGGAGGCCTTGAACAAGGATTCAGTAGTCCCATAGAAGGAATATCCAACGGAGAGTTCATCCAAGTCAAGAGAAGGTATATATATAGAAACAAGTGCCCAACGTTCTAGAGGAATTCTAGAACAGTGGAGCGTCGATAACGGTATTCCAAAACATCGCGAGAAACGAAGACAAGTCTATTTAAAATAGGGCAATTAAATATATATTTGAAATAAATTACCAGATGTATTATGAGATGTTTTCATGCCAAGTCAAGTCATTATTGGGTGGTTCAAGTGTGTGCATGTTTAAAGAGAATCATGGAGATGAAATGATCAAGTGAATGACTTTTAATTATCATTACACATCTAAGATTTAACAACTCTGTTTACTGCATTTAAGGCAGTTAACAAGGGTGAGAGGTTATTGTAGAAAGTCAAGACTTGCAAAATACAGGATTTTGATGCAAAAATTTGGAACACGACGTACCCCTGTAAAGGTCGTGACAGGGCATGTTCAGAATGTGACAGGGACGTTCAAGGATCGCAACAGAGAGGTCAGGTCAGGAAGCCAGATCACGACGGTACTGCCTGTCACATTCAGAACGCGACAGGAACTGTGTCGCGACCAGCCCTGAGAATGCGGCCTATCGGGCCGTCCTGTTCTCAGGTCCTGCACCTGAGTCCGAGTGGGAAAGGTACCATGCATTGGATTGCGGTCTAGGTTTCCATGTTTTGACACATTGTGTTCGAAAATCAAGAACTAAATGTACAAACGATGAAAATTCATGAAAATAGTTTTAAACGGATCTAGACATACAACAGTACTTCCAGTAAATAGGAATTTGAAAGTGGACATGGTCTCGACATGCTTCAAACAAGTTTATTCACGAAGAACATGGTAGAGTATACAGTAGAGATAAAAGAATTAATTCGAGACATAGGATGGATGACAATTAGGGCTTTCAGGGGAAAATGATGCCTAACATCTATCAGTATCTTCAGTTAAAATTTCATGGCATGGGGTCGAGTATACATGGAGATCTAGAATTAAGATGAAAGTTCGAGGTCATGATGATTGCAGAACTTCAAAAATCAAAAATAAAAGATGGCTCGATGAAAAATTATGAAACAATAGGGGTTTTGTTCCTGATGTATGGACAATCTACAAATAAACTTAATGATTTTTGCTCGTGAGAATGCCTACCTTTGAGTTGTTTTGCCTTCTAGGGTTTAGAACTTGAAAAACATGGGTTGAAGCTTGGTCAAGCCTTCTCCCCACAAGTCCTCCTCTCTTGGCCTCCTCTCCACGTCCAGCAAGCCCCAGCAACGAGTTAGGGCCGACCATGGAGGGTTTAGAGAGTATTTAAGCTCCCTGTTTCTATTTCCTAATAGAACTCTAATTCCCCTTTAATACGAGATTTCTTTATTCTCTCAACCTTCCAAGCTTTCCATCTCTATTTTTGGGTTAGGATGGGTTGCAATTCTGTGGCCAACTAATTAGGGTAGGGTTAGGAATCCAATTCCAACACATATTAGTTATTTTTAATAATTTAATAGCCCTTTCTATTTAGGTAATATTTAAGATACAAATTTAGGAATTTTTCCTATTATTCCTCTTTTAAAAATCAATATTTTGGCCCAATAACTTTTATGTGATCCATTTAATAAAACCAATCACTTCTTTTCATTTAGTGGATTTGAATTATCCTCTTTCCTTTGATTTTCCAATTGACTAAATTTTTAATATTATTAAATTTTTATTTTTCGAAAAATTCAGGTTGCTACAAGGGACCATCACCTCTTTACTCCTCTTTGAGTGCTCCTCTTCATTAGTGAAGAGAGGACCTGCTGTGTAGTTGGTGGCTCTTTCCCTTTTGCAGAAAGGAAGACCTGTGGATCAGGTGGTGTATTGCCTCTTCTTGGTTTGAAGAGAAGGCCAGCAGGTGCTGGATGTGCAAGTGTTCTTAAGGGGGACTATACCCTTGGTTAGTAATATCCCAAGTTGTTGCTTGGGGACTAGACGTAGGACTCCTTGTGATAGGATGTCTGAACTAGGATAAAATTTTTGTTGTTTGTGTGATTGCTTTTACCTTTATGTCCGCTGCTCATTAACTCTAACTATTTCGTTTAGTGTTTCTAACGTTGCTTTGTTAGAGAATATTTTAAGATGAATTTTTAGCAATCCATTCACCCCCCCTCTAGACTTGCAACCTGGTCAATAATGCGCAGCGTGAGAGGCGGGACCAATTCTTCTCCCTCGTTTAGGGTGGCAGGACAGTGACAGAGTACCATATGAGGTTCATCTCCCTCATAAGGCACGTACTATCGATTGCCACTAGTGATCAGGTGCGAACTAAGAGGTTTGTAGTAGGACTGAGACCGGAGCTGAGGCGAGCAGTTGCGACGCACCTATGCTAGACGCTGTCAGATGCAGTTGCCAGAGCTAGAGCGCTCGAGAGGGACATTGAGAAGAAGCTGACTAGGTCAGAGGGTTTTGTTAGGCAGAGCTCGTACCTTCATCCCAGTCGCAGCCTTTGCGTCCCGACCAACTCTATGTTGGGCAATGAGTCGTCTGGGATGGGTTTGACGTTCCACAAGCTATTCCGCTCTGGGAGCCATTGCCATCAAAGCAGATCGGGAGGCCCATTATAGATGCAGTTTCTAGTTGAAGAATAGACAGTTCAGTAGGTCACTCAATCGAGTCAAAACACTGACGTCTGTAATGGGTGTGGCCAGCCAAGACATTATGTGAGGGAGTGTCTAGGAGGAGCGGTGTAGATGGCCAGAGGTGCACTCGTTCTACCGTTCATTCTCGATTGGTATTTCTCACTTCCTCCCCGGTCGGCCCTTTCGAGGTGGTGGTACGCGGTGATGCGGATCTTCACATACTCCCCTTTTGGCGCATTTTCTGTACGAATAAGAAAATATGAAGTGATTGTTGGGGTGTTTAACCTCCCAGAGGAATATATTGATCGTGTTAAAGCCTTCACGGGCACCACAAGAAAAAGCGGGATTACCGACGGACTGAATCCGTCGGAAATCCGTCGGTATTCCGTCAGAAAAGGCGCCTTCCGACCGCTTTCCGTCCAAAGCTCGTCGGAAACTTTCCGTCGGAAATATTGGTCAGAACTTTCCGACGGATAAAAATTCCATCGGAATTCGGTCGAAACCTCCGACGGATTTCATCCGTCGGTAACGGCGTCAGTATTTGCCGACCGAATTGCCCACGGTCCTTAACCGTCGGTAATTTATCTTTCCGAGGATAATTATCCATCGGCCAATCCGTCAGTATGTTCCGACGGACTTGCCGACGGTATTTAGCCGTCGGTAATTAAGTTCCGACGGATACACATCCGTCGGCCAATCCGTCAAGACTTTCCGAAGGTATTACCGACGGCCTTTTTTCCGTCGGTAATTATACTTTCCGACGGATACTTATCCGTCGGAAATCCGTCGGTAAAATACCCATATTTTTTTAAAATAACAAATAAAAATACATTGCTACAATGTCAAACCTGCTATAATATTCATAAATTAACAAATACTAACAATCAACTTAAAATAATAAGATACAATAATATAAATCATATAGCATAATGAATACAAAAATCAACATATATCTGCTGGATCGTCTGCTGTCCCTGCCTCGTCATCGTCTGGAGCTGGATCCTATATTAAAACAAATTAAAATGAGAAACATTATAGGGTGTTTGGTTACAATTTTTTACCTATTTTTTCTCTAAAATTTAAAAAAGAGAGAAGACATGTTCAAAGAAGTGGTTTGGTAAGTAGTTTTTTTTTAGTGAAAAATTTTAACCCTATGTAAATCTCTTCTAAAAAAAAAAACAAGTCCTCACTTGTTTTTATTTTAAAAACACTCTTCTCTCTCTCACAACCCCCCCCCCAACTCCCCCGCCGGCGCCCTTCCCCTCTTCCCCCCCGGCACCCTTCCCCTCTCTCAGGCGCCTCTGCCCCCGGCGCCCTTCCCCTCTTCCCCCCCGGCGCCCTTCCCCTCTCTCTAACTCCCCCGCCGGCGCCCTCGCCCCTGCCCCCCGCGCCCTCCCCCCTCCGGCCGCAGCACCCTCGCCCCTGCCCCCCGCGCCTCCCCCCTCCGGCCGCAGCGCCCTCCTCCTCCCCCTCCCTTGCCCCCGGCCGCCGGCACCCTCGCCCCTGCCCCGCGGCCCTCCCCCCTCCGGCCGCAGAGCCCGCGCCCTCCCCCCTCCGGCCGCAGCACCCTCGCCCCTGCCCCCCGCGCCCTCCCCCCTCCGGCCCCCAACGCCCTCCTCCTCCCCCTCCCTCGCCCCCGGCCGCCGGCGCCCTCCCCCCTTCGGGCCCAGAGCCCTCCTCCTCCTCCTCCCCAAACAATTTTAAATTTAATATTTCCTGCCAAACATCATAAAACAGTTTTTTTATTTTAAAATTTAGATAGAAGAGAACACATTATAATTTTTTAGATAGAAATAACTTTTAAAAAAAGTTGCTCCCAAACACCCTATTAATAATAAATAAAAGAAATACAGTATTTTCAAAAATGAAATTTAAAACATGTGATTATTTCTCAAACTTAATACAATAATATTTTTAGATCCATCATTTTCTGGGTGTTTTTAGATCCGTCCTTTGAATGCCCAACCCAATCCGGGGATCGAAATTGGATTCCGTCAGTTTCTACACGTCACTTTAACCCACCTGGTCGTGTCGGAGAAAACGACACGTCGATCCGATCCCTATTAGGGATTTTGGACCCCCGGGTTGTGTGTTTTAACTTTTTATATATACTTGGGTGTTTTTATGTCCGTCCTTTGAATGTCCAACCCAATCCGGAGATCCAAATTGGATTCCGTCAGTTCCCACACGTCACTTTAACCCACCCGGTCGTGTCGGAGAAAACGACACGTCGATCCGATCCCTATTTGGGATTTTGGACCACCGGGTTGTGTTTTGACGCTTTAAATATACTTGGGTGTTTTTAGATCCGTCAATTGAACGTCCGACCCAATCCGGGGATCCAAATTGGATTCCGTCAGTTCCCACACGTCACTTTAACCCACCCGGTCGTGTCAGAGAAAACGGCACGCCGATCCGATCCCTATTTGGGATTTTGGACCTCCGGGTTGCGTGTTTTGACCATTTATATATGCTTGGCCGTGTTTTTAGATCCGTCCTTTGAATGCCCAACCCAATCCGGGGATCCAAATTGGATTCCGTCAGTTTCTACACGTCACTTTAACCCACCCGGTCGTGTCGGAGAAAACGGCACGTCGATCCGATCCCTATTTGGGATTTTGGACCCCCGGGTTGTGTGTTTTAACTTTTTATATATACTTGGGTGTTTTTAGATCCGTCCTTTGAATGCCCAACCCAATCCGGAGATCCAAATTGGATTCCGTCAGTTCCCACACGTCACTTTAACCCACCCGGTCGTGTCGGAGAAAACGGCACGTCGATCCGATCCCTATTTGGATTTTGGACCCCCGGGTTATGTTTTGACGCTTTAAATATAATGGGTGTTTTTAGATCCGTCAATTGAACGTCCGACCCAATCCGGGGATCCAAATTGGATTCCGTCAGTTCCCACACGTCACTTTAACCCACCCGGTCGTGTCGGAGAAAACGCACGCCGATCCGATCCCTATTTGGGATTTTGGACCCCCGGGTTGTGTGTTTTGACGCTTTATATATACTTGGGTGTTTTTAGATCCGTCCTTTGAATGCCTAACCCAATCGGGGATCGAAATTGGATTCCGTCAGTTTCTACACGTCACTTTAACCTACCTGGTCGTGTCGGAGAAAACGGCACGTCGATCCGATCCCTATTTGGGATTTTGGACCCCCGGGTGTGTGTTTTAACTTTTATATATACTTGGGTGTTTTTAGATCCGTCCTTTGAATGCCCAACCCAATCAGGAGATCCAATTGGATTCCGTCAGTTCCCACACGTCACTTTAACCCACCCGGTCGTGTCGGAGAAAACGGCACGTCGATCCGATCCCTATTTGGGATTTTGGACCCCCGGGTTGTTTTGACGCTTTAAATATACTTGGGTGTTTTTTAGATCCGTCAATTGAACGTCCGACCCAATCCGGGGATCCAAATTGGATTCCGTCAGTTCCCACACGTCACTTTAACCCACCCGGTCGTGTCGGAGAAAACGGCACGCCGATCCGATCCCTATTTGGGATTTTGGACCTCCGGGTTGCGTGTTTTGACCATTTATATATGCTTGGCCGTGTTTTTAGATCTGTCCTTTGAATGCCCAACCCAATCCGGGGATCCAAATTGGATTCCGTCAGTTTCTACACGTCACTTTAACCCACCCGGTCGTGTCGGAGAAAACGGCACGTCGATCCGATCCCTATTTGGAATTTTGGACCCCCGGGTTGTGTGTTTAACTTTTTATATATACTTGGGTGTTTTTAGATCCGTCCTTTGAATGCCCAACCCAATCCGGAGATCTAAATTGGATTCCGTCAGTTCCCACACGTCACTTTAACCCACCCGGTCGTGTCGGAGAAAACAACACGTCGATCCGATCCCTATTTGGGATTTTGGACCCCCGGGTTGTGTTTTGACGCTTTAAATATACTTGGGTGTTTTTTAGATCCGTCAATTGAACGTCCGACCCAATCTGGGGATCCAAATTGGATTCCGTCAGTTCCCACACGTCACTTTAACCCACCCGGTCGTGTCGGAGGAAACGGCACGCCGACCCGATCCCTATTTGGGATTTTGGACCTCCGGGTTGCGTGTTTTGACCATTTATATGCTTGGCCGTGTTTTTAGATCCGTCCTTTGAATGCCCAACCCAATCCAGGATCCAAATTGGATTCCGTCAGTTCCCACACGTCACTTTAACCCACCCAGTCGTGTCAGAGAATACGGCACGTCGATCCGATCCCTATTTGGGATTTTGGACCCCCGGGTTGTGTTTTTTAACTTTTTATATATATTGGGTGTTTTTAGATCCGTCCTTTGAATGCCCAACCCAATCCGGAGATCCAAATTGGATTCCGTCAGTTCCCACATGTCACTTTAACCCACCCGGTCGTGTCGGAGAAAACGGCACGTCGATCCGATCCCTATTTGGATTTTGAACCCCCGGGTTGTGTTTTGACGCTTTAAATATACTTGGGTGTTTTTTAGATCCGTCAATTGAACGTCCGACCCAATCCGGGGATCCAAATTGGATTCCGTCAGTTCCCACACGTCACTTTAACCCACCCGTCATGTCAGAGAAAACGGCACGCCGATCCGATCCCTATTTGGGATTTTGGACCCCCGGGTTGTGTGTTTTGACGCTTTATATATACTTGGGTGTTTTTAGATCCGTCCTTTGAATGCCCAACCCAATCCAGAGATCCAAATGGATTCTGTCAGTTCCCACACGTCACTTTAACCCACCCGGTCGTGTCGGAGAAAACGGCACGTCGATCCGATCCCTATTTGGGATTTTGGACCCCCGGGTTGTGTGTTTTAACTTTTTATATATACTAGGGTGTTTTTAGATCCGTCCTTTGAATGCCCAACCCAATCCGGAGATCCAATTGGATTCCGTCAGTTCCCACACGTCACTTTAACCCACCCGGTCGTGTCGGAGAAAACGGCACGTCGATCCGATCCCTATTTGGGATTTTGGACCCCCGGGTGTGTTTTGACGCTTTAAATATTCTTGGGTGTTAATCGTGCTATACTTGATTCATCTGCTATTTGAACCATGTTACTGTGCTATTACTTTCTCGACTTTACATGACTCTCTCTATCATTAGTTACTCTGCCATTTAATGTGTTAATTACTTAAAGCCTGCTTAACTATTGAGATTTAAGTCCTACTGGGCGTTATCGCTCACCCTTCATTATTTGTTATTTGTGTCTCAAGTAAGTCAGACATTATATGTACCAATGGGACGGAACCAAAGTGATGAGTGACCTGGAGTCAAATGACGAAGCTACCCTAGCACCATTGGAGTCTAGTAGTTATTGCTTTAGATTTCTTTTCAATGTAATGATGTCATTGAGCCCTATGTATTGGCTCTGAATTAGTGGTTGTAATAGTTTTAGTGGAATTTCAATGAAATGAAGAGTTAATTCCAATTATTCTTCATTAGATGCTCTGATGTTTGCGAATGTATGCGCAATTGTCGTTACCATACTCGTTGCTCACGTCTCCCTCCGATTTATTCCGCTGCTAAATTGGAGGGGCGTGACCTAACCCCCCCACTGTTCTGCTCTTCTTGCTCACGGCTTGGTCACTCCAATATGGCCTGTAGACAGGTCGCCCCAGACATGATGGAAACCAAGGAACAGGGCAGGATGCACAGGAAGATCACATCCAGCCCTCAGCCAGTGCCAAAGCTACCACCTGGAGACCCATCAGACCTACGAACAGGGCAGTCCCACCTGCTATTCTCTCAGAAGGAAGCCACTGCAACTATGCACGTGCATGAAGTTATCACAGATACCCATCTTCTGCATGGGTCACCTACTACCGAGCCCAGCATTAATGATCAGGAGAAGCCCTCCCAAGGTAATAAAGGCATGTCAAATATCAAAACCAACCAAGTGCAAGCTTCAAAGGTTGACAATGGAAGTGATACTCCCATCCAACATGGTAATCAAATGGACAGCCCCCTCTCAATTAATGCAGCCCCCATTAAAGCCAAGGTGGCATCTGCCAGCATCTGTACTAAAGCACACAAGGTGTTCGATGGATTGTCAACACCACTGCATAGTGACAAAACAAGTTCAAGTGCCCCTGCGGGTAAGGCTTTGGCCTGGATCGTCCACAGTCCCCCCTAATTTGCAAACTACAGGAAGAAGGGAGCCACACAACCTACAAGGACAGTGTCCATCAAGGTGATTTCCCTGCTAGCCTGCAAACTGAAGTGGTTGACAAATTCCCCTACAGATGAAGTGTTTGATGATTTTCCTGAACCACAAAAACTGACAGCGGGAATGAAAAGCTACAAGAAGAAGGAAGGCAAGTCACACAAACCACCAGCACCAAGGCATTATCATATCTCTTCTCGTAATACACAATATTAGAGCACCCCTAGAATGACACCACCAGAGGAAGATATCTCAACATCCTACATGCGGCCTTCGTTGGGAAACAAAAGGCACAACCGCCACCAAGAGAAGAAGGTGTTCGAACCCGTGGTGGGCTGCATTGCACTACCTCCAACCCCAAGTTTAATGAATCAAAAGATCCTAATCTGGAACATTAGGGGCATCGGTAATGCCCAGTCCATAAGGAGACTAAAGATTTTGAAGCTCATTAACCCAAGAAGAAGACCTCTTGCATTGACATGTACAAAAATAAACTCCACATGCCCACTCTGTAGCAAATGTGGATGAACAGGCCCGTATATGGATTTTTTGGGAGGAAAATGTTCATGTTTTGAGGACTGATGCCAGTGACCAATTTATCACAATTTCTGTCGCTTCGGCTTTTTGCAAAACTTTCTATCTCACTGGGGTGGATGCTAGCTGCTCTGTGAATGAGAGGAGGAAACTTTGGGACTACATGATAGACTTCTCCACTGCTTGCTCTGACCCATGGATGATTGGTGCTGACTTCAATAGCTACCTAGGACTCCATGAGAAGAGAGGTGGCAAGAGGAACCTTTCCAGATTTGTTATGGATTTCTAGGCCCGCGTGTCCGCTGCGGGGATTGAAGATGCTAGTTTCATTGGGAGCAAATTCACCTGGTTCAACGGGCAGGAACACAATAACATTTGGATCAGAATTGACAGACTTCTTTTCAACGCCGAATGGGCAATTTCCTACCCTGCAGTTCATGTTCAACATCTGGACAGAGCCTGTAGTGACCACAACCCTCTTCTCATCTCCAGTACCACTGAAAAAATGAAGGGGCCCTCCAGGTTCACCTTCCAACATATGTGGTGCTCTCGTGAGAGCTTCATGGAAGACTTTGGTGTAGCTTGGAGGACAGCTCCGGCCTCCTCATACCCCATGCTTACATGGCCTACAAATTGAAACACATGAAGAGTTTCTACAGAAGATGGAACAAGGAAACTTTTGGCAATGTCTCCCTCAATGTGCAGCAAGCTGAAGCCTCTTTTGCCACTGCTCAATAGAATTTTGATGAGGACCCATCCCAGGCCAACCACGCCACCTTCCTACTGGCCAAGGACAAACTGGATCAGGTTCTATCATAGGAAGAAAAACTTTGGCGCCAAAAATCTAGAATCAAATGGTTAAAGGATGGGGATAACAACACACAAATTTTTCATGCTTATGCTCTCACCCAGAGGAGACAATCACTAGTCTCCAAACTATAAAAAGAGGATGGTACTTCTGTTGAGGGAGATGATAGAGTTGCTGCTATGTGTGTTGAGCATTTCTTAGAAGCTTTCACATCGGCCCCCCACCATGTCAAAGCAGAAATTCTGGAGCACATACCACCCCTGCTCAAGGATGAAGAGAACACCATGCTTTGCACAGTGCCTACATCGGATGGAATCAAACATGTGGTCTTTAGCATGGACCCCGACAGTGCCCTGGGACCCAATGGTTTCTCCGAGCATTTCTTCCAAGCTTGCTAGGATTTCACTCAAACAGATATCACCAATGCAGTCCAAGCGTATTTTCTGTGGTCATAACCTTCCTACTGCCCTCACCTCATCGTTGATTACTCTCATTCCTAAGATTGAGACCCTGAAGAAATGCTCAGATTTCAGACCAATCAGCCTATCTAACTTTTTGTACAAGATCATTTCCAGGATCATATCTGACATATTTGGTATTTTACTGCCATCCTTGATCTCCGAGGAGCAAGGAGCCTTCACCAAGGGGAGAAACATAGCTGAAAACATCCTTCTCATCAAAGAGCTCCTCTAGACTCTTGGAAGACAGTGTAGAGGGGGAAACATGATCCTCAAGTTGGACATGGCCAAGGCTTATGACAGAATGGAATGGGATTTCCTCTATGCAGTTCTTAGAAGGTTCGGGTTCTCCATCTAGGCCATCTCCATCATCGAACCTCTTCTATCCAACTGTTGGTTTTCCATCCTTCTCAATGGCAAGAACCATGGTTTCTTTAAATCATCTAGAGGGTTAAGGCAAGGGGACCCAGTAGCTCCTGCCCTTTTCATCATGGCTGAAGAAGCACTGTGCAGGGGGCTCACCACCCTGTTTCAACACAGCAGTGGTGCATGGTATCAAACTAATGCCCGGTGCACAGCCATCTCACATCTTCTCTTTGCGGATGACACACTCATATTTTCCAATGCTTCTATGAGACATTTGAGGAGACTAATGGCATTCTTAAAGAGCTACGAAGAGGCCTCTCGTCAGTTGATCAACAAACACAAAAGCTCCTACTATGTTCCCAAAAATGCCACGGACTGCCTTCTCCAAAAGATCAGCAAGACGACGGGTTTCGTCAGAACCAAAGTACCGATCAAATACCTGGGTGTCTCTATCTATACAGGCCGTCAAAAGCCTGCCCATTTTGCCAATATAATCTCCAAGACAGTAAGAAAGTTGCAAGGGTGGAAAACTGAGTTTCTATCCACATGAGGAAGACTCATTCTTGTCCAACACATTCTGTCCGCCCTCCCTATCTACACCATGAATACTTTGTCCATCCCGGCCACTATGGTGAGGGCCTTTAACATAATCCTTGCCAATTTTTTTTGGGTTCCTATGAGGGCTCCCTGAAGAGGCACTGGAAAAGTTGGAAAGCCATTGCTCAACTGAAGGACAGCGGAGGCCTTGGCGTTCTGAATTTGCACCACATACAGATCGCTTTCAGAACTAAAATGTTGTGGAGGGCTCTATCTACTAGCTCCCTATGGGCCAGATTCTTCAGAGGGAAACACTTATCAATTGTCATCATTCTGAAGCCCAGTTCCCATTCATGCTAGCAGCGGATAGAACATTATGGCAGCAAGCAGCACAGCTAATCCAAGGTAACCACAGGATCATATCCATGGACAATAACTCTGTTGGTCATTTCTGGTTTGATGTTTGGACGGGAGATGCACCTCTCAAAGCCTACATCCCTGAAGATACATGGCGGGACATGCCCAACAAAGCATGCACCATTCAGCAGGCCTTCAGCAACCCGGGGAGTACTCATCTGCAGACCGCTCTCAGGCATTGCCCCAGATACCTCTTGGTTCAGTTCTTGACCAATAATGACACCAAGGACACTTGGATTTGCGCTCAAACCCAAATGGTCAATTCTCCATGAAATCTATCTGGTTACTCCTCCAACCAGAAACCTCCCAGAAGTGGACTGCTTTATGTCTCCTTACATTCCTCTCAAGTGGTCTATCCTACTATGGCGGATGGTTCAGAATTCAATCCCAGTGAATGGAACAGTAAAAGAAACAGGTGTGCCCCTATGTTCTAAATGTTCCTGCTATCCTAATCATCAACAAGAAAGTCTGCTACCTTGTTTTTTAGCGGCAACACTGCCAACCAAGTGTGGACAGACCTGTCCCCCTTTTACAGTTCAACAACATGGAAATCACCAATGTGGCTGACGGTGTGACTTCTTTCTTAACACACCCGAAACTCACCACCACTACTGGTCACCTCAAACACTGCACTTTTTTGGAAGTTCTGTGGGAAATCTAGTGCAGCTGGAACATGGCTAGGTTCCAAGGCCAGGACATGTCTGCTAAACACAACATCAACAGAAGCATGTTATCCATCCGCGCCATTTGCATATATGCCAACTTTCAGAAAATTCTGCAGCCATGGTTAGCTGCCCTTCGCCAGTCCAATAGTTGGAAGGAAAATCTGAATGCCATTATCCCCAAGGTTGTAAGATGGCTCACTCCACCCCCAGGGAGATTAAAGCTGAACATTGACGGAGCTTTCAACATGATGTTGGACAAAGCTGGAGGAGGAGGCATACTCTATGACCACAAGGGCAACATGTGCTGCGCCTTTGCCAAGCCTTATCATGGACTGAAGTCTAGCCTCACTGCAGAGGCTCTTGCACTTAGGGACGGCCTATCAATCTACTGCAGCAAGGGCATCTATAAGGTGTGGTGGAGACTGATTCTCTCAACCTCCTGCACAATGTCACTAGGCAACTCCGCTGCCCATTGGAATTTGCATTCATTTTGTAGGATGCAGCTGCTGCAACCAAGAGGGTCAAGGCTGAAATCACACACGTACCACGGGAAGGCAACAAGGTGGCAGACTGTCTAGCTGGGTTTGCATTATCTTGTGCTCATCTTACCACTTGGGACTCCTGGGCCGACCTCCCCAATATTGTAAAGGACCCCTACCTCCTTGATAAGGTAGGGTGCCTATCTAGGAGGCTCTAGTCCGCTATGTACTTTCCCCCACCCCCTTCTTCCTCACCTATATAATTACAAACACTCTTAGCCACTTGGTGAAGGTAGTGGCCCCCTCACACACGTGAGGACGCCCCTACCATCTCCTTTTGGTTCGGCTATATTCAAAAGAGAAAGAGAGAGAGAGAGAGAGCATTCTAAGGCCGTTTTGGATCTTACTGATCCCTAAAGGATATCATAGGTATTAAGGGTACAACAAGCTCTTCGACCATGTGGGAATCCATGGACAGAGGAGACTTGCGGAGGTCTTGAACAAGGATTCACTCGTCCGCAGAAGGAATATCCGACGAAGAGTTTGTCCAAGTCAAGAGAAAGTGTATATAGAAACAAAGTGTTCGACGTTCTAGAGGAATTCTAGAACAGTGGAGCGTCGATAACGGTATTCCAAAACATCGAGAGAAATGAAGACAACTCCATTAAAAATAGGGCCATTAAATAGATTATTGAAGTAAATTACTAGATACATTGTAAGATAATTTCATGCCAAGTCAAGTGATAATGGATGGTTACAAGTATGTGCATGTGATATAGAGAATCGTAGATACGAAAAGATCATGTGTATGGCTTTTAATTAACTATTACATATCCATGTTTACATCATCATTTACTGTGTTTAAGACAGTTAACAGGGTATGTGATCACTGTAGAAAGGCAAGAATAGCAAAATTCTAGGATTTATGCACAAAAGTCCATAAGGCGACGTACCCCTGTAAGGAATGCGACAGGGTACATCCCGAATGCAATAGGGTCTGTCAAAGATCACGACAGGACCATCTGGAACAGGTACAGAATGCGACAGGGTATGTTGAGGAATGCAACAGATCTGTCAGGAAGACAGCCAGAATGCGATGCCAGGGCCTATCGCGTTCATAATGCGACAGCTTCCTGTTGCGATAAGCCCTTGAGAACGCGGCCTATCGGGCCGTCGCGTTCTCAAGTCCTGCGCCTGAGCCCAAACAAGAAAATGGCTTGCCTTGGATTGCGGTCCAGGCTTTCCATGGTTTGATATAGGGTCATTCAAAATCAAAATCTCGGTGTACATATGATGAAAAATCATGAAACCAGTTTTAAATGAAACTAGACTTGCGAGGGTATAACTAGTAAAGAGGAATTATAAACTTTTTTTTTTATAGAAGGAACAGGAAGCCTGTCCCAAAATTTTATATAATGAATAATGAGAGTACAAAACAACGGGGCATACCCCTGAAGAGATAAGGCTAGCCTAAGCGGACATTAGGTAAACCAGTCTTATCAAGAACCGTTGGTCCTCTTACAGCATAAGGCAATGTGGAAAAGGATGTAAAAATCCTATTATTCACTTCCGTACAACCAAAGGATGCCAAGGGATCAACCACTTGGTTCGCCTCTCTAAAGACATGAGTAATAATAGAGCCATGTTTCTGTGAAATGGGCAAATCTGAACGCCACCATCTATGACATTGCCATCCCAGCGGAGATGTGGATTGGATTGAGTTAATAAGAATGGTAGAGTCAGAAAAGATGTTGGAAACATGGAAGCCAAATTCAGCAGCCATCTGGAGGCCATCATGAAGAGCTCAGACTTCAGCCCAAAGACTAGTGCCATGACCATAGTTAAAGGCAAAGGCCAGTAAAATATCACCTTTGGCGTTTCTAAAATAGCCACCACCTCCACTGATTCTCGGATTACCTTTAGAAGCACCATCAACATTGAGGCAAATACCATGTATTGGCGGAATCCACCAGACTAGTTTGAATTTAGTGTGACGACAATTGAAGGAGAAGCCAAATGAGTTGATGATAGCCACTTGGTTGGCAGAAGGTGAAATCTTACAAATTTCCCTTCGGATAGCATGTGATATCAAAATATTATGTTGTCAATGATCCTACTATTGAGCCGAGTAATGAGGTCAAATCTTCTTCTGCATCTTTCCTTCCAAATTTCCCAAGTAATTAGATGGTCCCATAGATGGCAATGAAACCAAAAGGCGATGAGATTTTATATGCTGAATACTCCTCCAACACCAAGAGTGAAGTGATCATTGGGCAAAATAGGATAGGCTAAGAAGGTGAAAACCAATTCCATAATCTGAAGGCTAGCGTGTCTCTTCCTGCTGGGGGGCGGTCCTGGTTTCGAACCCAGGGCCGCCCAACGGCCTTTATTCTGCGTACAAGATCTCAACAAATCACTGTACCTTTATTGCTCTTATTCCAAAATCTGAAGAAGCTGACTCTTTTGATCAGTACAGGCCGATCTCTTTATGCAACTTCCTTTATAAAATTATCTCCAAGTATTGTCTAAACCCTGCAATCTGTTCTTCTGAAGCTTATTAGTCATATCAAGCTGCTTCATCAAAGGTATGTCCATACAAGATAACATCCTGCTTGCTAATGACGTTGTTCGGGATCTTCATTCCAAGTCCAAGGGCATCTTCTTTGTTTAAAGCTGATCTGAAAAAGGCATTCGATTCTCTTAGAAGGATTTCATTTATTCATGATGAACAAGATGGTTTTCCACCATCTCGTTAATTGGATTAAAAATTGCATGAAAAATCCAACTTTCTCCATCCTCTTTACAGCTCACCTCTGGTTTCTTCCAAGGCACTAATGGTGTAACGCCCCAGAAATTTAAAATGTTAAGAAAATAGAAATAATTTTGTTAAAATACCTTAGGGTTGTTATAAATTGATAATTAGATGATAGACTTAAATAGTGGTAATGAACGTTATTCCAGTATCGTACCTCGAAGTGCGTGCCTCCACAGGGTGATACCGGAAAACGACGTCAAAATAAAAATCTGAGAACATCATAATTTCCAGAAAAATGTGGAGAAATTTATTATGTAATTTCGTGAATTTTTCGACGTACGACTCCAACGTACAATCGACGCGACCATTTTTCGGGTGATTTTTCACCTACTGTAAAATAAAATCTAAAAATTAAACTAAAATTATTACAATTTGTAAAACCATTCTATTAGCCTATGGTTAAAATTTCATGACAAAAGGACACCATTTAAATGGTTTTGCCTAGCAAACATTGGACTAGTTGAATTATGGGTATTTTACGGTTTGGGATTTTCTGGAAAATTGCAAAGGTCTACGTGTAAGGCTATTGGGTGGCCAGCACTTGAGGTAAAACATCATACCAACTTACCTAAGGTGTCCTAACTAGGAATGCATGTTACTCGTGTCATGGGGTAAAAACCTTTCACCCTTACTGCGACACATGGGTGAGCTTCGTGTCACCTTGCATGGAAGGCATCCGTGGGTATAAGAATACCCCAAGGGTCATCGTGGCCAGGTTCCCCTTCATGTTTTCCTGTTATGCTGCTACTATTTCGTGGGTAACTTCAGGAGTGAGAGGTTTCTGAGTGAGAAATTGGTGGAGAAGCCATTTCGGGGAACCATTGTTCTCTCTTTCTCTCATTCTATTTATGCATCTTGCCTCTGCTCAAGTTCTGGTTGAAGCTGCTACTAAGGAGTGATTGGGGAATTACTCTGGAAGCTAAAGCTAATATTATACCAAGGCTACATCTTCTTACTTGTTTTCTTTGTGGCTATCATCTTCATCTCCTTCAAACTAAGGTAGGATTCGATCCTCATCTCTCCTCTTCTAACTCATGTCCTTGAATAAACTTTAGAACCTACTGTTTGGATGTTCCAGTTTCTGTTCTAGTGTCATGAACCCCTCTAGCACTTTATGTGTGTTTTGTATTTCTATAGAAGCTACTCCTTGAGTTCACATAATCTCTGGTGGAAAGGATATTCCTCCAGTAGCATGTGGTAGTAGGTTCCTAGCTATCCATGTGTAGGATTCATCTCCTTTTCCTTAATCTTGTTCTCCACACATGATAAATAACTCGTGTTGAGTAGCCAAGTTGATATAACTGTAATCTTACTAGTTTTCGTCTAGTTTTGATGAATATTATTACGTTAGGGAGGAAGAGATACTTATTTTACCTCCAGATCATCTCTTCTTCTTCTTCCACCTTTGATTCAAGTTCATGATATAGAGTTCTGGTAGAAGTAACATATCCTTAGAACAGTGTGAGGATTTTGGTTTAGATGGTTGATAATTCGAACATTGACTTGGATTCATGAAATACCTTGAGTTTTAGTGTCCATCTTATAGGAATTTTCCAATAAACCATTGCTATCAAGCTCATGCTTCCAATACTACACTACATTAGTTTATAGCCGACCAAGTTCGAATTATCAATCTCTTGTTGCATCTCGACTGTTTAGTTTATAAACCACTGTGAAAACTCTATTTAGACTCTTCCATTTGATATCAATCATGCCTTGAATTATAAGATCTATAATTAGGGTGCTTAGAATGGATTTAAACAGATTTACAGAAGTTCTGCTGCTTCCTGTCGACAGCCAGCCCAAGAGCTGTCGACAGGCGCATGTTCCAGAACTCCAGGTTTCTGGACTGTGTGGATCTGTCGACAGATCCCTTGCATCTGTCGACAGATACCCACAGAGCCAGCAAACCTGAGCTCTGTCTGTGCCATTGTCGACAGATCCTTCCTTCCTGTCGACAGCTACTGTCCTGCCTTGGATTTCAGCACTCTTACATATGTAAATCCTTGTTCAAAGTTCATCCTAATAGCCTACCAAATTACCCTCTTATTTACTTTGATATTTTCTGTCATTCTACCATAAAGATTACCCACTTTGGATACCTTACTCATTATTGAATTATCCTTGAAACCGTCAACTCCAAATGGTACTCCGTTGAGTCCATTCTCCTGTATTACAACTAAGTTTATATTACTTGATGACTTGAGAGTTCAAAGGCTTGAACACCTTGTGAGATATGATAAACTTATGATGATGACATTTATTGGGTCCTTGGACCCCACCTAACTGATATGCCTGTGCAAATAGGGCTGGTCCAGTCCTGGGAGGAGCACCCGAATTCATTACGGGCCGTACGGGAGTGATAAGGATACCGGGATGTTTGGCATTGCATCACTATTCCTGATTATGATCATCATACTTCCTGTATTGTGTGAACTGATATATGAACCAATTCGTGAGCTATATACTTGAGCATGACCTGAGTTTTACTATCACTGTATCAAGCTACTATTCTGAGATCTGGTATTGCTTCTTTGATATCCGTTCATCCTATTACCTGTCCTGTGTGAATATTTATATGACTCCGAACCTGAGCCTTAATATGAATTTCTGAGTATGCCTATGTTTTCATACTACTGTTATACATTCACTGACATGTTATCTTGGTTATCTGCCTGTTCTTGATACCATTCATGTTCTTACCTAAATTATCATGTGTTCCTGATCCTTTGATTTAAGGATTTGAATTCTACTGGGCTAGTTAGCTCACCCATCCTTCCCTTTTCAGGTAATCAAGATGAGGAGAAGTGTAAAATGGGCTGTGTGCAGAGTGGACACCGATGACGAGTCAACCAACCATTTACTGCTTTAGTTGCGTACTTGTAAAGTGTTATGAGTAGTAGCTACTCATCCTTACTCCTCACTTAGTGTGTAATGAGGAGCTTTATGTAATAAGACTTCCGCAGACTGCGTTATAATGAATAAACATAAATGTTATTACTTTGTGCCTGTTTTCTGTCATTTCCCATAAATAGCCTTTTATTAGGACGTGACAGATAATTTGGTATCAGAGCCTTAGTTCGATAAACCTAGGGATAACCTTGAGGATGGGTAGAAAGCCTGAGGTTAAGCTAGATAAGTATAGTTGGATATAGATTGTATTGAGTATGAAATGAAAATTAGAGGATTCTTCTTTTTCATTCATTCTTGCTTCTTATTCCTACACAAGAACTTCATAATTAAAGTGTTTACCATGTATACACACTTGAAACAACCATAGATGTGTTGTTCTATTTCTTGTAACCATGCTTTAGTTAAAGTTTATATTATGACTCAAGCATACTATGAAACTCATCCTATTAGAAGTAAGAAAATGTTGTCAATCATGTAAAGATTCATAGGAACACTTGGTAGAATTTCCTATGGTAGTTTTTCAAGATTCCTGGAAGTTTAGATCACACCTGTCGACAGCCAGCATTTACCTGTCGACAGGTAACATGCTTCCAGAACCCAGAAATACAAAACTGTCAGTAACTGTCGACAGATAGCCTTGATCTGTCGACAGATGTCCTTCACCTGTCGACAGCCGACTCTGGTCTGTCGACAGATACCCTCAGAACCAGAAAAACCTTGCTCTGTCTGTTGCTATCTGTCGACAGCCACTTCCAAGCTGTCGACAGACACCAGTCTGTGATGAACTGGTCCTTCTTCAGTCAGTCAGAAGAGTCATCAGGCACTCTGTAGAACTGAAACTCATACCTTATTTACATTCCATATCATTTAAGTAAATGTTATAATTTGATGTTTCATTTACTTAAGATATTACATGTAAATAAGGAAGTACCCCCCATTTGAATCCAATAAAAATATCAGAAAAATCATATCTCTTACCAATAAAAAGTCAACTCTCCCACCGAAGAAGAAAAACGTAATTTTTGCGATTCTATCAAAATAGCGTCTTTCTAATTTCTCACAATTTGGCCTACCTAAAAATTTCATAATTCAAGTAAACCTAGTAGAATGATAAAAATTCAAGGTCCGGTGAAAAATGATAAACCACATATGACTTCTCCAAGGGAGCCCTCTCCTACTGAAGGAAAAGTCAAACCTGTTCATCCCTTAATTTACGTCACAATGACTTTTTATTGTTATTATATCCAACTCTAAACAAGAATTAGTAAATGAATGATTCAATCGATCATATAAATTTCATGACTATCCTCGTGATTTATTCTTCCGTTAACTTTCCAATTTTCTTGGATTTTAAATTATTATACCACTGAGATAGATTATTTAATCATTGTCTACATCCATTCCTTACTAAACCAGTAAGACTCTTTAATAATTTAAATGTGTTTAACACTCACATAATTGATGAATCAAAATTTCAAGATTGTTTTAAATCTCACGAAGCTTATGGACAAGTAGTGATGTAAAATGTTATAATCTTCTGACTGGTTAATGGAACTAGGGTGTTGTGAATCTAAAGCCTGTGCATGATGAAATTTACATGGTTTGATTATAGAAATTGATGTATGCCTTATTGAATATCTCAGATACTCTTCCAAGTTATCTATGGATGGAAGTGACATTAACTGGAAGAAGATGGAAAATTCAATGCATGACTTGACTCGAGTAATGAAAACAGTAGCCAAGAACAATAGTCATACTGGAACAAGTTTATTTAAGGATTTTCGAAGCCTGGACCCTCCGAGATTTGCAGAAGTACGGATCCGGATGAAGCTGAGAACTGGTTGAAGGATATTGAGTGAATTTTTAATAATGAAATGTACAGAAGAAGAAAAAGTTTGTTTGACAAATTTCAGTTAGATCGGGATGCTCGAGCGTGGTGGGAAACTGTAGAGGCAACCTTGGAGGATTTAACACAAGTTAGTTGGGAGGAATTCGTAGAATTATTTAATGACCATACTTTCAGAAGTAATTCAAGAAAGGAAGGCGAATGAGTTTGCCAATTTAAAACAACTAAGGATGTCGGTATCGGAATATGAGGCACAATTTGCTCGATTGTCAAGTATGCTCCGCATCTTATAGCTACGGAGAAATTAAAAGCCAAGAGGTTTATGAATGGGCTACGTCCCCAATTTATTATGCAGTTACCCCTCACCTGATCACTACCTACTCAGAAATGGTTAAGAGAGCCTTAGCATTAGAGGCTGCAAATGACACTGTGGAAAAGATTAGAGGAAATCTGGAGAAGGATCTTCTGATCATAAGAGAAAGTTTGAGTTGGAAATACCCCAAAGTTCAAGTCAGCAAATAAATAAGAAGGCAGGAAAAACTTCTAATGGAAAGAAGGGGTATGCCAGCATTGCCATCTTAGTGGGCATAAGGCTGAGGACTGTTGGCGTAGGTTGGGTGCTTGTCTCCGTTGCGGTAGTACTCAACATCGAATTTCGGATTGTCCGATGCCCAAGAATGCACCAAAGAATCAGAATTCCCGAGGAAAGCAAGGAAGACTAAATGCCATTCAGGATGTGGAACCTGAATCTCCGCAGGAAGGCAGACTGATAAAAGTGCATTGCTAGTAAACTCAAAGCCTGCGTATGTGTTGTTTGATTCAGGAGCTACGCATTCTTTTATTAGTTATGAGTTTGCTAAATCTTTAGAAGTAAAATCAGAACTATTGTCTACACAACTTGAGGTAACAATTCCTTTGAGTAGGGATAAGAAACTTAAGAAATATTACCCTGCTAGTCGGATTTCAGTTAAAGGACAAAATTTACCCGGTGATTTGATATGCCTAGACAAGTGGGATTATAATTTCAAATTTGAATACCATCCAGGAAAAAAAATAATAATAATATCTATGGCGGATGCACTTAGCAGAAATCCTATAGTCAAGGTAATCCAATTGTAAGTAAGGGAATGTAAATTATTGGAGGAATTTTCCGCATTAGTTTAAAGATTGAATTACAAGAAGAAAGAATTGTAGTTGATAACTTAACAATCAGTCAGATATTTGAAACAAATTGGAGAGCAATAGGACAATGATCTTGTGTTGAGAGAAATTAGAGAAAAGTTGGCTTTTAGACTTGAATTTAATGAAGACATTCATGGAATCTTCAGTTTCGGAACAAATTATGTGTACCGGATAATTCCGAGATTAAGAAGTGGATCTTAGGAGAAGCCCATCGATCACAACATTGAATATCAAGATTTGGAGATACAAGAAAATTTGGTATATGTAGAAAGACGTGCAAATTCTGGATCGAAAAATAAAGCACTATGGAGCAAGGAAGTTCCATTGTTAAAGATTCAATAAACGAGGACAAGAAGAAGCAACCTGGGATTAGAAAATACCATCAAGAACCAGTGCCCAGAATTATTTCCAGGTGAGTAAACATACTCTCGTTTTATTAAAATTTGGAGGACCAATTTCTTTTAGTGGGGGAGAGTTGTAACGCCCCAGAAATTTAAAATGTTAAGAAAATAGAAATAATTTGTTAAAATACTTAGGGTTGTTATTAAATTGTGATAATTAGATGATAGACTTAAATAGTGGTAATGAACGTTATTCCAGTATCGTACCTCGAAGTGCGTGCCTCCACAGGGGTGATACCGGAAAACGACGTCAAAATAAAAATCTGAGAACATCATAATTTCCAGAAAAATGTGGAAAATTTATTATGTAATTTCGTGAATTTTTCGACGTACGGACTCCAACGTACAATCGACGCGACCATTTTTCGGGTGATTTTTCACCTACTGTAAAATAAAATCTAAAAATTAAACTAAATTATTACAATTTGTAAAACCATTCTATTAGCCTATGGTTAAAATTTCATGACAAAAGGACACCATTTAAATGTGTTTGCCTAGCAAACATTGGACCAGTTGAATTATGGGTATTTTACGGTTTGGGATTTTCTGGAAAATTGCAAAGGTCTACGTGTAAGGCTATTGGGTGGCCAGCACTTGAGGTAAACATCATACCAACTTACCTAAGGTGTCCTAACTAGGAGATGCATGTTACTCGTGTCATGGGGTAAAAACCTTTCACCCTTACTGCGACACATGGGTGAGCTTCGTGTCACCTTGCATGGAAGGCATCCGTGGGTATAAGAATACCCCAAGGGTCATCGTGGCCAGGTTCCCCTTCATGTTTTCCTGTTATGCTGCTACTATTTCGTGGGTAACTTCAGGAGTGAGAGGTTTCTGAGTGAGAAATTTGGTGGAGAAGCCATTTCGGGGAACCATTGTTCTCTCTTTCTCTCATTCTATTTATGCATCTTGCCTCTGCTCAAGTTCTAGTTGAAGCTGCTACTAAGGAGTGATTGGGGAATTACTCTGGAAGCTAAAGCTAATATTATACCAAGGCTACATCTTCTTACTTGTTTCTTTGTGGCTATCATCTTCATCTCCTTCAAACTAAGGTAGGATTCGATCCTCATCTCTCCTCTTCTAACTCATGTCCTTGAATAAACTTTAGAACCTACTGTTTGGATGTTCCAGTTTCTGTTCTAGTGTCATGAACCCCTCTAGCACTTTATGTGTGTTTTGTATTTCTATAGAAGCTACTCCTTGAGTTCACATAATCTCTGGTTGGAAAGGATATTCCTCCAGTAGCATGTGGTAGTAGGTTCCTAGCTATCCATGTGTAGGATTCATCTCCTTTTCCTTAATCTTGTTCTCCACACATGATAAATAACTCGTGTTGAGTAGCCAAGTTGATATAACTGTACTTACTAGTTTTCGTCTAGTTTTGATGAATATTATTACGTTAGGGAGGAAGAGATACTTATTTTACCTCCAGATCATCTTTCTTCTTCTTCCACCTTTGATTCAAGTTCATGATATAGAGTTCTGGTAGAAGTAAACATATCCTTAGAACAGTGTGATTTTTGGTTTAGATGGTTGATAATTGAACATTGACTTGGATTCATGAAATACCTTGAGTTTTAGTGTCCATCTTATAGGAATTTTCCAATAAACCATTGCTATCAAGCTCATGCTTCCATACTACACTACATTAGTTTATAGCCGACCAAGTTCGAATTATCAATCTCTTGTTGCATCTCGACTGTTTAGTTTATAAACCACTGTGAAAACTCTATTTAGACTCTTCCATTTGATATCAATCATGCCTTGAATTATAAGATCTATAATTAGGGTGCTTAGAATGGATTTAAACAGATTTACAGAAGTTCTGCTGCTTCCTGTCGACAGCCAGCCCAAGAGCTGTCGACAGGCGCATGTTTCCAGAACTCCAGGTTTCTGGACTGTGTGGATCTGTCGACAGATCCCTTGCATCTGTCGACAGATACCCACAGAGCCAGCAAACCTGAGCTCTGTCTGTGCCATTGTCGACAGATCCTTCCTTCCTGTCGACAGCTACTGTCCTGCCTTGGATTTCAGCACTCTTACATATGTAAATCCTTGTTCAAAGTTCATCCTAATAGCCTACCAAATTACCCTCTTATTTACTTGATATTTTCTGTCATTCTACCATAAAGATTACCCACTTTGGATACCTTACTCATTATTGAATTATCCTTGAAACCGTCAACTCCAAATGGTACTCCGTTGAGTCCATTCTCCTGTATTCAACAACTAATTTATATTACTTGATGACTTGAGAGTTCAAAGGCTTGAACACCTTGTGATATATATAACTTATGATGATGACATTTATTGGGTCCTTGGACCCCACCTAACTGATATGCCTGTGCAAATAGGGCTGGTCCAGTCCTGGGAGGAGCACCCGAATTCATTACGGGCCGTACGGGAGTGATAAGGATACCGGGATGTTTGGCATTGCATCACTATTTCCTGATTATGATCATCATACTTCCTGTATTGTGTGAACTGATATATGAACCAATTCGTGAGCTATATACTTGAGCATGACCTGAGTTTTACTATCACTGTATCAAGCTACTATTCTGAGATCTGGTATTGCTTCTTTGATATCCGTTCATCCTATTACCTGTCCTGTGTGAATATTTATATGACTCCGAACCTGAGCCTTAATATGAATTTCTGAGTATGCCTATGTTTTCATACTACTGTTATACATTCACTGACATGTTATCTTGGTTATCTGCCTGTTCTTGATACCATTCATGTTCTTACCTAAATTATCATGTGTTCCTGATCCTTTGATTTAAGGATTTGAATTCTACTGGGCTAGTTAGCTCACCCATCCTTCCCTTTTCAGGTAATCAAGATGAGGGAGAAGTGTAAAATGGGCTGTGTGCAGAGTGGACACCGATGACGAGTCAACCAACCATTTACTGCTTTAGTTGCGTACTTGTAAAGTGTTATGAGTAGTAGCTACTCATCCTTACACCTCACTTAGTGTGTAATGAGGAGCTTTATGTAATAGACTTCCGCAGACTGCGTTATAATGAATAAACATAAATGTTATTACTTTGTGCCTGTTTTCTGTCATTTCCCAATAAATAGCCTTTTATTAGGACGTGACAAATGGAGTTAGGCAAGGAGACCCCCTTTCACCATATCTTTTTACTATTGCAATGGAGGGATTCACAAATCTTTTGGACAGAGAGTTTCTCAATGGTGGTATTAAGGTTCCCCTTTTCAGCAATCTCAAAATCTCACACATTGTGTTGTGGATGACCTTATTATCTTGTATAAAAATGATGTTAATTCTGCAAACAAGATCATGCAGGTGTTGAATGACTTTTCTCTATACTCTGGGCTGAGGCTTAATCCTACTAGAGCAAGCTTTTCATTGGAGGAAGGTGACTAATAAGGAGGATCTGGATATTTTTAATGTGGGTGAGAGTTCTTTTCCGGTTACCTATTTAGGTCTGCCCCTTATTTCTTCTTCTATCAGGAGTACGCATTGTGTCCTTTATTGGAGAAAATCAATAGAAGACTTCATGCTTGGAAGAATAAACTACTCTCCAAAGCTGGCCGCCTTCAGCTTATTCAATCTATGCTTCATTCTTACTCCATCTATTGGTCAATGGCCTTCTCTCTCCCTAAAGGTTTGATCACCCATATTGAAAAGATTTTCAGAATTTCTTTTGGGAAGGTTGTGCTGCAAAGAAAGTGATTCATATGATCAAATGGAAGGACATTTGTAAACCGAAAAGGAGGGGGGCCTTGGGCTGAAAAGATTAGTGGACTGGAATAGGGCTGCTTCGACTAAACTTCTATGGGAGGTTCTGCAAAGGAAACCTTCGATCTGGGTTGACTGGATATACAATAAGTATCTTTCTAAGGATAACATCTAGTTAATCAAATGCAGGTCATCTTTCTCTAGTGCTTGGAAGGCGGTTCTTCAAGAAAGAATTGGATGCAACATCAAATATCTTATCACATTGCAGATGGTACAAAGATAAGCGTGTGGTTTGACCCTTGGATTGAAAAAAGTATTTTTCAGCTTTATGGGGATAGAGTTTGTCATGACCTGGGAGCTCCAAAGATATCACTATCAAGCATTTCATAAACAATGGGGAATGGAAATTGCCTATAGCCCTTCTTTTCAGATGATTGCCCTTTGGCCTATTATTCATAAATTAAAGATCAATCAGAACCATCACGATATGATTTCTTGGAATCACAACAATGGTAAATTCTCCATTTCATCGGCTTGGAATGAGATTAGAAACAAGCATGCGCCTACAAATGATTTTCACTGGATTTGGGGAAAGCCGGGAGCTCAGAAATTCAATCTTTGTTTATGGCAAGCTGGTTTACATAGACTTCCTACTCAAAATCACCTCCAACGAAAAGGGTTTCAACTTGCTAACCAATGTCTTTTATGCAGAGATGAGGAAGAAACCAACCAACATCTTTTCTTTACTTGTGATTTCAGCAACTGGATATGGAAAGAAATCCTTCACAGACTTATCTTGCAAGGCCGCCTGAAGATGGATTAAAAGGTGAGATGGAAAAGCTTCAAATCAACTTCCCAATTCGCAGCCCTCTTTGGTCCCTAGCTCAACTTGCTTTGAAAACGGTGGTTTGGTGGATATGGCGAGAGCGATGCATGAGAATTTTTTAGGAAAAAATCAGTTCCAAAATGCAAGTCCTCATTTGTATTCTTCAGGACATTAGAATCTTTATGGAAGGACACAAATCTGCTTCCAAGTCGGAAAGAGAGAAAGAGATCTTTAGGCGCTTCAACATTTCTTTCATTTAGAAAGTTCCTATTTCTCATTGTAATTTTCAGTTTCATTTATAGTCCACATCGCTGTGTGGTCATGAATAGTCTATATTTGACATCCAAGTGTTGTGGACGGTGGAGTGAGATCATTCTCCCTCTTTGAGGAAGGGTGCACTCTCCTGGCCCCATTTGGAGTCTTCTTCCTATGCTCCATGCCTTTGGACATAGGCTTGTATATTCTTTTAGCTAATATATTAAACTTTACTTACCAAAAAAAAACCAATTCCATAAGTTAGCAGCAATATCACCCTGAAGAATAGGTGATCAATATCTTCATATTGGGGGTTGCAGCAACACGAACATTTAGGGACTATCTGAATGCCTTGGTCAGAAATTCGGGAATCCATCGGGACAGCTCTATTGATCATATTCCAGCAAAAAAGAGATGCCTTATTGATGAAGCTATGATGCCAAATTTTAGCTAAAGGTGGTCTTTGAATTCCATGAGGCATCAACAGATTTTAAGTAGATTTAGAGGTGAAGTAGCCATCATTAGTGGGAGACCAAATGCACATATCCTCCTCTTCATGAAGCTGGACCTACCTTAATGACTGAATACCAGGGAACATCCGCCAAAGATTGTGATTAGCATCATTGAGAACATCACTAACCAAAACATGATGGGCAGTATTAGGATCATCTAAGGAGAGACGCAGAGGTGTTTTCCTAGCCCAAGAATCGTAAAAGAAATCGATTGTCCGACCATTGCCCAGTAACCACCTTGTGTTATCAATGATAAGAGAATTAACAGTGGTAAAAAAAAATTTAGGCAGACCATGCATCGGGAGGGACTTCATTCTAGCATACCGGGCCCAAAGCGAGTTTCCATGGTAGATATTCCAAAAGTATTTAGTAGCCAAAGATAGTTGAACATGGCATAGACTTCTGACTCCTAGACCTCCCTCAACAGTGGGACGCTGAATAACCGACCAGGGAATCCAATGGCGTCTTTGGATACCATCAAGACCACTCCAGAAGAAAGAAGCAAATGCCCTATCAAGAAGGCGAATAACGCCTTTGGGAAGAATAGAAACAGTGCTAGTGTAGATGGGGATGGAACTAAGCACTGCATTAATAAGAATGACCCGACCAGCCTGGGATAAAAACTTGGATTTCCAACTGTAAAGTTTCCTGTTAACCTTATCAAATAAGAACTTAAAATCTGAAATTTTAACTCGGCCTTCTTTCATATTCACCCCAAGATAATGTAGGGATCTGGATTGCAGGGAGAAACTAGTGATACTCTTGATTCTAATCGCAGTGCCACTAGGAGCTTTTTTGGACATAATAAAATCCCTTTTCTCTTATTGATTTTCTGTCCAGAGGACAATTCATAAGCTTCTAGGAACTTGAGGAGGATCGAAATGTTGGTAGCATGCCCATTAGTAAATACCAACGTATCATCAGCATACAATAAGTGAGAAATAGAAGAACAAGCTCTGGGACCTGCAAAAGGTTTAAGAACGTCAGTATGAAGAAGGTGTCGAAGTCCCCTACTAAGGACCTCCTCCATAATAATAAAATGAGCCGGTGCAATAGGATCTCCCTTCCTGAGACCCCTGGTAGATATAAAATACCCAGATTGATGGCCATTGAGAAGTACAGAAAACCAACAATTGGAGATCAGCGTGCCCACATAAGAAATAAATTTGTTGCAGAAACCAAATTTCCGAAGAACAGTAAACAGAAATTCCCATTCAACACGATCATAGGCCTTCTTCATATCAAGCTTGAATATAATATTTTGACCCCTTACCTTGCGTCCCAGATCCTAACCAGACATCTAGCAAGAGCCACATTATCAATGATGGAACGACCCTTAACAAAAGCACCCTGCTCCTCAGAAATGATCTGTGGGAGAATATCAGTAAGACGGTCACATAGGATTCTGGAGATGATTTTGTGACATAAATTAAATAAGCTAATGGGGCAGTAATCAGCAAAGAATGCAAGATTATTGACTTTGGGTTTAAGAACAATAACCGTAGAGGTTATCCCGCGAGGAAGAGGAAAGCCGCTAAAGAAGCCTTTAACAGCCTCAAAAACATCCGCACCAATAATATCCCAGCAAGCTGTATAAAAATTCCCTAAGTAACCATCAGGTCCAGGAGCACCATTGCCATTCGTGGCCCAAACTGCATTTTTTGCCTCTTCCAAAGAAGGGGAGGAGCAAAGCCGATCATTCTGAGTAGCAGTAATCAAGCTGGGGATTACCTGAAGGAGAGTGTTATCAATGGCATATTCACCAGAAGATAGAAGTTTATGAAAGTACCGAGTAGCAGCATCCCTCAAGGTAACTTGGTCATCACACCAATTATCACTATCATCAATCTTCAGTCTGTGAATATAATTCCTGTATCTATTACCTTGGACCACCGCATGATAGAAAGAAGTATTCCTATCCTCATTATCCAACCACTGCAGCCTAGCTTTTTGGCACCAAAAGATCTCTTCACAGCGTTGAGCATGTTTAAGATGTGCCTGAGCCAGATTTAGGGTAGTTCTGTTGCACTGTGTAGGAGATATATCAAAGACATTTTCAGCAGCATTAACTTCCATCTCAACATCCTTAATATTTTGATGGATATCACCAAAAGTTGTAACATTCCATGACTTAAGATAGGCCTTCAGTGTCTTCAGTTTAATTTGTAGCTTCACCAATGGGTTAGAGTGAATAGGCTTTAATCAGGTTCTTTCATGAAGAACACAGAACATGATGCAGTGATGGAAAAAGATTTAATTCAAGCAAGATACTCAATAGAAATTAGGGAAAAAGATGGCAAACGATTTCTGACAACATGTAGTATCTACAGTAAAAATTGCATAGCACGAGATCAAGTGTGGAGAGAGATCTAAGATGATCATGAGGGTTCGGTAGCATGATGATTACAGAACTTCCAACATGGAAATCTCAAGATAGGGTCGATGAAAATTAGAGAAAATAGAGGGCTTTTGTTTTTGATATCAAGAACATCCTACAGATGAGAGTAATTTAGTTTTGCTTGTGAGAATGCCTACCTTTGAGACGATTTGTCTTCTAGGGCTAGAACTCGAAGAACAAGCTTGTAGATCTTCTAGCAAGCCTTCTCCCCACGGTTTCCTCCTCCAATAGCCTCTCCTCCACATCTAAGAAGTCCCAGCAACACAATAGGGTCGGCAATGAAGAGGTTGGGGATGTATTTAAGCATCTAGTATGTTTAATTCCTAATACAACTCTAACTTCCCTTAAACTTCAAATTTCCTTATTTATCTAGCTTTTCCTAGTATTAATCCTCCTATTTGGGTTAGGATGGGACTCCAATTTCGTGGCTAACATGTTGGGGTAGGGTTAGGAGTCCTATTTAGGTATATATGAGTCATATTAGTGATTAATTTGACCCTTTTTAATTAGGAAATAATAAAGTTATAAATTTTATAGTGTTTCCTTTTATTCCATCTTTTGAAACTCCTATTTTGGCCCAATAACTATCTCATGGTCCATAAGTAAAATCCATAACTTATTATTATTATTTTTGGCTTATTGGTTTTAATTTATGGATATTGCACCTATTTTAATTTGGGAATTAATGAAATTACAATTTGAAATATTTCTTTTATTATACGGCCCAATGACTCTTTTATGAACCATCCATTAAAGCCCATCACTTAATGGATTTTAACTTATGGGAATTTCCCCTTTTGGAATTAATGGGTATTGTCAATTTTAATTATTCCATTACTTTTAACTTCTATTTTCAAGCTAATATATTATTTTTATTATTATGTTCATATTATCTATTATTCTATAATTATTATTTTTCATTTATTTCATTTTTAATTTTTTAGGGTATACATCCTCCCCCTCTAAGAAAGAATTTGGTCCACCAAATTCCATGACTCCTTCAGTTAAATATGAATCATCACTTTATGATAAAAGGTATTAATCAGGGCGAGTTTAGAGTTTCCTTCCACTGTTTCTACTTCGTTACTTGGAATAGATTGTGCCAAGCGTCAAGTGTATTTTGGGCTTCATGATGTTTGTCCTTCATCTGCGGGCATTTTCCAATCTTGTGGTCTGGGCTGCCACATCAGAAACATTTTCCTTGATTCATCCAGCAATCTTTCGACATGTGGCTTGCCTTATTGCAATTCTTGCATCGACCTTCGTGATTAAGAGCTAAACGTCTGTCATTCTTATTATTCTTAATTTTACCCTTACCAATGCTTGGTCGCTTCTCTTTTGTCATAGAGTTGAGATCCTTTATACTAGTAGTTGATTCCTCTAAGAGAGGACAGTCTCGCAGCTGATGCCTCGAGTTGCCACAACGTAGGCATGCACCAATTTTTTGTCAACACTCCTTGGCCACATGACTTGGCTTGTGACAATGAAGACAGATGATCCTGAAAATGTCATTGTTACGTTTCATTTGCTGGTTTGCCTTCTTGCCATGGTTATATCTTCTCTTCCCATTCTAGCAGCTGAGCAGCTTGTTGACATGCTAGAACTAGCTTTTGAGTTGGTCTCATGTCGGCTTGCAGTGGTGTATGGTTAGAGTCCATTAAGAGTCCCTTCAAGAATGAGGTTGACATTAGGGTGCGAAAGTAGCATTAAACTAATAGGTGTAAGTATATATACATTAGATTTTAACCATGGTTCTACCCAATCCTCACTTAGGTATGATGGTTGATTTAGACACGTGTCATGACAGTTTGTCCTAGAACACCCTAGACATAAGAGATCTAATGAGGACATCCGAGAACATCCTAAACTTAAGATATCTGATTAAGACATCCTAGGCTCTGATACCAACTATCACGCCTCGCCAATTTAGTAGTGGAATAATCAGGGAGACGTGAGCAAGGTGCATAGTAGTGTAAATTTCACCACAGTTAAGTGATTCAGAGCATCTAATGAACAATAATTAGATTAAACTCTCCATTTCATTAAAATTTCACTAAGTCTATTACAACCACTAATTCAGAGCCAATATATAGGGCTCAATGACATCATTACATTGGAAAAGAAATCTAAGCAATATTTACTAGACTCCATTGTACTAGGGTAACTTCATCATTTGACACCAGGTCGCTCATCACTCTGGTCCTGTTCCATCGGTGTGTGTAACGTCATCATCCGACTTACCTGAGACACAATAACAAGTAACGAAGGGTGAGCAATAACGCTCAGTAGGACTTAAATCTCATTAGCCAAGCACACTTTAAATGATTAATGCTTTAAAGAACATAGTAACTATTGGTAGAGCGAGCCATGTAAAGTCGAGAAAGTAATAGCACAAGTAATGTGGTTCAAATAGCACATGATCAAGTCACGATAGAAAGCGATATGCAAAACGATAGCAAGTAGCGTCACTGTCAAGTAATAGCAAGTAACATGTATGGAAAGGGGAGAGAGAGAGTAGTTGGCCATATAGAGAGTAAATTGCACTTTGATTAACTTTCGTCAATCGAATGAGAGAGAGTATAGCACTTCTTTGTCAATAGACAACGAGAGAATATAGCACTTTGGCTTGATTGTCTTAGATTAATCTGATAGTATGACACTTGGATGTATGCGCATAATACAACGTTAAACAGACGATAGTAATAGTTGCACAACACGCATGATTGGTGCTGCCAATCAGGTAGAATTCACGAACCAACCACTGGCCATGCTACGAACATAGTCTAGAGGTCCGACGTGATATCATGGTAAGAGAGAGAGAGAGAGAGAGATAGATACAGAGAGAGAGAGAGAGAGCATTCTAAGGCCGTTTTGAATCTTACTGATCCCTAAAGGGTATCATAGGTATTGAGGGTACAACTAGCTCGTTGACCATGTGGGAATCCATGGACAGAGGAGACTTACGGAGGTCTTGAACAAGGATTCACTAGTCCAGCAGAAGGAATATCCGACGAAGAGTTTGTCCAAGTCAAGAGAAAGTGTATATAGAAACAAAGTGCTCGACGTCTAGACGAATTCTAGAACAATGGAGTGTCGGTAATGGTATTCCAAAGCATCAAGAGAAACGAAGACAATTCCATTAAAAAATAAGGCCATTAAATACATTATTGAAGTAAATTACTAGATACATTATGAGATAATTTCATGCCTGATGATCAGTCCATCTCCATATAAATTATCATTTATTATATATATATTTGGTGATTAACAAAACTCTAAATATTATTATCCAACATCATTCTATGAAGTTCATCATCAGGCAAAAAAATAATTAAAAATCAATAAATTGTCTACATGCTGTTATCTGTAGTTCATTACATATGCTTTGTCTAAGTACACATCGACTCATTTAATAGAACAATGATTTCTTTAGAAGAACATCGATTTCATCCCTACACCAGTTTCACTTAAACAACAACTTCCTGAGTACACATCGATTTCATTCTAGCATCGACTTCATAAGTAAAACAACGATTTCGGTCTCACAACGACTTCATAGAAACATCGATTTCGTCTTACTTAAACATCGATTTCATTGCTACGACGACTTCATAGAAACATCGATTTCATGTCACTTAAACATCGATTTCATTGCCACATCGATTTCGTTGCTGCATTAACTTCGTCTCACTTAAACATCGATTTTTATAGAACAATGACTTCATAAGAAACAACGACTTCATGTTTATATCGACTTCATATGAAAACAACGACTTCATGTTTACATCGACTTCATATGAAACAACGACTTCATGTTTATATCGACTTCATATGAAAACAACGACTTCATGTTTACATCGACTTCATATGGAACAACGATTTCATCTCTACAATGACTTCACTTAAACAAGGATTTCTGTAGAGCAACAACTTCATGAGAAACAATGATTTTACTTGAACAACGACTTCGTTTCAAACAACGATTTCATCTACACATCGATTTCAGTTAAACAACGGCTTGGTATAGAACATCGATTTCATTATATTAATACATGGATTATGCTCACATCGACTTGGTTTCAACATGGATTACATTCTCACTTGACTTATGATTTTATCATTGATTTAATATCAACATCGACTCTCTCTGTGTACAACCTATCTAAATACATCACCCTCTGTTAACGATTACATTTAAGACAGCTGTTAAATACTCTCACTTAAATCATTTTCAAATATTATTCAGTCTCATTCCATATGATACTCAATGTATTTCAAATGCTTGTGGATTTCAAGTCTTCTCGCAAAAGCATGTTGTATCCCATGTTCTCTAACATTGATTGCGACAGTACAACTCTCTGCACGATATATCTTTTACCTATCTTGCCTATGACACACAAAGTCACACTTTACATAATGACATAATGGCATTTCCCTTCTGGTGTATCTTCATACAGCATGACTACTAATGTTGACTGACAGTTTAGACAAAGATAAGTTGTCTATGTGTTAGCATTTATTGTGTGCAGGGTTTCCGGTAGAAACGCACATTGCAAAAGATGGACCTATCAACCTGAGAAGAGGATAGAAGATTTAGACAGTCTTTCCATATGAGTGTATGTATCAATCTGGGTATTAATGGCTGCAAGCTCACTTGCTCCATACTTCAAACCAGATACTCCAACGTGCATGAAGATATGAGACAACAAATACTTCAATGGTCAAATGTTTTTCAAAGAAGATATATAGAAGACTGGTGACTTCAAGCTAAACACAACTCTTACTCTGAAGGGACAACATTTGAGAAGCTTGAACATCTTAGTCACCTGAAGAAAAACAAGAGCTAGCTCGTTCATTACAACCTCTTGTAGCTCTTAGCTCTCCATAGAATATTGCATTGCCTTTGAGAGCTTGCGTAGATCTGAGAAAGTCCATTTGTGATAATCTTGTGTCTCTTAGACTTCGCCTTAGATCAAGCAGTAATTATAAGCTTGGTCTTGGGGCCTTCCTCTCTCAACTCATTTTTCTATTAGTATTCCTCTTCGGATGTGAAGAGAAGACCTGTTGCATTAGGTGGTTCAATTCCTCTTCTATTAGAGAAGAGAAGGTCAGCTGCAGCTGGATGTGTAAGTGTCCTTAAGGGGGACTGTACCCTTGTTAAGTGGAATCTCAAGTGGTTGCTAGGGGACTGGACTTAGGACTCCTTGGGATAGGAGATCCAAACCAGGATAAAATTTCCTGTTGTTTGTGTGTATGTTCACTTTGTCTTATTTAACACTAACTCTAACTGTGAAACTTAGTGTTTTTCTGTGAAGTGTTTTATTTACAGGAATTATTCCCAATAGTTTTTAGCAATCCATTCACCCCCCCCCCCCCCGGGCTTGCTATCTGGGCAACAATGCCAAGTCAAGTGGTAATGGATGGTTACAAGTATGTGCATGCGATATAGAGAATCGTAGATATGAAAAGATCATGTGTATGGCTTTTAATTAACTATTATATATCCATATTTAACATCATCATTTACTGTGTTTAAGACAGTTAACAGGGTATGTGATCACTGTAGAAAGACAAGAATAGCAAAAATCTAGGGTTTATTAACAAAAGTCCAGAAGGCGACGTACCCCTATAAGGAACGCGATAAGGTACATCCCGAACGTGATGGGGTCTGTCAAAGATCACGTCAGAACCGTATGGAATAGGTAGACAGAACGTGACAGGGTATGTTGAGGAATGCGATAGGTCTGTTAGGCAGACAGCCAGAACGCGACGCCAGGGCCTGTCGCGTTCATAACGCGACAGGTTCCTGGTCGCGATAAGCCCCTGAGAACGCAGCCTATCGAGCCGTCGCGTTCTCAGGTCCTACGCCTGAGCCCGAACAGGAAAATGGCTTGCCTTGGATTGCGGTCCAGGATTTCCATGGTTTGATACAGGGTCATTCAAAAATCAAAATCTCAGTGTACAGATGATGAAAAATCATGAAACCAATTTTAAATGAAACTAGACTTGCAAGGGTATAACCAGTAAAGAAGAATTAGAAACATACCATGATTTGGATAGGCTTTAATCAGGTTCTTTCACGAAGAACACAGAACATGATGCAGTGATGGAAAAAGATTTAATTTGAGCAAGATATCAATAGAAATTGGGGAAAAAGATGGCAAACGATTTCTGACAACATGTAGTATCTACAGTAAAAATTGCATAGCACGAGATCAAGTGTGGAGAGAGATCTAAGATAATCATGAGAGTTCGGAAGCATGATGATTATAGAACTTCCAACATGGAAATCTCAATATAGGGTCAATGAAAAATAAGGCAAATAGAGGGCTTTTGTTCCTGATGTCAAGAACATCCTCTAGACGAGAGTAATTTAGTTTTGCTTGTGAGAATGCCTACCTTTGGGACAATTTGTCTTCTAGGGCTAGAACTCGAAGAATAAGCTTATAGATCTTCAAGCAAGTCTTCTCCCCACGGTTTCCTCCTCCAATAGCCTCTCCTCCACATTCAAGAAGTCCCAGTAATAGAATAGGGTCGGCCATGAAGGGGTTGGGGGTGTATTTAAGCATCTAGTATGTTTAATTCCTAATACAACTCTAACAGCCCTTAAACTCCGAATTTCCTTATTTATCTAGCCTTTCCTAGTATTAATCCTCCAATTTGGGTTACGATGGGACTCCAATTTCGTGGCTAAAATGTTGGGGTAGGGTTAGGAGTCCTATTTAGGTATATATGAGTCATATTAGTGATTAATTTGACCCTTTTTAATTAGGGAATAATAGAGTTATGAATTTTATAATATTTCCTTTTATTCCATCTTTTAAAACTCCGATTTTGGCCCAATAACTATCTCATGGTCCATAAGTAAAACCTATAACTTATTATTATTATTTTTGGCTTATTGGTTTTAATTTATGGATATTGCACCTATTTTAATTTAAGAATTAATGAAATTACAATTTGAAGTATTTCTTTTATTATACGGCCCAATGACTCTTTTATGAACCATCCATTAAAGCCCATCACTTAATGGATTTTAACTTATGGGAATTTCCCCTTTTGGAATTAATGGGTATTGTCAATTTTAATTATTCCATTACTTTTAACATCTATTTTCAAGCTAATATCATAACATTCTCATTACAAATGACATTGTTCGAGATATCCACTCCAAAAACAAAGGTAACTTACTGTGCTTCAAGGCTGACTTGAAGAAAGCTTTTGATTCTTTGAATAGGGAGTTTATCTAGTATATGATGCAGCAAATGGTCTTTCCAATGAAATGGATCAACTGGATTAAAAATTGCATAGAGAATCCCTCTTTCTCTATCCTTCTGAATGGCTGTCCAACGGGGTTTTTCAAAGTACAAATGGTATTAGACAAGGAGATCCCTTATCCCCTATCTTTTCACAATTGCTATGGAAGGTCTATCTTGCATGATGGATGAGGCTGTACGGAAGGGCTATATCAAAGTGCCATCGGTGGTAGTATGAGGATCTCACATGTCTTTGCTGATGATCTCATAATTTTCTTGAAGAATGATGTTAATTCTGCTACTCACCTCAAAAATGTGCTGCATGATTTCTCCCTCTGCTCTGGTCTAGCTCTCAACAAATCTAAAAGCAAGCTTTACATTGGAGGAAATATTCAACACAAGGATACTTTCTTAAATATTTTGGAGGTGGGGGAAGGTTCCCTTCCGGTACCTTATCTTGGGTTACCGTTAGTTTCTACTACCATCAAGAAAGTGCATTGCAGCCCTCTTATTGACAAAATCAAAAAGAGATTGAATGCTTGGAAAAATCGTCTCCTTTCTAAAGCTGGGCGCCTTGAGCTTATTAGATCTATTTTGCAGTCCTATTCTATTTATTGGTCTTCAGCCTTTATCCTTCCTGCTGGCCTCATCTCCCAAGTTGAAGGAATTCTTAGAGATTTTTCTGGAAAGGATGCACTGATAAATTTGTCATGACTATGGTTAAATGGAACACTATTTGTAGACCTAAAAAAGAAGGCGGTTTAGGCCTTAGGAAATTGCATGATTGGAACAGAGCAGCTTCGGCAAAACTTCTTTGGGAAACTTTGCAAAAAAAAGAATCGATTTGGATTGACTGGATCTACAACAAGTACTTAACCAAAGATAATATTTGGTTAATCAAGTGCAAATCTTACTTCTCTAGTGCTTGGAAAGGGGTGCTTAAGGAACGTGATTGGATGCAGAACATATATCATACTCCATTGCTGATGGCTCCAATATTAGTCTTTGGTATGATCCTTGGTGGGAGAAAAGAGCATATTTCAAAACTATGGTGATAGAATTCGTCATGACCTTGGGGCGGACAAAGATTGCAAGGTAAGCACTTTCATCAACTCAGGTACTTGGAATCTTCCTCCTGCAACTTCCCATGAGATGTTCACTGCTTGGCCTGCCATATTACATACTTCTATTCACAGTGGTCATAATGATGCGATTCTTTGGATCATAATGGGGGAAAGTTCACTTTAAGTTCTGCTGGAATGAAATCAGAGAAAAGTTTACCGAAGATAAGAAATTTTGTGGATATGGGGGAAGCCTGGACCTCAGAAATTTAATCTTTGCCTATGGCAAGCTGTCATGGAAAAGCTTCCTACTCAAGATCATATAAAACATAAGGGAATTCAGATGGCAAACCAGTGTACTCTTTTCAAGAACAATGAAGAAAGCAACACTCATATCTTTTTCAGATGTCACTACAGCCAATGGATCTGGAAACAAATCATCTATAGATTTCAGTTTGGAAGACCCACTGAAGCGATTCTTGAAAAGGAGATGAATACTTTAAATCAGAATTTTCCTAACCATAATCTAGCTTGGAAGCTTGCTCAGCTGGCATTAAAAGCTACGGTTTGGTGGATATGGCGGGAAAGGTGCTTACGCATTTTTGAAGACAAGCAAAAACAAAAATGCAGCTGCTTATTACTATACTCATGGACATTAAGATTTGCATGGAAAATGACAACTACAAAGTACCTTCAAAAAGAGAGAAGAGATGCTCAAGCGCTTCAATATTCTGTTTCTTAACTTCCTTTAAGTTTTCCTTTATTTTGTGTTCAGCTCATAGTCTACAATCTGTGTAGTCATGAGCATGCTATCTTGGAAATACTAATGTTGTGTGCGGTGGAGTGAGAACATTCCACCTCCCTGAGGTGGGGTGCACTTTCCTGCGCCCCATTAGTAGATCCCCACTATGCACCATTATTCATATGGTCATAGTGTCCTGTACATTCTCATTTGACTTCAATACATTATTACTTACTGAAAAAATATTTTCAAGCTAATATATTATTTTTATTATTATGTTCATATTATCTATTATTATATAATTTTTTTCATTTATTTTATTTTTAATTTTCTGGTGTATTACAATAGACATGAGAAGCTACATTGAGGTGTGGAACTTGACTTTCATGGTTGTCCTCGGCAAGGATATGAAGGACATGTGGTAGGGATTTGATGCTTTAGGGGAACTTGTAGAACACTGGCACTCGCACACGTATGCATTCGTGTTCCAAGATTTTGAGGCAACCATGCTTCTAGAGGAGGTGGAGTTGTTCCTGGGGTGGAAGCATGGCGTGGAGTATGATGTAACAACCCCTCTTCTCCCATGGGAAGAGATATGGTAGGCATCGTGCAGGACAAGAAAGAGGTGCTATGGATGACAAACAAGAATGGGATCTTCTTGGACCGGCTAGCTTGGTGGTTGACCCAACATGCAAAGGAGAATGGTGGTGAGAGGGCGACACGTGGTCTCACTCTCTGCCTCGCAGGTGTGTTCCTCTTCCCTTACTGTAGTGACTTCCTTCTATACAAGCATGTGGGGATCCTCTCTCTGCTGTGGCATGGGCAATCAATTGCCCTTGCAATGCTGGCGCATCTCTACAACTCCCTCACCACTATGAGCCTAAGCGAATGCACATGTGGGAGCTTGTTCTTACATCAGGTATGGATGGAGGCTCATTTGAAGTTTGATTATGCCGCAAACAACCAACTTTCTCTAAAATCTTTCTTCGGAGCTCGGTGTACCGCAATAGAGCATGGTATGAACTAGAGGATGAGATCAAGTGCGTGATAACACACCTGAAGAGCAGAGATGCCTGAAGTGACTACCTCAACTATTTCCCGATAGAGGATTTCATAGCAACGTCGCTATTCATGAGGACCATAGAGTTCCAAGTTTGTAATAGTGAGGACAAGGACCTATGGTTAATTTGGCCAGGTCAGATGGTGATGTACCAGTCACATCGGTGCTATCATCAGCTAGGAGTACCACGCAAGATCCCAACTCTACCCAATTGTGCAACTATGACCCTCCCAAGTACCAATGAGAAGTTCATGACGAGGGCTAGAAAGACTTGGGACCGCTACATGGTGATGATCAGATTATCCCAAATATAATTTAAATAAATTGCATATCTATTTTGGTGATTAAAAAATTGTGATAAAGATTACTCTAACATAATTTCTATGAGATTTGAGCACAGGAAATAAATCAAGGAAATACAAGCAAAATCAGTAAGTATTTATCATCCTGTAGCATTTATAGTTCAAAGCATGAAATATTCTAAGTACACATCGACTTTCTAGTTGTTGCAACAATTTCCTTAGAATCATAACGATTTCCTCATCCACATCGATTTTTGGTTCTATAATGATTTCATAAGTCATCTCTATTCTATTGAAGTCTATTTCATAACGATTTGATAAGTGAGAACAACGATTTGCTCTCACATCGATTTGGTCTTCATAACGATTCGTTAAGTATCATATCGATTTGATCTTTTCGATAAGTTACACAACGACTTGGTCACTGTAACGATTCGATAAGTTACAACAATGGCTTGGTCTCCGTAACGATTCGATACAGCAAACAACGATTTGCTTATAACGATTTCAATCTCACATCGATTTCGTAAGTGAGCATAACGATTTGCTCTCATAACGATTCGACAAGTGAGCATAACGATTTGCTTATACGATTTCAATCTCACACATCGATTTCGTAAGTGAGCATAACGATTTGCTCTCATAACGATTCGACAAGTGAGCATAATGATTTGCTTATAACGATTCGATCACAACATTTTGCTCATAACAATTTGCTTATAACGATTCGATCACAACGATTTGCTCATAACGATTTGCTTATAACGATTTGCTCAAACGATTTGCTTATAATGATTTGCTTATAACGATTCGATCACAATGATTTGCTCATAACGATTTGCTTATACAATTTGCTCATAACAATCTGCTTATAATGATTTGCTCATAACGATTTGATCATAACGATTTGTTTATGAATAAGGAATGATTCTCATGAACATGACTCACTAGCACAACGATTCTATAAGTCATGTTCATATCGATTTCTTGAGCTATAACGACTTGATATTTAAATATCTTGACTAGTCAAAGTCATCCCACATATATCTCTGTTATCCATGCATTTATATAATCGTACATTTCTTTGCATGATGCATGTCCATATATCTTCTATTCTTATGCTTGTGCATGTAATATCTTTTTGAAGAGACATAATGAAATTTCCATTTTGATGTATTCTCACTCTAACGTTGACTGACACAAGAGATAGCTTAGCTGTCTATGTTTTGGCATTTAATGTGTGCAGGTCTCTGACAGCACAACTCTATACAACATTGGATAAACTAGAAGCTGGAGGATATCAAGAAGGATTTTCTTCTTACATGCATGGAACGCAAAGAACCGTTGATTGCAAAGGAAAGCCATGCAGTCTAACGTTCTCAAAACTTAGAGACAACGAATACTTCAATGACTACATTTTTAAAAGAAGATACAAATAGAAAACGGGTGCCCACATGAAGTATATCTCTTGAGAATTCAAAATAGGCAAGCACCATAGAAGAGCTGAAGTCTCACTCCATCACTTTGTTATAGCTCTCAGCTCTCTACATCTAGTGTAGATCCTAGAGAGAGCATTTGTGTACTGAGAAAGTTCATTGCTGTTCATTTCTTCTTCTCAGTATTCGCTTCGGATCAAGCAGTGTACTGTTAGCTTGGTTCAGGGGCGTATCATCCCTTGAACACATCTTTGTGTTGTTCCCTTCGTGTTGAAGGAAGGCCTGGGGGTTCCAGGGTGTCTATTTCCCTTCGTGTTGAAGGAAGACCTGGTGGGATCCAGGATGTTGTATTCCTCTTCGGGTTGTGAAGAGAAGACCAGCTGCGGCTGGGTGTGTAAGTGTCCTTAAGGGGGACTGTACCCTTGGGTAGTGGAATCCTGAGTTGTTGCTCAGGGACTGGACGTAGGACTCCTGTGGAGAGGAGGTCCGAACCAGGATAAAACCTTGTGCAGTGTGTGTATGCTTGCCTGTGTTTTGCTGTTTATCTTTTCGCTAACGCTAACTGTTATCGAAGTGTTTTGTGCGAACGTTTTTTTGTGGACAGGTTTTAGATAATCAAATTTTAAAGAATCCCATTCACCCCCCCTCTGGGCTTGCTAGCTGGGTAACACATGGTTAGCAGGAAGGTGGGTCAAGCTGTGCAGGAAGATTGGAAGACCATCCTAGCTTATGAGGAGTATTTGGGCACCATCCGTCATGTTTCTTGTGACTTCTTCATAGCTCGCCGGGCCAAATGATGTACTCCTCTTTGTTTTTCACAAATAAATGTGACACACGAGTCTTAGTGAATAAAGATTAAGAATTTAGACTTATTATGCCATTGCAATTCATGAATTGTGGCTTGTTATGTTCTGTGCAACCAAAATTCACCATCAATAGTCGTCCATGTCGATGGATGTCAAAAGGGTATAGACGTCCACAAGAATGCCGCCAACAACTGATGCTTAAGAGTATAGACGTCTACATTGTGGACGTCAACATAAATAAACATCAACTTGGCAGGTTTCTTCGAAGCATGAACTTGACGTCCAACAACATGACGTCAAACAAGAGTGAATGGTGGATCCATTGCCGTCAACTCCAAACCGCAGCTTTTCTACTCGAGGGTCATTTCTGGTTCCATTTTACCCATTGCGAACCACTGGAGCCCTTTTCTTCTTCATTTCTTGCATCCTCTCCTTCTCATTTTATCAATCTGCCAAGCTCTCACAATTTCCCCCCTCTTGGGATTGCTTGAGATGGTGAAGGGGAAGAAGCACACAGTCCATCGACAGTTGGAACCTCTCCCGATGGCAGCGAAGCATGTCAACGATGCTGAGGAGGGATCCTCCCAACATACGAGCCTGGAGCTGGAGGCAGACCAGGTGGTAGAGATTGGAGATAGTGCGTCGGAAAGAGAAGGCGGTGACGGTGAGGAAGGTGATGGTGTGGAGGAAGAAGCCACGCGAGAGGTTCAGCAGCGGCCTAGGGTAAGTGAATACTTCTCCGCCCCCCCCCCCCCCCCCCCTTTTTTTCTTGTGTGTGATGTGTATGTACAAAGTCGAGGAAAGGAAGAACAGGGAGGCACTGACGGGCATTCCGGGAACTTAACGTCAACCATGTTGACATCTAGCTACAGTAAACGGAGGACCCCATTGACATTTAGGTGAACTAGACGGCGCACCTGTTGACGTCAACCCAGGAACTTAACGGCCACCTATTATGCCGTCAACCTTATTTAATGGCCATTTATGTTGACGTTAATCTTTGTGTTTTCCTGTGCAGGGCAAAGGCCGGATGAGGAGCAGGGTGACATGGGATCTGTGTTGGGCCTGGTATAGAGCGCTACTAGAGAGTCCATAGTCGCATATAGCACAGATGGGATTTGGACATCTGCTGGAAATGAGACCTTTCGAGGTAAACGTCCCCTACCTAGAGGCACTGAGGGAGAGGTGGGATGAGGATTGCAAGACATTCATCATGCCTTGGGGATACATGATACCCACATTGGAGGAAGCGACGTATTTCACAGGACTACCAGTTCAGGGAGAGCCAGTAGTAGGATGGGAGATGAGCAACTACCATGACATGGTAGTAGAGCTACTTGGACCTGAGTTCATGGAGGGCCGAAGATGGCCGATTCGGAGCATCTTGGTGGGGGCTCTCTCAAATGCAGTGGGTCTAAGAGGACACAAGAGGGGACCCCTGAAGACCTTGGGAGAGTTAGGCGCCAGCATGCGGGCGTCGATCTAGCTAGGAGGGAGGAGCGAGGAGTAGCATATTCGCATCTTCGTAATGTATCTCTTCGGGCAGTTGTTGTTCACGACACAGGCATCACAAATGAACTGCAAGGTCTTGCTATTTCTGAGGGATCTGAGCGAGGAGGGCAAGTACGCTTGGGGCGTCGCAATGCTGGGGCATCTCTTCTCCCTCCTTCCCAACAGCTCGCGGTTGTCTCAGAGCACCAAGGGATTCACCCCTTTCTTCAAGTATGCAACTTTCTTTAATGCTCATCATTTGACTTTCATTTGATCGCTTGACTGACGTGCTCTCTCTTCTTGCAGATCTGGGGTTACACCCGCTTCCCGTTGGGATGCGGGGTATAGCCAGAGGGGAGTCAAGCCATGGTACCTCTCATGGCCCGATGGGAGGTGACACCCAATCTGAGGATGATGGATCAGCACGTTGAGGACGTTAGGGTGCGGTTGGACTGCTTCCCCCACGACCAGGTATGATTCTCAACACTCTTATTTGGTATATGATTTGGCTTCGACTTTACTTTTCTAACCAGTGCCTCTTCCTATGTGCAAGTCGTGTGGACACCCTACAAGGGGGAGGTGGATGCGTCTCACCCAACAGTGGTGGTAGAATGCCTCTCTTCGACCGCCACGTGCTGCTACTCTATCTGGGGACCTACAAGCCACTCTTTTTAGAGTTGGTAGTGCGGTCTCTAGGGTGGCACCAGCCAACCCTTGACATACCTTATCTAGGGAGAGAGGGACAATCCCGACGACGATTCTGTTGAACCACTCTTTATTACCTTCATATTTTGGTGCTAACAAAATTTATGATGTAACTTAAATTGAATATTTTGTTTCATCTGTGTCGCATCAATCTCATAGCAAAATGCTAAGTCTCTCATTGATGCAATATGGCGCACTAAAATGATAAAATTGATGTTTAATCAATATACATCGATTTCAGTTTAAGTGCCAAATTAATAAGCACTACATCGATTTAGTTTTAATTGATTTTATAAGCGCTATAACGATTTCTTTAGAAGCCATAAATATTCTTAAGTGACCGCAATGATTGATAAGAAATCGGTCTCATAACGATTTCTTAGTGACCGCAATGATTTGCTAAGAAGTCGGTCTTATAACGATTCGCTAAGTTCACATAACGATTTGTTAAGAAATCGATCTCACAACGATTTCTTAAGTGGCCATAACGATTTGTTAAGAAATCGATCTCAGAACGATTCCTTTTATAGCCATAACGATTCGATAAGGCTCATAACAATTTGATAAGTGAGCGCAACGATTTGCCCTCACATCGATTTGCCTTTCATAACGATTTCTTTAGAGCTCACATCGATTTCTTCAGATGATCACAACGATTTGCTTCCATAATGATTTCATAAATGATCACATCGATTTGTTCAACGATTTGTTTACAAATGAGCAACGACTCTTCACATAACGATTTCATAAGTCATGCTCATAACGATTTCTTCATGGATGCTGTTCAAACACAGATTGCTTTTATATTTCAAATATGCTTGGCACTTAAATGAAAACTCAAAATATCTTCTGACAAAAAGCTGCATGCGTAATTTCTCAGTCTTGTCAGAAAAAGATATGACTTATCAGTTTTAGCATGTTAAGAGAAACACAGTAGCATGCACAGTCTTCATGTAAACACTCTTTTGATGCTAACACTTTCTTTCATGCTCTCAGACCTCGAAGACCACAAGAGTGATCTAGACAAGAGATGAGCAACGGGTAGAACTCCAACGGATCTCTTCAACGGATCTATTCTAAAGCTGCTCATATAAAAGATGGAGCATTGCTGAAGAACAAAAAAAGAGCCTTTTTCCTGAATATCTTTTCAAGGAGTGTACAACTGTGAGAAGAACCTTCACGCCACAAACACTCAGAGAAAGAGAGAAGAGCTCGAGCCAAAAATCTTCAGAAGCTTTCAAAGCAGAAGTCTTCATCGCCTTCAAGCCTTCTTCTCTTCCATTCTCCCTGTGCTCATTGTAATCTTGGGGGAGAGTCTGTGACTGTGAGCTAAGTCCATAGTGTTCATTTGTATTAGCTCTCAGTCTTGTTCTTTCTTTTCTAAGAAAGACCCTTGTCCAGCTGTAGGACTATATACAGTGTGTAACCTAGCTAGAGGTTAGAGTCTAGCAGAACCTTGTTGGGGTTTGTACCAACAGGACCTAGCTGGGGGTTTAAGTCTAGCAGAACCGCACTGGGGTTTGTTCCAGGAGGTTTACTTCTGAACCTATAAAAGAAGTAGGTTTGCTTCTGAGCCTAGAAAAGAAGTGGGCTGCCTTCTTGCCCGGAAAGAGAAGAAGACCTGGTGGGGTATCCAGGGTGTTGTAGTGTCCTTAAGGGGACTGTACCCTTGGTTAGTGAAATCCCAAGAGTTTGCTTGGGGACTGGACGTAGGACTTCCATGTGGGAAGGGCCGAACCAGGATAAATCTCCTGTGTCCTTTATGTGATTGTTTATTTGCTTCCGCACTGCACTCTTTATCATACGAACACTAACCAAACTTTTAAGTGTTCACGTTTGATTTCAGATATCAGAAAAACCTATTCACCCCCCCCCCCCCCTCTAGGTTACCTTGCTGCCGTACAGAAGAGGACCAACAAATTCTTTGCCAAGGACCGAAATTGGGGTGAGGAGCATGGCAGCACCATGGCCTACTGGAGGGACGGAGGGGATCAAGTCCTGTGACGCATCGACCTCCAGGACAACTCGACATACTTAGCCGACTACCAGATTCGCTATGTCGGGTGACTCCTACTAGACCGCCATACTGTAAGTGATCTCCCCTACTGTCGACTTCGATTATTTTATTTAGGATTCTGACACACATTTGTGATTGACATATGCCCGAGTCAGAGGTAGTACGACTGCTGGAGGGACGACTGACGGAGCAAGTAGTGGAGATGGAGTGGAACCACGTCGAGTCACAGACCCGAGTAAGTTGCAACTCATTCCCATATGAAAATGGTTCGTGGACTGACAACCTATTTGATCATAGAGGGAGGAGATGGCAAGGGCACAGGCGAGCAGGGACACAGGAGTGAGATCGTCTGCACAGCCTCCCGTAGGTGGCCTGTTGACTGGATTATAGGAGGCCTTGAGTTGAGTAGAGACAAAGATCCAGGAATTGGGAGAGGAGGTAAAATATTAAACACCATCCTCTTGCACCATTGTTGATTAAATTGACCAACATTCCCACTTGCGTGCAGCGGAAGGAGGCACAAGCGACGATGGCGACCCTCTAGGCACAGATGGACGAACTGAGGTTGGAGTTGTCGAGGATAGAAGGTCGACTGCTCGAGGCCAGAGAGAGGGAGTGCCAGGCAGAGAGGGCCTGAGCTTAGGCTGTTGTGGATCTAGAGTTTTTAAAGAATTGGAAGCTGAAGAAGCACCGAGAGCAGCAGCGACATGGTCAGTCGAGTACACTAGCAAGGACAGGATCGATCTATACGCATCTCTAGATGACTTTGTGTCTCTAGGAGACCTATCAGTGGGGCAGGGGGGACCACAACCAGAGGCGTCGATAGTGACAAGACCACCTCTCCCAGACCGATGTCAGGAGAGGGAGGAGGAGGAGGTGAGTAGCTCGCGGAGGTAGAGGCCTTACGAGGGAGAGAGGAGGGAGGAGTGATCCTCCCGATGTACCACCGAGGGTATGCCCTTGTTATGTTATGTATAGACTTTTACCCTTTATAGTGGATTTTTTGTGCTTTTGTTCATCCAATGTGCATGTTTGACTTGTTTGTTCCTACATCCACAGCACTAAAGGAAAAACGTTAGGGTAGATCTGTTTTTAACCTATTGCCTAAAAGATATATCTTTCTTGAGATCTGGTCAAGGGTCTAAATCTAATCAAAGATAGAAACAAAATAAAGTGCTAAACAGAAATATGTACATGCATTTATTTTTTCACTCTAAGAAAATACGGTAAAATATGATAGAATATGTACATAGTACATCTTTTTTTTATTAGAAAATATGGTAAAATAAGATAAAATATGTACACCGTACACTTAAATTTTTTTCCCTTTTTGTTGTTTTCTATTTTTATTTTATTTAAAAGATAAGAAATATGTAAATATTTACACTTTCTCTCTTTTTGGATTTTTCATTTTCTACAAAAAAAAAAAAATACTCTAAGACATGTTCATCGCAGGTCACGGTTGGTACCTTCTTAATCCACTCGACAACAAAGCCTATAGCAACGGGATTGTGCATGATGTTGTTGATAGTGGAGAGTGGCCATAACCTTCTAGATATATTCCACTATGGAAGGTCTTTCAAAATCAAATTATCCCTAGGGGGAAGAAATTGGAAGAAGTAAGTAGGAAGTCTGGTGAGGATTTGGTTCAAACCACTTTCAGTTTCCAAACCAATGTTCCACACTAAAAGACTTACTTTTCAATTGTTTTCTTAGGGGTACTTTTCTTCATGATTCATTGGTGGAGGCATGTACTATTTGCTACCTCCTTTATTTGGTCAGCTTTTTTCTGGGTACGTATTTTTTGCTACCCTTTTTTGACCTTCTTGGCTTTTCTTTGTTCTTCAGATTCTACATTTGATGTTTTTTTCTCTTTTTCTTTTGCCCCTATTTATTGAAACTTCGTCTTTTGGGTGGGAGTGGTCGGTCCCCTATTCATGACCTGCCACTTCTCTAAACTTAACCAAGAAGATAAAAGAGGTTATTTTAGCTTGAGACGGATCCAAGTGTATTTATGATTTTCAGGCTAACGACCAGTGCTCCAATATCATGTGTGTGTGAAGAAACCCACCTTGTTATCAGCCAAGTAAAGGGTGGAATTTCAGTCCCACAACATTGACAAGTGATGAACGGACTAACTGACTGACTATAGGTAGAACTTCTTGAGGTAAACTGCATTCCAAGGCAGCGTCCACTAACCTGTAAGCATTGCCTGAGTACACTCCTTTTACCACAAAGGAACCCTCTTAATTCTCTTGCAATTTTCTCCTAGGACGTAACACCTTAATCACTTTGCATTTTAGGACCATTTCACCTACTTCAAATTTCCTCTCAAGAACCTTTTTGGCATAAAAATATGCAATTCTTTCGCAATAGACTTGTGCGTGATCTGTCGCTATCATTCGTATTTCATCTAAGAGTTGAAGTTGTATTAATAAAACTTCTCGGCGTTGACTAGGGTCAAGTTCAGAATCCAATTGAACTCTTAGTGAAGGGACAACAATCTCATATGGGAATACCGCATCTGATCCATAAGTGGTTTGCCCCATAGGAGTTCGGATAGAGGTGTGGTAAGCCCAAAGAGCTTCTACCAAGCAGTCTGGCCAATCAGTGTGATTGTTAGATCTGCATGTTTTCTTGATGATTTTGATGAGAGTGTTGTTAGTAGCTTCTGCTTGTCCATTACCTTGTGAATAATATGGGGATGAATGATGCAAGTTTATATCATATTTACCACACATGTCACGAAGCTCCTGTGAAGTGTGGTCCATTGTCGGTGAAGATGTCTCAAGGAACACCAAACCTTGCAAGGATGTTGCACTTGATGAACTTGACGACTGTTGAATCTTTCACCTCTGTGAATGCTTCAGCTTCAATCCACTTTGTGAAGCACTCAGTGGCGGTCAGAATGATGGACTTCTTGCAGATTTCTCTCAATCCTCGTGTGGACCTACCACATCAAATGCCCACATGGCGAAAGGCCATGGAGAGATGAGAGGGTGGAAAGAATAAGAAGGATCATGGATCTTGTCACCGTGGATTTGGCATTTAGCACAGTGGCAGAAAAAATGAGTGCAATCTTCTTCCATGGTAGGCCAGTAATAGTGTCTTAGCAACTTCTGAGCAATTGCTCTACCGTTAACATGGCGACCACATTCACTGGAGTGAGCAGCTTCAACAACATTCTAGGATTTGATCACATCAAGGCAACGAAGATCAACCCCACTAAGGGATTTTATGTAAAGAATACTAACTATGATCTTGTAACGTGCAGAGATGCGGGGATGGTCCATCTATCAAAGGAAGTGGCACATTCAAGGAAGTATCCATCTTTGATATAGTTTTCAATATCAAAGTACCGAGGATGGCTATCATCAATGTCGATTTCTGTCTCCTTTAAAAGTGCATGGACCTGAGATGAGGGAGACTGGAGTTGAGAGAACAAAGGAACAGCATGAGAAGGACTTTCAATCTTTGCACAATGATGGTTTCAGAGGACTTCCCTAGTGGAATAGGGAGAGAAGAAGCTAGGGAAGCAAGAGAATCTACTAGAATGTTTTGAACCTTAGGAGTGTGGACTATAGTGAGCTTCCTAAACTACCAGATCACCTTTCTTACCAGATCTTGGTAGGGTTTCAACTTGGGATCCCATGTTTAGTACTTTCTAAGGGAGAGTTAGAGTATCAACTGCAAATCTCCAATTACCCTCAACTCTTTAACTCCGAGCAACAATGCCATCTTTATCCCAACTAGGAGTGTGTCATACTCGGCCACATTGTTTGTGGCGGGGAAGGTTAACTGGTAAGCATGCAGAATCACTGCCCCTTCTGTGGGAGGAGGACTGTACCGCTCCCCTTGGAGTTGAGAGCTCTGTCAAAGTAAGGGATCCATGAAGGTTCACCATCAATGATGGCTCCTAACTCTTCGTCCGGGAAACTTTCATCGACAGGAGAACAATGAAGGTAAGGGATGGTAGGCTAAATGCTCGACAATGGCGTACTCCTTGAATGACTTTTGATTCACATACGTGATATTAAATTGATTTAGGAAACTCTGTCACCTCACCAAATGTTCAGTCAGAACAGGGTTCTCTAGCAAGTACTAAATTAGGTCCATTCACGCCAGAAGTTTCACTTCATGAGCTAGGAAGTAGTGCTTTAACTTTTGAGCGACCCAAATGACGGCCGCACATGTCATTTCCATAGCGGTGTACTTCTTTTCAACTTCATTGAACAACTTGTACAAATAATAGGGGTATAAACGAGCCAATACGTTCGGCAAGTAGCTCGAAGCTCGACTCGAAGAAAACTCAGTTCGGCTCATTTAACGAGTCGAGTTTGAACAAAAAAAAACTCAGTTCATAAACGAGCCGAGTCTGAACACATGTGAGCTCGGCTCGATTATACTCGTGAACAACTCGTTTAAGAAATTGTTAAGAGCTCGACTAAATACTCGTTAAGAGTTCGTCTAAATATTTATTAATATACTCAAATATAAAAAATATGAGAATATATATATATATATATATATTCATTTTTTAGAATTATTGTTGAAGTATGAAATATTAAAGAGGACTTAAATGTACAAGACTAAATATCAAAGATATGTACACAAATTATGTTTAATAAGGTGTATACATAAATTCTAATTTTAAAATTTTTATCAAATCTATCATAAATTTTATATGAAACTTAACCATTCATGTATACATATAAAGCAAATTGGGGGTTCAAAAGCAAAAAGTCAAAAGACTTTTGGGTCCCTAGGTAGCGATTGGGGAAAAGTTTTCTTCTTTCCCGGGAGCACCACAGGAGGTCCCTTCCGGCGCCGGCAACGCGCGCAGTGGTGCCGAACCCTCTCCTGTGCGGACCCTGCAGTGGTGCCAGACCCTCTCCTGTGCAGACCCCCACTGTGTGCCGGACGGAGCTTCCGGCGGTGGTGGTGAGGCGGCGACGACCTGCAATCGGTTCTGGCGTTGCCTCTTTGCCGGAATATGATGCTGGCTCCACACAAGAGAGGGTGGCGGTGGTGGGGCGGGTGCAGAGCCTGAGAGCCCCCGCCGGTGTCGGACGGAGCTGCCGATAGTGGTGGAGGGCCGGCCGTGGCTTGCAGTCTGGTGCACCTACCGCCCATCTATCATCTACCCCTACCCAGTAGCTACATTATAATCTCATATCGGATAATGCAAGAAGCTTAGTGGTCTTGCACTCTATAAAGAAAAGTCCCCAGGATGGCAGCGGTCACACCGAAATCATTTCCACCCTTTAGGCACCTAAACTCGGGCTTGAGAACTCAGGCTCGAATATGAGCTTCTGTTTGAGCTCGTTTAGTTAAATGAGTTGTTTAACGAGCCGAGTCTGAACATGAAAAATACCTGACGAGCTGAGTTCGAACATAGATGTTAGATGTTCGGCGAGTTTCGAGCTGAGTTCAAACTCGATAAAAAATGATCGAGTCGAGTCCGAGCAGAGTATTACTTGGCCCAACTCGGATCGTTTACACCCCTAATAAATAATACACCACTCTCTCCCTTTTCTCATTGTCATATTGGGCCAAGACTACTCTAGTGGAATCTTCAGTAATAGATACATAGAGCAGTAAAGACTAACCTGGGACTGGAGGAGAGAGAATATGAGGATTCAAGAGATAACTCTTCAAAGGCCTTCTAACGTTTTTCATTCTAATTAAATTTATCCTCTCCTCTAAGTATCTCATAAAAGGGCTTACAACAAATTGAATGTTGAGAAATGAATCTCCTAATGAATTAAAGTCTTTCGATTAGCCCTCTAACTTCCTTCATGTTCCTAGGAGGAGACATATCGATTATTGCTTTGGCCTTATTAGGATCAATCTCAATTCCCCTCTTGCTAATAATGAACCGAGCAACTTCCCTGAGGATATTCCAAAGACACACTTCTTGGGGTTCATTTTAAGCTTATGTTCTCTAGACCGCTAGAGAACTACCCGGAGGACTTCGGCATGGCCATGTCGGGTTCTAGATTTAACCAAGACATCATCGACATAAACCTCCATGTGTACATACATCATGTCATGAAAAATCGTCATCACTTCCCTTTGATATTTTGCTCCCACGTTCTTCAAACCGAAGGGCATCACGACATAACAATAAATCCCCCATGGCGTGGTGGAAGAAGTTTTCTATTAGTCTTCCTCCACCAGACAAATCTGGTTATACCCAGAGAAACCATCCATCAAAGTCGAAAGTATTACCCACTAGGACATCTATATGTGTGACACCCCAGAAATTCGGTAATTAGAAAATTAGAAATAAATTGAAAACGATAAATTCAATATTAGTGAAATAACAAGAAATCGCACGTGCCATTATCATACATACAAAAACCGATTAGAAAATTTCATAAAAACCATAGTTCAACTCTAAATAATACTCCCTAATGACCCACGGAGAAATTCATGAAAAGGAAAATCGGATGGTCCAAGTGTAAGGCGTTTTGCAGCTGAGTATCGTAATCAGGGAATAAGTCGGGAAGTCATTATCACACATACTTAGAGGAGCCAGAAAATTAATAAAAATCATAGATGGACTTCCAATAATATCCTATATGATCCATCAAGAAATTTGGGTCAATAAAAGTCATTTGGGTATATTAAGAGTTATTGTGACTTATTATTGTAATTAGGAAATAAGTTGGAAAATCTATTTCATGTGTATAAAATGAGATCATAACTAAATTAAAAATTTTGGTTAACTCCAAACAATATGGGTATAGTCCATAAAAGAAATTGGACCAATGGATAACTTAGAACCATGAACAAATTCAAGTATGAAAATAGTAAATAAATAATTCCGTATTATCGAATGGTAAGACCATATGTTCCACTATCGTACGTGAGAAGCACACTGGAAAATTCTGTAAAAATTATAAATCAAACCCAAAAATTATTCCTAAATGTTCCACGAAGAAATTCGTGCAACGAAAATCCAATTGGCCGAGTGTACGTCACACGGACTAACTACCCAATTAGGAAACCAAGTCGGAAAAATTATTAATGCGGAAAAATGTCACAACCATAAATAAAATAAATATGTTGGAAAGACTTTAACATCTTGTATAGAGACCCATTAATGAAATTGGGCCAATGGATTACTTTGGCCCAAGAATAAAATTGGAACAAGAAATTACCCCAAAGTCGTACATGTAAATAGGTGGTGATTAGGGAGGGCAATTAGGGTTAAATTAGTGGTAAATGGCCATGCATGACAAGCCAAATCGTGGAAACCTGTATAACACCTTCCCATGGTGTAGCTACCTCCTTTGGGTGAGAGAATCTCAAATTTTGGAAGGTGCCATGCTAAACCGCAGGCCCCTTTCCTAGTCCCATTAGAACATGCAATTGAACCCTAAATCTATAAGAACTCATCACAAAACATTTAGGGAAGGTTTGGAAACAAGTTGGGGTCGTGATCAGCAAGCTTGGGGCACTGGAGGAGAGGAGAACGGGTGGGGAAAATGTTGTCTTCCTCAACCTGGCTCTGTATCGACCAGAAACCTGCAGGAGTTCTTAGCATTCAAAGGTAGGTGATCTCGGGCCAAGATTAAATAAAATAATACCATCTTGTAGAGCTGCAAGTCTAGGTCCATTTGCACTGATTTGCCTAATTTCATGGAGTATGCATTGAATTAGTCGTTTTCCTAAGTCGTGCATAGTTAGGATTTTTACGTTCTTCTTATTATGCAGTGATCGAGACCAAATTAGACTAAACCCCATCATGAAAGTTATACTACTAGTAGTCTTCATCATGTTTCATGTTAAATGTTTTGTCTGAATATCATTAGTTAGAGAGTTATAAGCGTGGTAAGAGAGCTGCTGCATGATACTGCATTTTTGGTAGCACTTGTCTTTATGTTCTTCATGTTTTTTCACAACATTCGAGACTGAATTAGGTCAAACCCCCAACATCAAAGTTCGTCTACTAGTTGTCCGGGTCATCTTTTATGTTAAACATTTTGTATAAATATCATTATATAGTGATATATAAGCATGGTAAGAGGATCGGTTGGTTTTCCTGCATTTCGGGGTAAGCTAGGAATCGCGTCCGAACCAGGCGACCCGATTCGAGCGCCTGGTATCGCGTCGGCCTAGTCCGATGCGATCCAGTAAAAAGGCGTCCACAAGGTCGACTGATTCTCACGCTGACCGGTCAACGGTATCGTGAGACTTTGCGTCGCGTGGGAGTCTGTGCTTGGTCTGAACCGCGGCGGGATCCCTTGACACGATTCAGGCCGTTTCCTGCCCGATTTGTATTTAATGAATTTATGAATGCATCGGTGGACCCGACGCATTCACGTTAAAAGGAGGCTGGGGGCTAATGTGATTTACTGTCTTCGCCTTTGGTCTGTTTTCCTGTACACCTGTTTTGAAAAACGTCCACTGTGTGGACGCCATCATAGGCCGACCCGACACTGTACTTTTTAGTCAGTCAGTTAGCATGTTAGTCTTTGTGGTCTATCGCATGTTGCATAGTGTTCCATAGTGTGCATTGGCCTAAAAGAAACCCATCAATTTGAAAGCAGTAAAGGCATGAATATGATTCTAATTTGTAATATATGGTTTATGTTCAATTGATCATTATCTTGTGATCTAGCTTGTTATGAAGGTGATATGTTATGAATATGATATGAATGTGGGGATGAACACATATTAGCTGGACTTGTTAGTGAAGTTTCTATCATGATTTGTTTAGTTATTGTTTTTCGATGTTTCAATTGTTATTTGTCAATTGCATACATATTAGAAAGATCCATGACGCATCACTTACACATTTGCACATTAGGTACACCCTTCTTGGGGAATTGGGAGCTCTCTACGGTCATTCCGACTTGGCAGACTAGCGATCTTTTCCTTAAGACCTCCGTAAGTCTCCGTTCTCTATGGATTCCCACATAGAGACCGAGCTGGCTGTACCATGAAGTACCCTGCATAGAGAGCATATGTTCCGCGTACGATCTGTCATTAGTTACCCTCATGTCAAGATATTGACGAATTATGAAACATAAGATACGTCGTGATACTGCCCATTTGTTCTCTTGAGCTATTGTTATACCTTGACTCTATGATGATCATGTTCTTATTACATTGAGCTTATTATTCAAATTTCATGGCCATAATATGAATATGTTTGTTCGGCACAACGTAGGACTTCGGTCCATTTGACCAATGCCTGTGCAATAGGGGCCCGGTCTGGTCCTAGGAAGAGCGCCCCAACGTACTTATTAACCATGGGAGTATGGACTTCTGGTGCTTGGCATAGTACAACGAATACGCAAGATTTGTGGGAATGTGCCTTCATTGATATGATATGATAGATTTGATATGATACGTCTGTTCATGTGAATACATGATATCTGTATGAATATGGCCAATTCCTTTTGATATGATTTTACTCTTGAATACCTGTCCATTGTATATGCAACTCAATATTGATTTGATATGACATCTGTTCTATTCCGCTATTCAACTTGTTAGAAAAGCATGCATTGTCATCATGTTCATGGTGCATATCTGCCTATTAAAAATGTTAATCATGTATATTAGTGCCCGCACAATATTTAGATGTAAATCTTACTGAGCTAGTTCGCTCACCCCTATCATCCTGTCCTTTTCAGGTAGTGATGAGGAACCAGAGGAGTCAGATGGGGCAGGGCAAGAGTGATGAGCACCCGCCATATGAGGAGTTGATAGTCTAGGGATAGTTTTGAGTAGCCAATGTAATAGTGAAACATTTTTATTTGAATAATGGCCCTTTGATTGGCTCGATTGATGTAAGGTTTTTAATTAGTTGAATGAATGGAATAAGGAGTACTTTTTTGACAATATTATAGTTTTCATTGTGTTATTATATTCAATTGTGACTCTGCGCTATTCAACTGTGATACGTCTGTTTGTATCATTCATGCACCTCGGTATTTATTCCGCTGCTAAATATCGGGCGTGACATTGGTATCAGAGCCTAAACTTTAGGTCCAAGGGAATAGGAATAGAATGAAACTAGATCACACGAGTCAAAATCTGTCGTACCTAATGTGAGCTTGGTATCAGCCATGGAATAGAAGTCACATGTGTGATATATTAGATAACTGACTTATATTATTATCTTGAAGGTACTTATTACCCCAATTGCCGCTGAGCGTGCCCAGCTAGAAACATGCAACAAACATATAGAACTTGACTCAGGCTATCCTGCAAGCCACCCAGGGTGGAGTAACTGCGGAGCCGGTGATCTCCATCGGAATTTTTGAAGTATGGATCCGCCTAGGTTTGAAGGGAGTACTGACCCATGTTGCTGAACACTAGGTTAAGGAAATTGAAAGGATATTCAGGGTCATGCAATGCACGGACCAAAAACACACTGCTGGCGACTTTCCAATTGGAAAAGGATGCCAGTGCATGGTGGGGTCGGTGGAAGCAACACTGAATGGTCAGCAACTGACATGAGCTCAGTTCATTGAAAGCTTCAACACCAAATACTTTGTCTGAGAGGGTTCAGGAATGGAAAGCAGCCGAATTTGTGACTTTGAAGCAGAGAGGACTCACTATGGCTGAATATGAGGCCCAATTCTCTCGCCTGTCCCGATATGCGATTCACTTGATTGGGACAGAAAGAATGAAGGCAAAACACTTTCTGAATGGCTTGAGGCCCCAGTATATCACACAACTGGCGCCAATGGACATTCAAACCTATGCGGACATGATAAAGAAGGCTCAATTACTGGAAGATGCCATGGAGACCGCTGATAGGATCAAGGGGAAGGATATGAAGAGAGAACAAGTTTCTGCTACCGGAAATTATCAACCGACCATTGGGAGGAAAAGGCCCAGTGGTGGTTCTATTGAACAAGCCGATAAGAAGCCAAAGAATTAGAAAGCAGTTGCTAGTGGCAAATGGGGAAAGATGCAAGCATTGCGATAAAGCTAGTCACCAATCCGAACAATGCTGGAGAGCACAGAGGAGATGTCTGCACTGTGGGAGTCGTGACCATAGGATTTTTGATTTCCCAATGCTAAAGGAAAAAGGCCCTCAGGACAAGCATCTGAATGGACAAAGGAGGCAAGGCCGCTTACAAGCTATTCAGGAGCCTGAAGCTGCAGAAGAAGGAGGTATGATAATATGTCATTTTTGTTGAACCCCCAGATCAGTCTTATGATAATCATCTTACTGGTACATCAGCCGTAAGTAGAGAGATGATTAGAGGTCAGACCAACTGTGGCTCCCAGGGATAGCTAAATGAATAGATAGAACTCTACCCACTACAGGTGCGGTGTTTGTAGGTTATACGGTGATCCAAGGAAGTAAACCAAATCAGGAAGCCCAATTTCCTGGTTCACTTGACTACACTTATGAATTTAGGGACCAAATTCTTTTAAGGGGGAGGATGTAACCCCGAAAATTTGGTAATTAGAAAATTAGAAATAAATTGAAAACGAATAATTCAATATTAGTGAAATAACAAGAAACGCACATGCCATTATCATACATAAAAAACCCATTAGAAAATTTCATAAAACCATAGTTCAACTCTAAATAATACTCCCTAATGACCCACGAAGAAATTCATGCAAAGGAAAATCGGATGGTCCAAGTTTAAGGTGTTTTGTGACTGAGTATCGTAATCAGGAATAAGTCGGGAAATCATTATCATAGATACTTAGAGGAGCCAGAAATTAAATAAAAATCATAGATGGACTTCAAATAATATCCTCTAATGATCCATCAGAAATTTGGGTCCATAAAAGTCATTTGGGGTATATGTAAGAGTTATTGTGACTTATTACCGTAATTAGGAAATAAGTTGAAAATCCATTATCATTGATAAAATGAAATCATAACTAATTAAAAATTTATGGTTGACTCCAAACATATGTGGGTATAGTCCATAAAGAAATTGGACCAATGGATAAATTATGTCCCATGAACAAATTCAATATGACAATAGTAAATAAAATATTTCGTATTATCGGAATGGTAGAACATATGTTTCCACTATCGTACGTAGAAGCACACCGAAAATTCTGTAAAATTATAAATCAACCCCAAACATTATTCCTAAATATTCCACGAAGAAATTTGTGCAACGAAAAATCCGATTGGCCGAGTGTACGTCACACGTGACTAACTACCCAAATTAGGAAACCAAGTCGAAAAATTGTTAACGCGGAAAAATGTCACAACCATAAATAAAATAAATATGTTGGAAAGACTTCTAACATCTTGTATTAGAGAACCATTAATGAAATTGGGCCAATGGATTACTTTTGGCCCAAGAATAAAATTTGAACAAGAAATTACCCCCAAATTCGTACATGTAAATAGGTGGTGATTAGGGAGGGCAAATTAGGGTTAAAATTAGTGGTAATGGCCATGCATGGCAATCATGGCCAACCCTGTATGACACCTTCCCATGGTGTAGCTACCTCCTTTGGGTGAGAGAATCTCAAATTTTGGAAGGTGCCATGCTAAACCCGCAGGCCCCTTTCCTAGTCCCATTAGGACATGCAATTGAACCCTAAATCTATAAGAACTCATCACAAACACTTAGGGAAGGTTTGGCAACAAGTTGGGTTTGTGAGCAGAAAGCTTGGGGTTCTGGAGGAGAGGAGAATGGCTGGGAAACGTGGTCTTCCTCAACCTCGCTCTGCATCGACCCAGAAACCTGCAGGGAGTTCTTAGCATTCAAAGTAGGTGTTCTCGGGGCCAAGATTAAATAAAACCCTACCATCTTGTAGAGCTGTGAGTCTAGGTCCATTTTCACTTGATTTGCCTAATTTTCATGGAGTATGCATTGAGTATTAGTCGTTTTTCCTAAGTCACGCACATTAGGGCTTTTTACGTTCTTCTTATTATGCACATGATTCAAGACCGAATATGACTAAACCCCCATCATACAAGTTATGATACTAGTAGTCCTCATCATGTTTCATGTTAAACATTTTGTCTAAATGTCATTAGTTAGAGAGTTGTAAGCATGGTAAGAGAGCCGCTGCATGATACTACGTTTTCGGGTAGCACTTGTCTTTTACATTCTTCATGTTTTTAACAAGATCCTGGACCGAATTAGGTCAAAACCCCACATCAAAGTTCTTACTAGTTGTCCTGGTCATCTTTCATGTTAAACATTTTTGTCTAATTTCATTATATAGTGAGATATAAGCATGGAAAGAGAATCGGTTGGTTTCCTGCGTTTTCGGGTAAGCTAGGAATCGCGTCCGAACCAGGCGACGCGATTCCAGCGCCTGGTATCGCGTCGGCCTAGTCCGACGTGATCCAGTAAAGGCGTCCACAAGGTACGATGTGATTCTCATGCTGACTGGTCAATGGCCGTGTGAGACTTTCGCGCCACGTGTGAGTCTGTGCCCGGTCTGACCGCGGCAAGATCCCCCGACGCAATTCAGGCCGTTTTCCGCCCCGATTTGTATTTAATGAATATTTATGAACGCGATGGGATGGCCCGATGCGATTCACGTTAAAAGGCGGCTTGGGCGGCCAACGCGATTTACCTGTCTTTGCCTTTGGTCTGTTTTTCCTGTACACACCGTGTTTTGAAAAACGTCCACTGTGTTAGACGCCGTTCATAGGCCGACCCGAGACTATACTTTTCAATCAGCCATTAGCATGTTAGTCTTTGTGGTCTGTCTGCATGTTGCATAGTGTTCCATAATGTGCATTGGCCTAAAAGAACCCCATCAATTTGAAAGTGGTAAGGCATGAATATGATTCTAATTTAATATATGGTTTATGTTCAATTGATCATTATCTTGTGATCTAGCTTGTTATGAAGGTGATATGTTAATGAATGTGGGGATGAACACATATTAGCGTGGACTTGTTAGTGAATTTCTATCATGATTTGTTTAGTTCTACTTTCCGATGTTTCAATTGTTATTTGTCAATTGCATACATATTAGGAAGATCCGTGACATGTCATTTACAAATTTGCACATTTAGGCACACCCTTCTTGGAATTGGGAGCTCTCTGCCAATCATTCCGAATTGGCAGACTAGTAATCATTCCTTAAGACCTCCGTAAGTCTCTGTTCTCTATGGATTCCCACATAGAGACTGAGCTGGTTGTACCATGAAGTACCCTAGATAGAGAGTAGATGTTCCGTGTACAATATGTCATTAGTTACCCTCATGTCAAGATATTAACGAATTATGAAACACAGATACGTCGTTATACTGCCCATTTGTTCTCTTGAGCTATTGTCATACCTTGACTCTATGATGATCATGTTCTTATTATATTAAGCTTATTATTGAAATTCTGTGGCCATAATATGAATATGTTTGTTCGGCACAATGTAGGACTTCGGTCCATTTGACCAATGCCTGTGCAATAGGGGCCTGGTCTGGTCCTGGGAAAGAGCGCTCCAATGTACTTATTAACCATGGGAGTATGGACTTCTGGTGCTTGGCATAGCACAACGAATATGCAAGATTTGTGGGAATGTGCCTTCATTTGATATGATATGATAAGATTTGATATGATACGTTTGTTCATGTGAATACATGATATCTGTATGAATATGGCCAATTCCTTTTGATATGATTCTACTCTTGAATTACCTGTCCATTGTATATGCAACTCGATATTTGATTTGATATGACATCCATTCTATTCCGCTATTCAACTTGTTAGAAAAGCATGCATTGTCATCATGTTCATGTGCATATCTGCCTATTAAAAATGTTATCATGTATATTAGTGTCTGTACAATATTGAGATGTAAATCCTACTAAGCTAGTTCGCTCACCCCTATCATCCTGTCCTCTTCAGGTAGTGATGAGGAACCAGAGGAGTCAGATGTAGGGCTGTGCAAAATATGGTCCAAACCGAAAAACCAAACCGAACCGGCCAGTTCAGTTCGGTTCGGTTCGGTTACACGGACCTCGTTGTTCAGTTCGGTTTCAGGCTGGGAACCGAAATGAACCGAATATCTATATATAATTATATAAATAATACATTTATATAAAAAAAGGATAGCGCAGTGGAAGGCGCGTCGCGCGCCCTCCGCGCACCCCGGTGGTCGCGAGTTCGAAACTCGCGACCACCCAAAAACCTACTTTTTGCCACTTTTGCCCATAAAAATGCAAAATTGCTGGTTTTTCCAGAAAAATGCCAATTTCGGTTTGAACCGAACCGGTTCGGTTCAATTCGGTTCATCAAATGGATTCGGTTCGGTTCGGTTTTTCCCCCAAAATGGGGAACCGAACCGAACCGTTGTACACCCCTAGTCAGATGGGGCAGGGCAAGAGTGATGAGCACCCGCCATATGAGGAGTTGATAGTCTAGGGATAGTTATTTGAGTAGCCGATGTAATAGTGAAACATTTTTATTTGAATAATGGGCCCTTTGATTGGCTCGATTGATGTAAGGTATTTAATTAGTTGAATGAATGGAATAAGGAGTACTTTTATGACATATATTTTTCCACTGTGTTATTATATTCAATTGTGACTCTGTACTATTCAACTATGATACGTCTATTTGTATCATTCACGCACCTCGATATTTATTCCGCTGCTAAATATCGGGGAGTGACAATATGGGGTAGAGGGAAATCGTTCTTATGGCAAGCATGATTAAGGTCACAGAAATCTATGCAGATCTTAACTTTACATCTTCTTCATTACAGGAACGATATTATCTATTCACTGTAGATAAAGCACAACCCTAATGAACTTGGCTTTGTGCAACTTATCAACCTCCTCGTTGATCTTGAGCGCAAGCTTGGGATGCAACCTCCTTAGCTTTTGTTTGATGGCCTTTGTGTTGGGTTTAAGACCAACGATACTCAACCAAAGAGGTGTCAAGTCCCGACATGTCTTCGTAGGACCAAGCAAAGCCATCAAAAATTCTTTAATGATAGCTACAATAGCTTCTTCTTCTTCTCTCTACACTCAAGTTAGCACTTATCAAAACAACCTTCGGAGATTCTTCGGTGCGAAGGTTGATCTCTCTAGTGGGTTCATCTACAGCCATGGTTGGCTCATCAAACCTCTTTGTACCATCCACATAGGAGCTCACCAGGTCCTCTTCTTTTGACCCGAAATCTCCAGACTCAGCTTCTTCATCAAGGTCTAGCAGAATCACCCCTAAATTGTCATCTTCCGAATCACCTTCTAACAAAATCTGATTCCATAAGGGCAGGTTCCTCAAGAAACTTGATGGACTTGACTTAACCTAGAACAGCTCTTAGCCAAAGCCAGAACATATCGGACAGGAACTTGCTGACTCTTCTCTTTTAAGGTGTGTGGCTGAGGGACTCGACCCTTCTAAACCTGGACCTGACCCTAGACTCAAACCTAAACTACTATGTACAGGGCTATGTATAGGAGGAATGCCCCTGGATGGGTAGGAATTAGCATTTAAGTTGAGGAGAGTCGGCCCCTGGCCGATTAGAGAAGACTCCATGGAAGATAGATGTTCAATGGAGACGTCACATTGCCACCTTTGAAAATTGGCATTTTTTTTGGACGTCATGGGTGAGAACCATAAGCTGCTGACTTGAAGACTCCATGACCTGCCATGTGAGCAATGGAGGTAAGCTAGGATGGCATAAGAGGGGAAGAAAAGCAACTCAAGCAGGGCACTAGCGTGCCAAGAAACTCCAGATGAAAGATGAAGAGATGGATATGGAGATGGAGGTGGAGGATTGAAATTGGGACCAAAGAGAGAAGAAGGCCGAAGTCCTCACCAAGCTCAATCATCTCAGCCTCCTCCGACTATCCTCTTCACTCTCAGAGTCGGCTACCTCCTCTATGATAGGCTCCTTTGTCCCTGGTTGAATGGGTCCTTTAATGAAATGTTCCTTCAAGGTCTAAGTAAGAGGTGTATAGGTATGAAGGGATTTGGATGAACAGGATCAGGTGAAACCCCAGCTCGGCCCTTGCTAACAACCTCCTCCCTTGGAGACTTCTAATGGGACCTTGCTTCTCTCTACCCAACCCTCTGTCGTGGATGTAGCCTATCTTTTCCATTACCTCCCAACCTTTCCCTTGAGGACACTCGGTCATCTCAAACTCTTCGAAAGTAGGAAGGATTGGTTCAAGACAAGGGGAGATAGATAATCAAGGATTGACATGATGGGTCTCTTCCCCTTGTCTGGAATGGAGATTCGGCATCTGCTCAGACGTGATAGAATTGAGAGTTTCTATGGTATGGACGCTCTTAATCTTGATAACCTGTCCATTGTATGGAAACTTGAAGCACTGATGGGCGGTGGAAGGGACCCCCAAGGTTTGTTCTAGTCAAGGATGACCAAGAATGGCCTTGTAGGTTGGATCGACGTCCAAGACTAGAAATTCCAAAGTCATAGTGAAAAGTCCTACTTCCAACTAAAGATCAACCTTACTATCCTCTCCCAGGACAAATTACTTGACGGTTTTCATTGGACAGACATTAATGGATGCTCTAGTGTCGATGAGAGTGGAGTTAACTGAACCTATTAGGGGTGATGGTTAAGTAGAGTGGGAGTGACCAACACTCAGGGGCAGCAAGATCTTTGTCCGAGAATGAGATGGAAGGCCCTTGAGTGAGGGATAGAATGGCATCGGTGACCCCACTCGCAGGAAGGTCGTCATTGACCATGATCTTCTGAAGAAATTGGAGAAGAGTAGCTTGATGGGATGGAGACTTCCATATCAACTCCAGATATAAACCCTCGCGGGAGTCTTATCAAGGTGCTGAAGGATGTCAAATTCGGTGTCAGTGGGTGGCGAGGACCCACCATCCTCCTCGTCTTGTGATGACCGATGGGGTGGAAGTACAATGTGGTTCTGGAGGGTGATGTTAAGGCTCTCCTGGGACTTAGGGAGGATGAGCTAGAGAGATTGGGAGCCAAAGATGACTGACTCTTGGGTAGGGGAAGAGGGAACATACTGAGCATCTTGGTGGGAGGGTCTAATGAGTACTGAAGGCTGCTCATCCAGGTGGCATCAACGGTGGTAGGGGTTTTCTTGGGACTCAGCTGATGGGCAAGGGTACCACTCCTCAAAACTTTCTACCCCCCAATTTTGTTCTCTCCTCACAACTTGAGGTCCTAGATGGGTCACGGTGTTGACCTTCTCCTGAGATTTAGAGGTGGATAGGTTGTTGTTTATTTTAGGGGTTGGGGAGAGGGTTTTGAACTTTTCCTAAGTCCCTTCTTGGTGTCCTAGCAGGTAATGAAGTAAACGAAAGGGTATGCGGGTCTACAAATATTGCCAACTCGATGCAGCTACACGTAGTCACAAACTCGGTAAGCGTGCTCTATGAACGCTACTAGGCTGCACACACAGACGAAAATCCCTCGTCTAGACAATAGGTACTAGTGATAGACCAACCTCTACTAGTCAGTGGTCAGGTGCGCCCACCGATGTCTTACCGCTCGACCACAGATCCTGGTCTCCTCTCTCGTCGGAGCGAAACTATGGGACACCACAAAAACACACTCCGTGGTCTGGTCGGACCACAGTCCCATGCCTATCCTCCCGGTATGGCTCCGGAACCGTACAAGGCGAGGTAGCGAGAACAATTAACTAGATGGACCGTAACTACAAAACTTTGAACTCCGTGAACACCCGGTCCCAGTGAAGAGAGCTCTACAAGCGACTCAACGCCACTGTCCACACAGTTTTCCCCTCTGCTCATGTCGGAAACTTCCTCAACGAGCACGCTCCTATCTTGAGCCACCCTCAATGAACTCACAAGGATGTGGGCCCCAGGACATGTTGCCCAGCTAGCAAGCCCAGAGGGGGGTGAATGGGATTCTTAACATTATTGAGAACCTAAAATCTGTTCACAAAACAGTCACACAAGACACACTTTGATAGTTGTTAGTGTTAGTAAGGTAAATAGCAAACACACAAAGGCAATCACACTACACAAGGATTTATCCTGGTTCGGATCCCCTCTCCTTAGGAGTCCTACGTCCAGTCCCTGAGCAATACCTCAGGATTTCACTACCCAAGGGTACAGTCCCCCTTATGGACCCTTACACATCCAGCCGCAGCTGGTCTTCTCTTCACACCCGAAGAGGAATTACGACACCCTGGATACCACCAGGTCTTCCTTCTATGCAAAGGGAATACACACCCTGGAACTCCCAGTCTTCCTTCAACATGAAGGAAGAAAGGAACACAAGAATGTGGAAATGAAAACAAGCCCCTAGATCAAGCTTATACAATGCTAGATCTGAAGCTAAGACTGAGAAAGAAAGGATCTACAGAATTGATCTCTCTCAGTACTAGAGGCTCTCTCAAGGATCTACACTAATCTCAGAGAGCAAGAGCTAGAATAGATGTGAGTGAAAAAACTTGGCTCTTCAGTTTTCTCACAGAAGACTTGAAAAAATCGTTGTAAGCATTGTCTATCAATTTCAAGGTGTCTTCTTTTGGAGCTTCAGTCTTCTTTATATCTTCTATTTGAAATTTGAATGTTGAAGTGCCCGTTATCTCTAAGCTTTTGTTTACGTTAGACTGCATGTCACTGTAGAGCTTCTTGTTCAACAGTCTTTAGCTTTCCATACATGCAACAAGAGAAAGAATCTTCTCTGATATCCGTTATCTTCCATATTGTCCAACGTTGTATTAAGGCACGCTGTCAGAGACCTGCACGCATTAAATGCTAAAACAATAGACAGCTAGGATGTCTCTTGTTGTTAGTCAATGTTAGATTGATTTTATATCAAAAAGGAAGTTCCATTCTGTTCTTCTAAAAAGATGTTTACATATAATCATGAAAATAGAAATATCGTTTGCATGTACTGCAGTGATACATTTAGTCGTAATAAATGCATGGTTTGTCAGAAAGATATACGTGAAGATTTTGACTTTTCAACATATTCAAAAATGAGTTCAAATATCAAATCCATGAAATCGTTATATGCATGACTTATGAAATCGTTATGCAAAGGAGTCGTTATCCATGTAAATCGTTGTGCACTCATAAGCAAACCGATGCACATACAAATCGTTATATAGACAAATCGTTATGACTCTATAAGCAAATCATTATGAGCAAGTTGTCAGAGACAAAACGATGTGAGCAAATCGTTGTTTGCTATATCGAATCGTTACGGACTAAGTCGTTATGTAACTAAACAAATCATTACAATGACAGAGTCGTTTGTAACTTATCGAATCGTTACAGGATCAAGTCGTTAAGACTTAACGAGTGTTGTGAAACCGAAATCGTTGTGAGTGCAAATCGTTGGGCTCACTTAAGAAATCGTTGTGAGAGCAAATCGTTGTTCTCACTTATCAAATCGATGCGATGACCAAATCATTGTGAGAGCAAATCGTTGTTCTCACTTATCAATCGATGCAAAGACCAAATCGTTGTGAGAGCAAATCGTTGTTCTCACTTATCAAATCGATGAGAGACCAAATCGTTATGAGAGCAAATCGTTGTTCTCACTTATCAATTGATGCGATGACCAAATCGTTGTGAGAGCAATCGTATTCTCACTTATCGATCGATGCGAAGACCAATCGTTGTGAGAGCAATCGTTGTTCTCACTTATCAAATCGATGCGATGACCAAATCATTTGTGAGCAAATCGTTGTTCTCACTTATCAAATCGATGCAAAGACCAAATCGTTGTGAGAGCAAATCGTTGTTCTCACTTATCAAATCGATGAGAAGACCAAATCGTTATGAGAGCAAATCGTTGTTCTCACTTATCAAATTGATGCGATGACCAAATCGTTGTGAGAGCAAATCGTTATTCTCACTTATCAGATCGATGCGAAGACCAAATCGTTGTGAGAGCAAATCGTTGTTCTCACTTATCAAATCGTTGTGAACCAAGTCGATGTGTTTTCTTAGCAAATCGTTGTGAGAGCAAATCGTTATTCTCACTTATCAAATCGATGCAAAGACCAATCGTTGTGAGAGCAAATCGTTGTTCTCACTTATCAAATTGATGCGATGACCAAATCGTTGTGAGAGCAAATCGTTGTTCTCACTTATCAAATCGATGCGAAGACCAAATCGTTGTGACCAAGTCGATGTATTTTCTTAGAAAATCGTTGTGAGATCAATGTGATCACTTAGCGAATTGTTATGGAAGCAAATCGTTATGCTTTCTTAGCGAATCGTTGTGAGATTGATGCAATCACTTAGCGAATCATTATGGAAGCAAATCGTTATGCTTTCTTAGTGAATCGTAGTGAGATCGATGCAATCACTTAGCGAATCGTTATGGAAGCAAATCGCTGTGCGAGAGAGGGAAGTCGTTACAGCATACAGAAAATCGATGTGTACTTAGAGAAATTTCATGCTTGAACTTACATTCTATAGAGTAAATAATACTTACCCATTTAGCTTGTTATTCCTTGTTTCATTTCCTGTACTCAATCTCATAGAAAATATGTTAGATTAAACTTTATTATAGTTTTGTTAATCATTAAATAAATATGTAATTAATTTAAATTACATGGGGATAACTGATCATCAATCTCCCCCTTTTTGGTGATGACAAAACTTAACTATAAGCATAGATGATCTGAAATGAATCTAAACGAAATTGTGGAAATATAAGAGATATATTTCAGAAGTACTATATTTCTCCCCTCTCCATTTTTTGTCATTAAGCAAAAAAATATAAGAGTGAGACAAAGAAGTGAGAAAAGAATAAGGAGAACAGGGGATCATTTTATTCAATTTTGACTGGGTACAAGAAGATAGAAAGCAGGAGACAGAAGAGAGGCATAATGAAAAATGACTTCCCAAGCCTTTTCTTCCTACTTCTCAAAGTACAGCCTAAGAACCCCAGGTTCTAGAGAATAGGAAGGTCCCATGGTAGGAGCCATCCTGGCAAGATGACGAACCAGCTGCTCATCTAAGAACTAAGCATACCGATCTTGATCAAGAAAACTTTAAAGAAGGTAATCTTCCCAAAACTGGCACAGGCGAGGAACTGATCCATAGAGACTGGATAGAAAAGCTCCTGGTGCTTCAATTCTAGTCGCATGGCCACATACACCGTATACCTTTCAACCTATGTCTGATAAGGATCATGAACAAGGTGAATAGAGTTCATGTCCAGAAATGTGGCAGCTGAAAGTGGAGGTTTACCTTCCCTGGCCTGAGATACATTCAGATCAGTAAGCTGTTGAGCAGATAGGGGATAGAATCTGGCCCACTCTGAAGGAGATAGTCTTTCACATTCAGACAAGAGAGGGGCGAGGACATCAGCATTGACATGGCCCTGGTGATATTCTCTAAACAAAAATCTGTGAAAGGCAACCAGATGACCCTTCTGCACTTTGATTCTTCCCATGACTCTGGCAAAACGCTCAAAAATAATTGAGCTAACAGCTGATTCCATGACCATAGAGTGAAGTGGGGGAAGAAAAACAACATCAGGTAACTCAAGGGTGGCAAAATCAACCTGGATTGCTTCAGTGCGAGTTGACCCAAGAGCTCTAATAGCTTGATTAAACTGACCAAGCTGAATTTCGGGGAGATGAAGGTGGAGAAAGAGGTTTGAAAGTACCGGATCAGCTTGATTTCCTTTTGTATGAAAGGAGCCCAGGTGTCCTTGTGGAGGATCTGAAACCATTCTAATAAGGTCAAGGAATGATCCCGAGGAGGGAACCGGGCTGATCGAGCATGAAGAAACTTATTGTACAAAGTCTTGTGGCCCCGAGCCCACTGCTCTTCAGTTTTGGATTCAGTTAGAGAGAAGATTTTTTATCTTTCGGATTTAGAAAGAGAAGGTAAGGCAAAATGACATTAAGATGATCGATAAGATTTAGGTGAGGAAGATAAAAATAGAGGCAGAACAACTTTCTAGAGGAATTCTCTATAGAGTGGGTTATTTTTGTTGTCCACTGTTAGAGAAAACCACAGAGGTGGATAACAAGGGTCAGAAGAAATAGAAGAGGTGGAGGTTATTTTTCTTTTCTTAGGAGCAGGGCTAGAAGAGTATGTCCTATGAACATGAGTTCCAACCTTCAAAACAGATCGAGAATAGCTTCCTCAAACTCATCTTTGATGTCCCTAAGAAAGGGACCATCTATCTGAGCACCCTCCGGGATAATCGTAATGAAGGAGAGGAGTAGTAGGATGAAGAAAAGAATGTGAGGTAGAAAGGTATATCTGTTGGTCCAAAGGAAGAGGGACCAGAGGATGAGGAGGCTCCAACTGATGAGGAGGCTGGAGGAACCTCAAAGGGAGGAGGAGCAGGAATGTGAGTGGTGGAGACAGGGGATGAAGATGACTGTGAAGGAAACGGAGTAGGTGAAGAGATGTTTCTGGGTAGTGGTTGTTTGAAAGATGGAGGAGCTGGTGGTACTGTGGAGATGAAGGTGGAGAAAGAGGGGCTAGTGTTTTAATGGGAGAAGGAGCTGGGGGCTCAGGAGCTACAGATTCATCTTCTGCCCTGACACGATCAACCTTGGCTTCCACTGGCCCGGTTGGCCCAGACAACACCTCAGCTTTCCCTGTTGGCCCTGACATCTATCAACAACTGCTGGCCCTGCTAGATTTTCAGATAGGTGCCCTGATGGCAGAACTTCACCGCTTCATCAAGAAAGATGGCCCTGAAGGCCCAGACTACTCTGCTGAAACAGGCCCTGGTGGCCTAGCAATCTCTTCATTTGCATCCTCAGAAGGCTGAGGAGCAGGTGGTGTTCAGGTGGTGCTGATGCTCTTACCTCCTTTAGAATGTCTGACAAAAGAGTCTTCATGCTTCCCATTTCCTTGTTCAACACCTTACTGCATTCTTTACCATGCCCATTTCTTTTGCTGTCGAAGCTTGGCTCATAAAATAGAATTAACATCGATTGCACAGAGCAAAGTGTTTCACCTTGGGCGTCTAACCTTTCAATCACAGGCTTCAGGTTAATGACAACCTCTGTCTTTGTGGCCTCTGAAATGGTGCTTCTGCAAGGAGAGGAAGGTCAGAAGCAACTTCCTTTCCTTTCTTACTTGCCTAGCAACAGGCTCCTCATGATCAGCCTGTTCATCTGAGTCAGAAGAACTGGCAGTTACTCCTTCTTGAAAATCATTGGATTTTTCAGTTCTTCTCCCCCTGAGACTGACCTTCTTTCTCACCCAAAATCTCCCCTTCAGCAGGGGCATCTTCCATAGGTGCATCATCTTGGACTGCTGCTGCTAGCTCCTCTTGAATAGGAGCATCTTCCAAAATAGTCTTTTCAACCTGGCCTGGTGCCACAACATCTTGTGCTGCTGGTTCACTGGGTCTCTCAGGGCTCCCCCTGAGTGCTAGAAATGGATTCCAGCACATCTCTAAGAATGGATGCCACAATAGTGGTGGGGTTTAGTTCTTCAGATGTTCCTTCAACTGGCACAATATTTTCTAGAGGAATCTCATCAATTAGGCTGCCAGTGACCACGGATTCTTCTACTCTGGCCTCTACTGCTGAGGTCTTCTTGGACTTCTTGACTTCGCCTATGATGCCTCACCCTCGCCATTGATGTCTTGGTCCATACACCGTTTACAACTGAAAATCCACTCTTCCTTAAATTCCTGCTGCGGATAGCCTGCCCCATCTTCTCTACTTCTCTACTATGCCCCAGACAAGTTAATGCCAAAAGGTTGAAAGATCTTGGTGAGCAGATAGCATAAGGCAGGGACACATTCAATTTGTTCTTCGTGTCCCAAACCTGAGCATGAGCAAACTTCATTCGCTCCAGGATAACCTCGGCAATATTAATCTCCTGGTTCTGGATTGCCCAGAACATCATGTCTGAGTCCGCCTTTGTACAAGTTGAAAGGTGGCACTCCTAGGGACCAAGATTTGACAGATTATGAAATGCAATAGGCGATTAAACGCATTCATTTGGTTTATGTCCAATTTCCCATCCTTCAGTTGGAACTCAGGACCTACAATCCCTAACCCCTTCGCTTGAATGTCCACAGTGTGGACTCCACTGTGACCGGTGGTGCAAACTCCAAATAAAGATTCCAAGAGCTCATAGGTGATTCTAATCTGGGTACCTTTGACAATGATGTCAAGGACCCGTCCTCCTCTGTCTTCAGGCACACATAGAATGCTTTGACGAGGTCTGGGTAACTTACCTCTGATAGGGTCACCAGCTTCGACCACTTCATCCTCTCCATAGCAGCAATCACATTCCCCATGCCATTCTTCTGCAAATCTGCAACATCTACAGCTTTGTTTCCACAGCTTTGCCTCATAGAGGTGAACCTTTCTTGCTGTACTGCTGTAGGAACTCAGCTCCATAGCCCCGGACGCTGTCGGAAACAACAGATGCGGCCATGGATTTGAACTGGGAAGGTTTCTGGAGGATTGTGAGAGGAAAGGAACAGAAGCCCTCAAGAAATTTCTCGCGCGGAAGGAGTTTGGAGCTTCAAATCTCAGAGACAGTGCCGAAGTCGATAGGGTATCGCCTCAGGCAGGGAAGAAGATGAAGGCGGGATGTGAATCGTTGCCACACAGATTTCGGGATATATCAAAAGAGTAAAGTACTTTTCAAAACGAGGCGGTATGATGGCAGAAAAGGACAAAATGACCAGTTCGATAGAAATAAATTCTTTTAAAAATTACGAACCGTCAAGGATATTTAAACAGCAGCAACATTTGAAATTTTGCTTAAATTCAAGGAGGAAAATAATTGATATTCTGAATATTAATATCTCATTTTATACAGATGATTCTTTCACAATTTACACATGTCTAATTCCCTCCTAAGAGAAGTAATATCTCTTCAGGTAAGGCCTTTGTGAAGATATCTGCTAACTGATTATTAGTATCAATGAAAGAAATATCTATGTTACCATTTGCTACATGATCACGAATAAAATGATATCTAACCTCAATAATTTAGTCCTTGAATGTGTACTGGATTCTTGGTTAAATTTATAGCACTGGTGTTGTCGCATAATAAGGAATTGGCTTGACATGTAGTCCATAATCCTCAAGTTTTGTTTGATCCACAATAGTTGTGTGCAACAGCTTCCCGCAGCCACGTACTCAGCTTCAGCTGTGGACAAAGCTACTGAATTTTGCTTCTTTGAGGACCATGATATCAGACATCCTGCAAGAAATTGACAACAGCCACTGGTGCTTTTTCTATCTATTTTGCATCCAGCGTAGTCAGCATCAGAGTAACCTACTAAGTTGATTTCACATGACTTGGATACCATAAACCTAAATCATGTGTTTTAGCTAATATCTAAAAATTCTTTTGACACTATTAAATGAGATTCTTTAGGGTCTGCCTGATACCTAGCACACATGCATACACTAAACAGTATGTCAGGTCTACTGGCAGTTAAATATAGTAGTGAACCTATCATACCTCTGTAGACCTTTTGGTCTACTTTCTTACCATCCTTATCACTATCCATTCTTGTTGATGTGCTCATAGGTGTTGACAGTGGCTTGCTATTTTCGAATCCAAATTTCTTTAGCAACTCCTTGGTGTACTTGGCTTGACAGATGTGAGTTCCTTCCTTTCCTTGTTTGATTTGCAATCCAAGGAAGTAGTTGAGCTCCCCCATCATGCTCATCTCGAATTCTCCCTGCATGAGCTTTTCAAAATACTTGCAAAGGGATTCATCAGTAGAACCAAATATTATATCATCAACATATATTTGAACAAGCAGAATATGTTTGACTTTAGACTTAACAAATAATGTACTATCTACTTGACCTCTAATGAAACCATGGTTTAATAGAAATGCACTTAAACATTCATACCATGCTCTTGGTGCTTGTTTTAATCCATATAATGCTTTGTGCAACTTAAATACATGATTCGAAAAATCAATGTCATCAAAACCTGGAGGTTGTTCTACATAAACTTCCTCCTTAATAAAACCATTTAGAAAAGCTGATTTAACATCCATTTGAAATAATTTCAAGTCTAATGCGGATGCATATGCAAGTAGAATCCTAATAGCCTCAAGTCTAGCTACAGGTGCATAGGTTTCATCAAAATCTATGCCTTCCTCTTGGGAATAGCCTTGAGCTACCAATCTGGCCTTGTTTCTTATGATCACACCAGCTTCATCCAATTTATTTCTAAACACCCATTTGGTGCCAATCACTGGATGATCTGATGGTCTAGGAACAAGTGACCATACATGGTTTCTCTTGAACTGATTAGTTCATCTTGCATGGCTAAAATCCAAGATTCATCAGTGAGAGCTTCATTGACGTCCTAGGCTCTATTTGCGAGACAAAAGCTAAATGTCACAGGAATTACATTACCTCTTGTCCTTACCCCTACAGATGGATCACCAATGATGTTTTCTGGTGGGTGATCTTTCTTATATCTCCATCCTTTGGAAGATTTTCATGTAAAATGTCCTTTTGTTGCAGGTCTTCCAGAGGTGGATCTTCCTTGTCCTCGTAGATGTATTCTTTAATTTTTGGACAATTCTTCTGCATCATCAATATCACTATCTTCTTCCTCTCTCAAGGAAGGGTTAGTTTCATCAAAAATGATGTGTACTGATTGTTCATTAATAAAGTACGCTTATTAAATACTCTATAGCCTTTAGGTTTAGAAGCATACCCCATGAATATACCTTCATCTGATTTTGCATCTAACTTACCAATGTCTCTTTGCCGTTGTTGTGGATGAAACATGGACATCCGAATGTCCTAAAGTGACTGATCTTAGCTTCTTTCCCTTGTACAGTTCATATGATTCTTCTTCAAGATGGGCCTGATCATCACTCTGTTGATAATGTAGCATGCCGTGTTGACTGCTTCAGCCCAAAAATACCTTGGCAAATCATATTCTGATAGCATTGTCCTTGCCATATCCAACAGGGTTCTGTTCTTCCTCTCAGCAACTCCATTTTGCTGTGGTGTCCTTGGTGCTGAGAAATTGTGCTCTATCCCTTGGTCATCACAGAACTTGGTAATTTCTCATTTTGGAATTCTCCTCCATGATCTGACCGGATTCCAACAATGCTAAACTTTTTATCTTTCTGTTACTTCTTGCTGAAGCTTACAAACTGTCAAATGTATCATCTTTGTGCTCCAAGAAGGATACCCAAGTGAATCTGGAGTAATCATCTACAATGACAAATCCAAAATTCTTTCCTCCAAGACTTGTGGTCCTCATTGGTCCAAATAAGTCCATATGAAGGAGTTCTAAGGGTTTAGAGGTTGTTACCACAGTTTTTGACTTGAAGGATGACTTGGTGTGCTTTCCTTTGCACATAGTCCACAGACACCATCCAACCTTGTGCAGACTTTAGGTAGACCTTCCACCAAGCTTCTCTTGATCAGCTTTCTCATGCCATCTAGACTGCAGTGGCCCAATCTTCTGTGCCACAGCTCAGTTGACTGCTCTTTGCTTGCAGCCAGACAGATATCCTGATCTTTTAGTTCTTTTAGGTAAAGCACGTACAGGTTCTTTTCTCTGTTGGCTTCAAAAATGACTGCTCCATCCTTCATAATGCTGCACTTGGATTCTTGAAATCTGATCTGATGACCTTTATCGCACAGCTGACTGATACTGATGAGGTTGTGCTTCAGTCCTTTAACACATAGTACATCCTCAATGACTGTCTTGCCTTTGCTGCCTACTGAACCACTGCCTATTACAGTCCCTTTTCCATATCTCCATAGGTGACTGTGCCTCTTCAGCTTCTAGATGGGAAAATAGTCTTCTGTTCCCTGACATGTGCCTTGAGCATCCACTATCCAAGTACCACTTGGATGCTCAAAGATTTCCCTGAAATAAAGACCTAGGCTTTAGGTACCCAAGTTCTTTTGGGTCCTGGTTGATTTTAGGTACCCAGTTATTGTCATCATTTTTCTTTTTGATTACTCATATTTTATGTTTAGTAGGACATGATACTTTAATATGACCTAACTTATTGCAATGACTTTAATATGACCTAGCTTATTGCAATGACATCAAGACATCTTAGTTATTTTTTCAGTTGGTATGTATTTAAGGTTTGTCTTGTATGTTGTGTCTTGTTCAGGTACAAATTTAGGTGTAGGATATATTTTAGGATAAACTTTAGTTTCTTCATTATCGAGGGGAGTATAACCTAATCCATGTTTCTTTTTACCTGACCGTCTAGCACCTTTCAATATTAATCTAGTTTTACCGTTTGTAAATTTTTCTAGAGTGCTTGATAATTTTTCATTTTCTTCTGTGTAACGTGTTGACTTCTTATTTTAAATTATTTACAGTTTCTTGATTTTCCAAATTTGTTAATTGTTCATTTTTATTTTTCAAGTCGTCACATAGTAATTCATTTTCTTTTTTTAGTTCATTATTTGTTTTTTCTATTTGCTCATTTTCAGATTTTAAATCTGAATTAGTATTTTCTAGACATGTTGTTTTTCTTTCTTGCTTTTTAGTAATTTAGATACTTCTCTATATTTACAATATAGTTCATTGAAGGCTTCTTCTAAGTTATCTGAATCAGAATCATTACAAGAAGAAAAGGATGAGTCTGAGTTACCTTGTCTTCTGTGTTGGCCATGAAAGCCAAGTTGGCTTCTTCTTTTCTTCATTGCTTGAGCTCGACTCGCTGTCTGAGTCACTGTTGTTGTCCCAAGCCGCTGCCATAGCTTTCTTCTGAATCTTCTTGGTTTTCTTGAACTTTCCTTCTTTCTGTATTCAGATTTCTTGAGCTTTGGACACTCTGCCTTGATATGTCCTGGCTTCTTACACTCGTAACAGATTGGTTCGGTCTTCTTTCCATCTTGGCTTCGGACCTCTTGAAGTCTTTTCCTTTCTTTAAATGTCTTCTTCCTGACTGATACTTCTTCTTGGCTAGGATGCGTTGTAGTCGTCTTGATAGCATTGCTTCTTCATCTTCGCTGTTGCTTAAGCTTTCATTTTCATATGATGATTCTTCTGATCCATCCTCTTCAGCCTTGAGAGCATTGGACTGTTTCTTTCGGCTAGAGGATTCTCCTAGTCTCTCCATGTTGATCTCATGGCCATAAGGATCCAATGAGTTTCTCCAATGACATCCTTTTCAAGTCATTGGCTTCTTCTATAGCTGTTACCTTGGAGTCCAAAAAGACGGTAGAGATCTAAGGATTTTCCTTACCATGTCTCCCATTTCATAGCTTTTTCCTAATCCTGCTAACCCGTTGTGGTCTTTAAATCTGCTGAACATCTGTGTAATGGTTTCTCCCCCTGCATTTGGAACCTCTCGTACTGTGTCACCAGAATATCTATTCTGGTTTCCTTTACTTTGTCAGTACCTTCGTATGTGATTCTTAGCTTCTCCCCATTTGCTGATTTGCAGGCTGAAACTCTATTAAATTCTTTCTTGCTAAGTGCACAACATAATATGCTCTTGGCTTTGCAGTTGAGAGAAATCTTCTTTCTATCATCTTCTGTCCAGTTGTCTCTATTGTTTAGAATGACTAGATCGCCTTCTTATACTATGGACCATATTTGAAAATCGAATCCTTGTAGGAAGTACTCATTCTTGTTTTTTAGTATGTATAATCTTCACCATCGAACAGCGGTGGCCTGTTGACTGACTGACCTTCGAAGTGACTTTGGGCTACCATTTGATCTTTTCTCTTCAGATCATTGGATCTTCTTCTTTATCGAAGAGACTAGCTCTGATACCACTTGTTGCCTAGCTAGCAAACCCAGAGGGGGGTGAATGGGATTCTTAAAATTATTGAGAACTAAAATCTTTTCACAAAACAGTCACACAAAACACACTTCGATAGTTGTTAGTGTTAGTAAAGGTAAATAGCAAACACACAAAGGCAATCACGCTACACAAGGATTTATCCTGGTTCGGATCCCCTCTCTTAGGAGTCCTACGTCCAGTCCCTGAGCAATACCTCAGGATTTCACTACCCAATGGTACAATCCCCCTTATGGACCCTTACACATCCAGCGCAGCTGGTCTTCTCTTCACAACCGAAGAGGAATTACACACCCTGGATACCACCAGGTCTTCCTTCTACGCGAAGGGAATACACACCCTGGAACTCCCAGGTCTTCCTTCAACACGAAGGAAGAAAGAACACAAGAATGTGGAAATGAAAACAAGCCCCTAGATCAATCTTATACAATGCTAGATCTGAAGCTAAGACTGAGAAAGAAAGGATCTACAGAATTGATCTCTCTCAGTACTAGAGGCTCTCTCAAGGATCTACACTAATCTCAGAGAGCAAGAGCTAGAACAGATGTGAGTGAAAAACTTGGCTCTTCAGTTTTCTCACAGAAGACTTGAAAAATCGTTGTACGCATTGTCTATCAATTTCAAGGTGTCTTCTTCTGGAGCTTCAGTCTTCTTTATATATCTTCTATTTGAAATTTGAACGTTGAAGTGCCCGTTGTCTCTAAGCTTTTGTTTACGTTAGACTGCATGTCACTGTAGAGCTTCTTGTTCAACAGTCTTTAGCTTTCCATGCACGCAACAAGAGAAAGAATCTTCTCTGATATCTGTTATCTTCCATATTGTCCAACGTTGTATTGAGGTGCGCTGTCAGAGACCTGCACGCATTAAATGCTAAAACAATAGACAGCTAGGCTGTCTCTTGTTGTCAGTCAATGTTATTGATTTTATATCAAAAAACAAGTTCCATTCTGTTCTTCTAAAAAGATGTTTACAGTATAATCATGGAATAGAAGATATCGTTTGCATGTACTGCACTGATACATTAGTCGTAATAAATGCATGGTTGTCTGAAAGATATACATGAAGATTTTGACTTTTCAATGTATTCAAAAATGAGTTCAAATATCAAATCCATGAAATCATTATATACATGACTTATGAAATCGTTATGCAAAGGAGTCGTATCCATGTAAATCGTTGTGCACTCATAAGCAAACCGATGCACATACAATCGTTATATAGACAAATCGTTATGACTCTATAAGCAAATCGTTATGAGCAAGTTGTCAGAGACACAATGATGTGAGCAAATCATTGTTTGCTGTATCGAATCGTTACGGCGATTAAGTCGTTATGTAACTAAACGAATCGTTACAGTGACAGAGTCGTTGTGTACCTATCGAATCGTTACAAGGATCAAGTCGTTATGAGACTTACGAGTCGTTGTGAAACCGAAATCGTTGTGAGTGCAAATCGTTGTGCTCACTTAAGAAATCGTTGTGAGAGCAAATCGTTGTTCTCACTTATCAAATCGATGCGATGACCAAATCATTGTGAGAGCAAATCGTTGTTCTCACTTATCAAATCGATGCGAAGACCCCATTGTGAGAGTAAATCGTTGTTCTCACTTATCAAATCGTTGCGAAGACCAAATCGTTGTGAGAGCAAATCGTTGTTCTCACTTATCAAATCGATGCGAAGACAAATCGTTGTGAGAGCAAATCGTTGTTCTCACTTATCAAATCGATGCGATGACCAATTGTTGTGAGAGCAATCGTTGTTCTCACTTATCAAATTGATGCGAAGACCAAATCATTGTGAGAGCAAATCGTTGTTCTCACTTATCAAATCGTTGCGAAGACCAAATCGATTGAACCAAGTCGTGTTTTTCTTAGCAATCATTGTGAGATCGATGCGATCACTTAGCAAATCGTTATGGAAGCAAATCATTATGCTTTCTTAGAGAATCGTGTGAGATCGATGCATCACTTAGCGAATCGTTATGGAAGCAATTGTTATGCTTTCTTAGCGAATCGTAGTGAGATCGATGCAATCACTTAGCGAATCGTTATGGAAGCAAATCGTTGTGCGAGAGAGGGAAGTCGTTACAGCATACAGAAAATCGATGTGTACTTAGAGAAATTTCATGCTTGAACTTACATTGCTATAGAGTAAATAATACTTACCCATTAGCTTGTTATTCCTTGTTTCATTTCCTGTACTCAAATCTCATAGAAAATATGTTAGATTAAACTTTATTATAGTTTTGTTAATACTAAAATAATATGTAATTAATTTAAATTATATGGGGATAAACTGATCATCAGGACACGGTTGCAACCCACATGATGCACAACTCGCTGGGACAAGCCCTTAAGTGCCAAAGCACCGTGTGAAGACTAGTAAGGCGCAGTGCTAAGGAGTCAGCACAAGCGTCACAAGTACAGTACTAAAACTCAACGCGGAAGTGGACCCGCTAAGATACCAGACAAAAGGTTAACTCGGAAGGCCTAGATTACTACCCCGAATAGTTGGCCGGCCCTTAGAACTCACTCGACGGGTGCCGAAAACCCTAGCACGACTATCCCGATTGATCGGTCAAACGGCCCCGCCGGTCCGGTCGAAGCCGACCCGGGCAGGCCCGGTAGCCGCGAGACCCAACACGATAGTCACAACCCATAATGGCATGCTGGCACAGTCGGTACGGTCGACAGTACGAAAAATCACGTAAAAAATGAGCCGAGAAGGGTCAAAACTGAACTGGTTGGTCCTGCCTGGTGCAATGTGTCGGAGACCCAGATTGTCCAGCCCTGGCGCACTGCGCCGAACTAGGTAGCTAGGCCGGCGCACTACGCTAGGCTTGGGTCACCAGACCAGTCGACGCATTGCACCCCAAGCCCCCTCCCCCAATCTGAGAGGCTCTGCACAACACAGGGTGGGGCGGGGGGCAGCCGCCGACGGTCAGCCTCCGGCAATGGCCGGCCCGGCGCGGCCGGTGGCGGGGAGGGGTGTTGGTCATTGCCGAACCCTCCCAGCCTTCCCGAAGGGCCATGGCCCCAAGAAGGATCCGCTCAGGGAAAACACAGAGAGAGAGAGAGAGAGTGGGGGTCCGATGCCAGAGAGGGAAGAGGAGGGTCCTCACCTGCGACCGTAGGATCCTCCGCGCCCCCAACGCCGGCGACAGAAGGCGGTGCGATCTCCCCAAGCGGCGAAGCAGTGGCGCGAGTGATAGCTTCCTCCTTCTGGCGCGAGTTGGAGCAGAGGAGGAAGGAGGCGGCAGTGAGGGCACTACGATGCGGCGGCGACAGGGAAGCAAGGCGGCAGGGCTCCTCCCACTGCACGACCCCCGGTGGCGAGGTCCTCCAGGCTGCCGACGGCGGCAACCGCAGGGAGAGAGAGAGAGAGGAGAGAGAGAGAGAGAGAGGAGAGAGAGAGAGAGAGAAGGAGAACGAAGAGCTCGGGGAGAGAGAGAAGACTTGCGGAGGGGGAGAGGAAGAGGAGGAAGAAGAAGAGGGTGGAGGAGAAGGGAGAGGGCTAACGCCGAGGGGGTGACTTTCGTGGAAGGGGGGGTTAAGGGGAATGGGAGGGGAGACCCCTTACCAAAAAAAGGTCAGCCACCTTTTTCTGGCCTCATGCAGAACGACTAGAACTATTCACCGTTTTGTATGGGGAAGACGGTCGCCACCCCCCTCCCCAGGGTGCAAGTTGTCACATCCACGATGTGATGACAACCCCATATTTGCAGCCTGCTTTCTCCTCTCCAAACGTCTGCTTATGGAGGATCTATCTACAATATAGATAAATCGAATCCAACCTACAAGATCTCGTGCTTTGTTGACGTCGGAAAAACTTGGAACTCAACATGGGTTCGACAAAGTTTCCTTGTGGCTAAAGCAGGTGAGGTTTGATCCCCCCCCTACAAAAAACCTTGAGCTCATACATCAAATGCCAAAACCAGGATCAGGACCAAGAGTTTCACAAGCAAGTATGTGGGATAAGTTCCACAAAGACAAAGAAAATGGTACTCTATTGGGCAATTCAATCAGAATTTACTGCTCCATTTAGCTTATTGTCAGCCATAACAATTCAAAATCCAACCTAATGCGCACAAATGTAAGAGTTCAAAAAATTTAAAAAATAGTCAGGCCATCCGAGCACTTAAAGCTCTCTCATTCTGCCTCTCAGCATGTTACCAGGCTCAGAGACCTCATTGTTTGAACCGCCCCCCCCCCCCCCCCCCCCCCCCCCCCACAAGAACTTAAAAAGGAGATTTGAGGGGAAAAATAAGAATCTGGAGATCTTTTCGACAACACAAAATTATGAACCTCACTACTCAGGAATTAGCAATACTCTCTTCCTTCTCTGTCAATACTTTCTTGCAGGCTTCATAACACATGAATGAAATCCCAGCGGCAGGGACCAGCTTAATGCAGCTTGGTCCCAAACCCTTGTAGAGACCTTCAAAGCCTTCTTGCTGGAATATGCAAACTAGAGCGTGCAGCATGCTCTTGTACACCTGCCTGCCACCCACGGCACCCACCTGCATGTGCTTGCGGGCAACCTCAAGTGGAAAGGTTGCAGTGCTTGCAATAGCACCAGCTGCAGATCCAATCAGAAGCGTTGCAATGTTACCAATGTCCTCCTCCTTGAAGACCTTCTTGTAGGCCTTCCTAAGGGCATCATAGGCAAAATAGTTTGTGGCAGCATATGGTATTACTCCTATCACACTGGGAGTAAGGCCTCTGTACACTCAGCAGGGCCTTCTTCTCGCACAATTTTAACAAAAGCATGTAGAAGATTATCATAAACATCCCTCTGTCAAGTATACAAAAACAGAGAAGATCAGGAAAAGCAAGATGGGAAATTAAATAAATAAAAAAAGAATCCACCCATTCATCGCAAGCACCTGTATTGTTAAACGAGTTTTGAGCAATTCCAAAGGGTATGTGCACAATGTTGAACTGACTCCTGCTAGGGCTCCAGCAACTAGTGAAGGCGGCAAGGGGATTTTAGGTTGCTCCCCAGGTCTAGGGGCCAAAATTTTCTTACCTGTCTCAAAAACAAATAACTGCACAGAAAAAATTAGCATAAGTAGGATTACTGAAACCGCAAACATGTTAGCACAAGACAGTACAGATCACTTGTCCTCCCTCAGAAAGTGATCATCCATTGAACTACATACTAGCAACAATCCATGACCAATTTCCAGGATAGGCAAGATATTATAAGCCAGAATACAGACAAAGAAATTTATTTTCTGGGTTGGGGGCATGTAGAATAAATAAAATGTCAAAAGGTCAACAAAAGAATTCAATAAAGACAAGCATTTAAAAGAAATCAAAATTGAGGGGCTTGAATATGGTGTTGAAAAAAAAAATGCTTTCCCCAATAGTAGATTATTGCTAGCAGTTTTACAGAATAAAGACAGAAAAATTCTTCAAACAGAAGGGGAAACAAAAAAGGAAGCAAAACTGAGAAAAGAAAAATACTCTTTATAGAAAGTGACTATTTTGTATGATGAGATTCTACAAAAGATTTTAAAGTGTTTTCCCATATAATTTAAACCAACGTACATGCATGGGCATAAAGCATGATTATGTGAGGTCTAAGATACAATGATCCACCCATAAAACCTCTCATTCGTGTCACCTTATTTTCAAGTGAGAAAGCAACTCTCAAGTCACCCTTTACTTGCCCTTTCAATTGAAGTCAACTGCTGTCTGCAACAGAGGCTGTGAACAAACAAAGCCACCAACAACAGCAACAGTGCCCTAGCCACAGCACATATAGAGCAACAGTGTACAGGTGGCAACTACAGTAAACACTTTAGATTGTTGAGGTGGGTAGAAAGAGCACCTAGAATTTGATGGGGAGCGAGAAGCTGAAGTAATGGTTTGACCCATTTGGAGATTTTTATTTTTCTGTAATTTTGGTGTAATTTTCTCACTATTTTAAAGTCCAAGGGTAAAATAGTCCAAAAAAAGTCAAATTAGAGTCCATTTAACTTTTATTGTGTAATTTTGCTTTTCTTTATTTGAGTCGAGTCTTATTTGGGTAGGATTCTGTATTTTCCTTTCTTTAGATTTCTAATATGTTAAGCCTTATCAGGGATAGAAGTTGTCCTTAATTGGGAGTCTTTTATTAGAAGTCTATTATGACTGGGAATAGTCTAAGTCTATAAAACACATGTATTACTCTTCATAGATTTGATTATTGATTATTGATGAATTGAAGGAAAGAAAAGTTTGCATTCTTGTTCTCTGCGATAGAAAAGACGGGAGCTTTGAGAAGAAGCTCCACCCCAAGATGGTCCCTGTGAAGGGGAGGGCGCAAAGCCCACACTTCCGCCTTCTATCCCCTCCCCGGTGAGATGCCGACTATCCTTCCCTTTTTCTTCCGCTGTCCCCACTCTGTCCCGCATCAATTTTGGTATCAGAGCGGTGTTCGATTTCTTCCATGGAGCCGAGATCCTATGGTGCCTGCTCTCGTTTTCTCTCTTGCCGACATCATCGCCAGTTCCATCCCTCCTCCCTCCATTTTCTTCCTCCTCCCACTCTGTCCACCCCACAACCCGCGAACCCGCCAAGAGCTCGCACGCCTATGGGGTCCTTCGCACCGCGCCATCGCCAGCCGCTCTCAGGGCGTCCCTGCGAAAGCCTTCTGCCCACGTGGACTCCGCTGTGACCACGAGCGACCGCCAACTCGCTCCTTCGCTCGCGTCCTGGGGCGACTCCAGTTCACGGCCCCTGTTTGCAGACTCGCGCCGCCGCCGGACCGGTAAAAGAAGGAGAAGAAGAGGACAGGGGGAGCAATGTCGTCCTTTGCCGGAGCTGCCGCCGTCGGGGGAGCTGTCGTCCCCCGTCGTCGGCGCCGCCTCTCCCTCTCTTACACTCTCTCCCCGCGGTTCTCTCTGTCTCCCTCTTGCTCTCTCACAGTTTCACTGGTCAAAGGAGGAGAAGAGGACAATTGGGGAGGGCACCCCACACGGTCGCCGCCACCGTAGTCGGAGTCGCCGCCGGCAGCCTCCTTCCCCTCCATCGCAGCCGCCGTCGCTGTCCTTCCCTCTCCCTAGCCTCTTCTGCATGGGGTTGGAAGAAAAGGGGCTAGATGGAGAGAGACGATGACCCCGTCCACTTTAAAGTGGACGGGTCAAACCTAGTTTGATCTGGTTAAGGGTCCCAGACCCGGTTCGCTATAGTGCACTTAGAGTGCTATCACACTGCTAGTATAGAGGCTTCGTTCGTACTCCGATTTACGTGTCGCTTGCGCCGTTGTGATCGTCTCGGCGAATTCCAATCAATCAGAGGCCCGCACCCTGCAGCAGTTCATTCAATTTCACATCAACTTAGGTAATCTCTTATACGTGTCACATGAATTTTAACTTCAACGTCCGTCTACCAAATGAGAAGCCGACAAAAATCATACTTGATGAGGATGAGGAGCATCAGGACAATCATATTTCCCAAGCTATTATTGATATTTTATTGCAAATCGGTGAGGCTATTATTGATGGTGATCTGACTTTTATAGGCAACCTTTAGGTAAAACTCAGATGAAATCATTTAATAATTTTGATGGAGCATGATGCACTATTGATCTCTCGAGATCCTACATTACTTTGGGAAAAGAGTGGTTGGAAGAGCGACATGTTGCTATCAACTAAAACTAGTCTATTTGCATTATCCAACCACCGCATTTAAGAGGTAAATTTTATTTTCCCAAGTATATTTCTACTACTGTCAAGCCAGTGCTTCTAGAGAAGACCATGATTAATGAAAAGCCATTGGAGTTGGTAACTATTACTGATCGTGTATATGTATAGACTGCTTTTGTTGATGCTTGAGATCAAGACTTGTTCGTCGAGTCTGGACTTCATTTGATATGTGATGTGTTTGATATAGGCCCATCATTAACACTTGACAGTGATCCGCGAGATTTTACTAGAGATCAGTGCATCTATGATATGATATGGTGATATGGTGTGATCTTGACGAACACATTCTATGCAAACTGCAACTTTTCAAAAGACATATTGGTTTGGATATCCTTACGGCGACTTTATTAGTGCATATGACTTTGTTATTCCCCTGCCTCTTGTATGGATATTGGCATACTGCGACACTTCAAAACTCGAGGATGAGTTTTCTCGAACCAGGGGTGAATGGTGGGAAGCGAGAAGCTGAAGCAATGGTTTGGCCCATTTGGAGCCCATTTTTTATTTTTCTGTAATTTTGGTGCAATTTTCTCACTATTTTAAAGTCCAAGGGTAAAATAGTCCAAAAAGAGTCAAATTAGAGTCCATTTAGCTTTTATTGTGTAATTTTACATTTCTTTATTAGAGTCAAGTCTTATTTGGATAGGATTCTATATTTTCCTTTCTTTAGATTTCTAATATGTTAAATCTTATTAGGGATAGAAGTTTGTCCTTAATTGGGAGTCTTTTATTAGAAGTCTATTATGACTGGGAATAGCCTAAGTCTATATAAACACATGCATTACTCTTCATAGATTTGATTATTGATTATTGATGAATTGAAGGAAAGAAAAGTTTGCATTCTTGTTCTCTGCGTTGGAGAAGACTGAAGCTTTAAGAAGAAGCGTGGTCCTGTGAAGGGGAGGGCGCGAAGCCCACACTCCCGCCTTCTATCCCCTCTCCGGTGAGACACCGGCTATCCTTCCCTTTTTCTTCCGCTGTCCCCACTCTGTCCCACATCAGAATTCCACTAGAAACCAACAACAGAAGCAACAATGGCAGAACACAAGAATATCCGTCCTTTACCACTTCTCAGATCTTCCCTAGTGATTCTCCAACTTTTTTGTCTATCCAATTTTCGCTTAACTAGACTGCAATTTTCACTGTGCTTCTAGGACATCCTGATGTATCAATTTACCTCCCAATTCACTCTCCAAAATGCATTTCACACATTAATCTACATTTTCCTGCGACTACTAAGTGGTCTAAGATTTAAGGAACCAATTGACGAGCATAGAATACAATCAAACCCAAAACTTATTGACAAAGGGATTTTATAAGCACTTCAATTCAACTATTTCAGTTGCTTGAACACAAGTGAGGTACACATGCAAAAGATGTAGAGAATGAGGGAGGGTACATAGAAGGCAGAAATTGAAATTAATGTTTACACTCCCCTCCCCCCCAACGTCCCAACAGGAAAGTGCCTCTGCCTCCATGCTTCAAGCCTGTCTTTAAAACCATCGCAATTTTCAGTGAGGTTTCTCTTCTTTTTAGTTGGAGGTAACTAATTATTACAAGCCCATTAAAATTTCCTTACAAATCATCCTTTTATAACTTCAAACCTGGGCCCCATGGGATTTTGAACGTTGGTCATCCTGGTGTGCAGCAGAGGGCCTTAACCAAGTGAGTCACTCCTTGTGTACCTCAGTGGAGTATATACAAAGGTGACAGCGTATCATCTCTCACCCCTAAGCAGAGATGATGAGGTCAAGTTTGCAATATAAGACCTCCAAATAATGAATTAAAGATCTATCATTTTTAAACACATTAACACACGAGCTCCATTTTGATCTAGGTACTGTTTCCAGTAACACATATTACTAGGTGGATCATCGGTGTCTCCCTCTCTTCTGATGAGTCAGCTCTGAACTCATGTCTCCCTTGTGGTCTCCCACAGGCATCATCATAGGCAGCATCAGTTTTTCATTCTATTTTCCAGTTTTTGAACTTATGGACGGACCCAAAGGTTAAAGCAGAGATATGCAACGGGCACACTTAAGTATTTTGACATAATATATTACAATTTCTTTTTAAAAAAATCCCAACACATTCAAGTGAGTGCTCGAGTGTCCTTACACAAGAGCCAAAACTACAGAGAGACACTCATGTATCTTCACGTGTTGAGGATAAATCAACAGTCAGCCACACTCATTACTCACTCTTTCAAACTATATAGTATGATCAAAGATGAATAAATTATCAAAGAACAATTGTTAGCAATGCAAGAACAATTTTGTCAATCGGATCAAGGAAAGGTATATATTTCTGCTTAATGAGTTCACTAAAAGAACATGGACAAAGACACAATTCTGCCTGAAACCTGTTGTAATTAATACTGACCAATTTATGAGACTTCCACGAACAATATTCAATGCCTTCTGATAGTTGTCACTCACACGGATATATAAATCAAAATCTAGATAACTAATATGAGGTGAACTGTGGTGGCAGTAATTTAGCTGTCCCACTCTATTCCTGTCATATTATAATGTATACCCATAGTTGTCAAGGTAGTTGCCTAGGCGCATGTAAGAATTATTTTTTAAACTTTTAAAATTTTTAAATTTATCTTTGGATTTGGTTTATTTGTGTTTTTATTTATTTACATGGACATGGTCTTATTTAATTCGTTTGATCTCCTCCACTAACCTCGGTTAGTGTTAATTATATCAGCACAAAGGCTGAATACCCTTGATTAACCATCAGACAACCCCTGTGAAATAGAAGAGCGTGACTCACAATTAAATGAAATGAACTATACATGAAAGAAAACAAAATTACAAACATGCAATCTATTTTTTGGAATTTTCTGATATTTATTTTATTTTATTATTGATTTTAAATCAATTTTTTCATTTTTTAGGTATTTTGGTTTCATTTATTTAATCATTTTCGTCATTTATTTATTTAAATTATGGTTATGTGGATTAAATTAATGTTTTCATTTATTTATTTGATTTAAAAGGAGATTAACTTAAGGTGGATCAAAATGACATAAGACATGACTTGTTTGTTATTTTTAAGTTATGATAAATTAAACAATGTTTGTAAAATATTTTACTAAGGTTTGTTGAAAAATTGGTTGATTTTGATTAAGAAATCAAGTGGTGCAGGGTATGAAATAATGTGACATGGTATGTGATTATACTTATTGAACATGATTAAAGTTGTAAAATTAGCCCAATAGGCCCATTAACATGATCACATATGAAGATGCATCAATGTTGACCCAATAAGCAAGTTAGGCCCATTAAACATCATGAACGTGACGGTCATTCATTAAGTCATTGTATAAAAGATACAAGTCCGGCCCAACAAGTAATTTAGGCCCAATAAGGAAGCCCAATGGACCTTTTTAGAGACTTGAGAAAATCCAAATTGTGCCTTGCATAATGTTCTTTAGGGCTGCCTTGCAGACCCTTTTCCCAGACCGCCTTGCAGTCTTTCCTAGAGTCTTGCTCTGTGTTCAAGCTTCAGAAAAATCCTCCCTCTGGCCTGGGGCGCCCCTCTTGCTTTTATAGAGAGTGGGGAAAGACCCCGTCCCGTCCATTAAACACCGTCCCGGCCATAAACGTCATCTCGGCCATTTGCACCGTCCCGGCCATTTGCATTTTTGCATATTTCCCCTTTTCTTCTTTTTCTTTCTTTCTTTTCTACCTGTCTTTCTTTTTCTTTTTGTGTTTATGCCCTTTAGGACATCGGGAGAGAGGGCGAGAGCGCGAGAGGGAGGCGGCTGGGTGGGAGGAGGTGCGCGACCTCCTCCTCCTCTCTTCTTCCTCACTGGTTGGCTCCCGCGGCAGAACAGGGAAAGAGGGGCACGCGGCCTCCTTCCTTTTCCTCTCCCCTTGCTCGACGGTGGCCCCCTCCATGGAATCGGAGCGGCGGCGGCGGCGGCAGCACAGCTGGGCGGCGGCGACACTGCAGCAGGGCGGCGGCTGCGACTGGTGCACGAGCAGCAGCAGCGGAGCGAGCAGCGGCAGCAAAGGGGGCGGCGGCGGCGGCCATAGGAGCAAGCAGGGGGGCCGGCGGCGGCTATCCCAAGCAGGGGTGAAGGCAGCAGCAGCAGGAGAGGCCGGCGGCGATAGGCGCTGGCCCAAACAGGGGCAGCAGCCAGCCCAGGCAGGGGCAGCGCAAGCCCAGGTGGCTGGGGACAGGGTAAAGTTCTCCCCCCTTTTTTCTTTTCTGTATTTTGTTCATTTGTTCTGTTTATCATCATTTTTTTTCCTTGTTTCTTCCTCGTGGGAGGCCAGAAAGAAATATGGCACAACAGCGCACCTTGGCGGAAAGGTACAAATCTGTGAACTGAGCCACAGGCTGCCTTTTAGATACCCAGAAAGTGCTCCAAGGTGCCACCTAGGTGGTCAAGGTGCACGCCTAGGACCGCTTGGCATCTTGAAGCGCTATAGACCTATTAAGACCCAATCCAAATGTATCCACCACTTAAAACTCAACCCCCCCCCCAAAACCCCCCGATCGACTCAGCACATTGGCAATTCCCTCTTTTGAGGCCCCATCTAGGGTTCTTCCCCGGCGTGCTCTTGCTACAACTGCTATCACTACCACCTCTGGCCGCCACCAATGCCGCACCCGACCGCATTGACACTTCTTCTGTGAGGTACTCCATACTCTCTCTCTACCTCGATCTGTCACTCTTTTGGTCCGCAACCCCACCTCCCCTCTCTGTCGGAGTTCCCCTCCCCTCCAGACCCCAAACCGCCCAGCCAGCGGTGAAGTCCCCCTTTCCCACTCCCCACCCCCAGCTGGGCCCTCCCCCTTCCCCCCTACTCTGTGCAGCTGTGGGCCTGTGGCACTGTGCACAGTTAACGGCCCCTTCTTGAGTCCCTCTCTCTAATCTCTATGTCTATGGTCTTATGACTGTGTTCACTGTCTTAATTTTTTATTGAACTTTTATGATCATTATATATTTTAGAGAAATACATATCATATAGGGGGATATTCTTAAAATAGCCCAGATTGGGCATCATCCTGGCTGCCTAAGCACTTAGGCACGCAAGGACCCCAAGCACGCCTTGGTCACCTTGACACCTGGACAACCATGTTTATACCTCACAATATATATTGTGAGAACTGAGAAGCTATCAAAGAAATAGTCCAATCATTGTGGAATGACATTTTCGGCAGAGTCAACACGCAATAGTGTGTTTACTCTCTTGATTTCCTGATTAATGTTTCTTCTTCTCTTCCTTCTATTCCCAGTCACTCACAAACCCTGAAACCATTTCGTTGATGACCTGCTCTTATATCCCCGAACAAGTGACTGCAGTCACCTATACTTATCGTCTGTCACTAAATGCACATCTCTTCTCAACACATTATACAAGTAATAAGAAAAGATTGAAAAAGAACAAGAAGATGGAACAAAAAACTTAACCAGCAGGAAGTCCCAACTTTCTAAAACCAACAACAGAGCATTAAGGACACAAAACACTAGCGTTGCATTGGTAACCACCATATAGTCCTCACGTTCACAGCATTGTGGATAAAAACACCAAAGGAACTGAAGAATAACACTTCCTTTCATACTTGGGCTCCCTATGTAAATTATTGCTATGAGAAAGAAGAATCCAATTTGTTTGAAGAATATTGGTGATGTCTTCCAGGTTATTCAGAAAATAATAACTATTTTTATCAAATGAAACAACCAAAGCAAATAATCACAAAAGGAAGCAGAACAATCTGGCAAACGCATAAAGGAATGCAAACTAGTACAAACTTACCTCTATAGCCCTACTTGGGGCGACCCTGATTACATTAACAAAATTACCCCTAAACAACCCTGTCCAGCCTTCATGCTTCATAATGTTATTGAACACTTCAGTCATGGAGTTCCCAGTGCTCCCTACCATCATATGAGTTCTGATTGTCTCCAGAGGTGCCACTGTTGTCCGGGAGACTGCCCCGGCAATCGCACCACTGATCAACCTCCTCAGAGAGGCGTTCTGAATCCTAATCTTGATACTGAGCCCACCTTTCTTCCGTCTCTTATATCCATCTTCTGCCACCTCCCATGCTTCGGCTACAGCCTCTGGCGGAATTCCAACAATTCGATACCCAAACTCCGGCGACACATACTTGACATAAAGGTCGGTATACGGAATCTTCAGGCCTTTCTCCTTGGGCGTCGGAGAGTTGGGAGACATGCCGAACCCCATCCCCATCTGCCCCACGCTCGCAAATAGCCCCCCGGGATGAAAGCAGTCGTCTTGTACTTTACATTGCAAGCCCATGACCGGGACGCCAAACAGTCCCCTTTTCTTCTCGACGGGTGCCACGCTCCTTCCAGCCATCAGATTCCCTTTTCAGGAGGTCCGGGCAGCTTTCCACGACGGATCTCTTCTATATGCCCTATGCGCGAAAGCCCATCCTTGGCACAATCAAACGCTTAGAAGCAAGGACCACCCATCCTCGAAGGAATTCGCGAAATTTTAAGAAGTAGGTGGCTGTTGGGAGGTCCAACACCCAAACTATTTCCGTGTCATGCAGGAAATACCTCTTGAGAAATCCACGGATTGGAGGAACGCTTAAACAAGGAAACAGTCCCTCACCCAGAAACAATTTGGGGGAAGGTGGGTAGATGAGAAAAAAGAATCCCCCGCCCCACCAGGTCTGTGTGGTGCGGGGAAGACCGAATACGTTTCTGCGCTATCTGGCAGAATATAGAACCCCCCCCCCCCCCGAGAATAATGACGAAGTGGGTAGTTCTAAAAATGGCCGGTTTTAGCGAATGCAGAGGCTGCGGCCTGCGGCTAGGAAATGGGGAGGCCGCCGCTGCATCAGGCTTGGGTATCGCAGCAAGCGGAGGATATCCGACAAACAGGTAGTGAGCGGAAGGAAGACGCAGAACAGAGGGGGAGGTCGAAGAAGCACAAAGAGATGTGGGGGTTGCCAGAGGCTTTTGTGGGGGCGCCGGCGGCGGCAGGCAGACCGTCCAATAAACCAGAAAGGACAAGATATGAAGGGTTATGAGGATGGAGGATGATGGCTGGGAATAGAGGAGGAGGAGAAGGAAACGAGCAGAGAACAGTTAGGTGGGGACGGTGGAGACGGAGACAACAAGACAGACAGGTAGGACCCCGCTGGGCGCTCACCGTCGGTGGAAACCACAAGTGATTCTCTGCTTATATCTCACCCTCTCACCGGTCGCAACACCATGTCGGGGGATTAGGGAGAGGTTGGAGGTGCGATTCTGCCAACGGAGGGGAGAGAGGAGGGTGGAAGAGACGAAAGCCGTGGAGAAAGAGGGAGACAGCAGAAGAAGCCAGCGGAGCGATCGGTCGGCGAAGCAGTGGGGCGCGGTTCCAATGCTTTCTGTTATTTATATAAGCGCAGGTGCCGCATGTGACCTCCACGCATGCCCAGTTTATCCTTCCCGGCAAATCAAGAGACCTTCGACCGCTTAGTGGAGAAGAGGCCCAAAAAGACCTAATAATTAAATTTACCTCTGATAACATTTATTTAAAATATTTAAAATTTAATTTATTATTTAATTTATATATATGAAATTTAAAAGTACTTAAATATATTAAGATATGAAAAAAGAGATATTTGATAACTGAAGAGACGTGATTTAAGTGTGCCTCCCAAGAGGTATTATCCTCATATTTGGGGTTTTGTCCTTTAAAAGGGTCCTCTTGGGAGAAGAGGTGAGGCTCTTGCTGATAAGCACACACTTGTTCTCACTATCTTTCAATGTGGGACTAAAGAATACTTCTACACAGCCCCCCCAGTGAGGATAAGGGTGTGCGGGTCTCATGAAGATGAGACGCTCGGGTAGGGCGCATGACCTCTCGTCCATTTCCACAGACGGCGCTAATGAAGAGACGTGATTTAAGTGTGCCTCCCAAGAGATATTGTCCCCATGCTTGGATTTTGTCCTTTAAAATGGCCCTCTTGAGAGAAGAGGTGAGATTCTTGCTGATAAGTACACACTTGTTCTCACTATCTTTCAATGTGGGACTAAGAATACCTCTACACAGCCCCCGAGTGAGGATAAGGATGTGCGGGTCTCATGAAGATGAGATACTCGGGTAGAGCGCATGGCCTCTCGCTCGTTCCCACAGACGGCGCCAATGAAGATACGTAATTTAAGTGTGCCTCCCAAGAGATATTGTCCCCATACTTGGGGTTTTGTCCTTTAAAAGGGCCCTCTTGGGAGAAGAGGTGAGGCTCTTGCTGATAAGCACACACTTGTTCTCACTATCTTTCAATGTGGGACTAAAGAATACCTCTACACAGCCCTCCCCCCCCCCCCCAGTGAGGATAAGGGTGTGCAGGTCTCATGAAGATGAGACACTCGGGTAGGGCGCATGGCCTCTCGTTCGTTCTCACAGACGGCGCCAAAAGTGTGGAGGTGATTTCCTGCTTGGGCGGAGCCAAGCGAGCCTACACTTGGAAGAAGGGAAGAAAGACGCCGGTAGCGGACGGATACCTGCAAAACCAGAATGAATCAGGGAGGCCCGTTGAAGAACCAGGGAGAACCCTCCGATGCCTAAGTTAGAGATGGACTCAAAGGCTTGGAAGAAGAAGGTTCAGTATTGCGCAAGAGAGGTGTGCCTTGGATTGCGTACCTCTGTATGGAGGCTTACCAGTGCCTTTTATAGGCAGAAGTGCTGCGGGAGAGGGACGGAACGTCTTTGATCAATGCTGCAAAGGGCGCGCCCGTTAGCGTCCTTAGCGGGGGAGTTACGCGTTGAGGCGCTCTGTAGTTAATGCATCACTTGATCGTGGGGAGCGCGTGGTGTAGCCGTTATAACTGCCGCGAGGGGATGAAGGGCCGCTTAGATTCTCCTGGGTGGAAGGTACCGAGCAGGTAGCCTGCTCGGTAAGCCAGACCTGCTGCTCGGTAATCGAACCCGCTGCTCGGCTCCTGGTGCCCGGAGGTACAGCTTGCTGCCAGATGCCTGATGCAAGGAAATGTTGTTCGTGCCGAAGAGGTTTTCGGCACAAGCCGAGCAGACCCTGCTCGGAAGGAAGGGCCTTTGGCCGAACAGGCTATGAGGTACTCGGAGGCGGCTCTTGGGTCCCGCTGGTACCCTGTAGGGGCCGGCCTCGGGACCCTGAAGCTGTTCTTGAAAAGATGTGGCGCCTTGCGGGAGGGCCATGTTTGCCTGCTGAATTGGGCTGGGTCATGATGGGCCTAGCGCACGATGGTGGTTAGAAATAGCCATGAAGAGACGTGATTTAAGTGTGCCTCCCAAGAGGTATTGTCCCCATGCTTGGGGTTTTGTCCTTTAAAAGGGCTTCTTGGGAGAAGATGTGAGACTCTTGCTGATAAGACACACTTGTTCTCACTATCTTTCAATGTGGGACTAAAGAATACCTCTACACAGCCCCTAGTGAGGATAAGGGTGTGCGGGTCTCATAAAGATGAGACGCTCGGGTAGGGCGCATGGCCTCTCGTTCGTTCCCACAGACGGCGCCAATGAAGAGACGTGATTTAAGTGTGCCTCCCAAGAGGTATTGTCCCCATGCTTGGGGTTTTGTCCTTTAAAAGGGCCCTCTTGGGAGAAGATGTGAGGCTCTTGCTGATAAGCACACACTTGTTCTCATTATCTTTCAATGTGGGACTAAAGAATACCTCTACACAGCCCCCCTAGTGAGGATAAGGGTGTGCGGGTCTCATGAAGATGAGACGCTCGGGTAGGGCGCATGGCCTCTCGTTCGTTCCCACAGACGGCGCCAATGAAGAGACGTGATTTAAGTGTGCCTCCCAAGAGGTATTGTCCCCATGTTTGGGATTTTGTTCTTCAACCGAGCCCCCCTGATTTCATTCTGGTTTTGCAGATATCCGTCCGCTACCGGCGTCCTTCTTCCCTTCTTCCAAGTGTAGGCCCGCTTGGCTCCGGCCCAAGCAGGAAATCACCTCCACACTTTTGGCGCCGTCTATGGGAAGGAACAAAAGCCATGGCTCGCGGACGATCCTCATACTAGAACATGGGGAGCCCTTGTTCGTATACCTTTCGTTTACCGAACACTCCATCAGCGCATTGTTGATCAGAGAAGAGGGAGCGGCCCAGCGTTCCGTTTACTACATCAGCAGGGTCCTTCAAGAAGCTGAAAGAAGGTACCCCCGAGCAGAGAAACTCGCCCTTGCTCTGGTCACGGCTGCCCGGAAACTCAGGCCCTACTTTCAGGCCCACTCAATAACGGTTCTCACCGACCAGCTGCTGAAGTCTATCCTACAGCGGCCAGAGGCTTCCGGCCGGCTCATTAAATGGGCCATCGAGCTAGGCGAATTTGACATCAACTACCGTCCAAGGATGGCCATCAAAGCGCAAGCATTGGCGGACTTCGTCGTGGAATGTACTATCCCTACGGAACAGGATCCTCCGCTGGCCGACGAGCCCCCATGGGAGCTCTACGTCAATGGATCCTCGTGTGTCACAGGGAGCGGAGCTGGCCTGGTCCTCACCTCTCTGGAGGGCTTAGAATTCCAATATGCCCTTCGATTCGCTTTGCGTCCTCCAACAACGTGGCCGAATACGAAGCGTTGCTGTCCGAAATCCGAATGGCGAGGCACCTTGGAGCCCTTCGACTTAGGGCCTTCAGCGACTCTTAATTGGTTGCCGGCCAGTGAACGGGCAGTTCGAAGCAAGGGAGCCACGCATGGCCCAGTACCTTCAACAAGTCAAGACCCGAGCAGAAGGCCTCCTCTACTTCAAAGTCATATACGTTCCACGGGAGCAAAATGCGCGAGCCGATGCACTTGCCAAGCTGGCGTCTTTAGGTGACATCGCCCCTTCTCGCTCCGTATTCATTGAAGAACTCACTGCACCGAGCACTGAAGTGGATGTAGCAGCCATTGGGTCCAACCCCCCAGTTCCGAACTGGACGGACCCTCTCCTGGCCTATCTACTTCGAGGCGAGCTTCCCCTGAGCAGGGCGAAGCACGGAAGATCAGACTGCATTCTCAGCATTTCACCCTCATTGAAGGCAAGCTTTACCGATGGTCCCTTTCAAGACGCCTCTTATGTTGTCTCAGCCCTGAAGAGGCCCTTTCGGCTATCGAAGAGGTTCACGAGGGATTGTGCGGAAGCCACTTGGGGGCAGAACATTGGCACGCAGCATTATCCGAGCAGAATTCTGGTGGCCCTCTCTACAAAAGGATTGTATGTCTTTTGTTAGAAGGTGCCCGGAATGTCAGAAGTTCGGGCAGCTCATTAAGCAACCTGCCGAGCAACTTCATACACTGTTTGAGCCTCGTCCTTTCACTAGGTGGGGCATTGATATCTTGGGTCCCTTCCCAGAGGCCCAGGGTTGGAAGAAGTTTTTGTTCGTGGCCATCGACTACTTCACCAAGTGGTCAAAGCAGAACCTGTTACTACAATCACCGAACAAGCCGCGTGGATGTTCGTCTGGAAGAACATCCTCTGCAGGTTTGGCATCCCAAGAGTGATTACCTCTGACAATGGGAAGTAGTTCGATAGCACCTTCTTCAAGCAAAAGTGCGCCAAACTTGGCATCTACAACTACTTCACCTCCGTGGCACATCCTTAGGCAAACGGTCTGGTCAAAAACGCCAACCGTACGTTGCTGCACGAGATTCGCACGAGAGTCGAAGCTGCTGGAAGTTCATGGATTGACGAGCTCCCTAATGTGTTGTGGTGCCACCGAACAACTGCTCGAGTAGCCACTGGGGAGACCCCTTTCCATTTGGCCTACGGCATAGAGGCCGTTGTACCTTGGAAGTGGCTCTCCCCACTCTCCGGACAACTCACTTCGACGAGGTTGCCATAATCACGCGCTTAGGGAAAACTTAGACATGCTCGGCGAACGCCAAAGTGACGCCAGCATCAGACTAGTTTCCTACCAACAATGACTTGCGCAATATTATAACTCCCGAGTTCAGGAAAGGCGCTTCTTCGAAGGGGACCTGGTTGCTAGTTATAGGTGCCCTGCAAGCCAATTCACGTGAGTGATGGCACTTGTAATTATGTACAATATCTTTTGGTAATATTATAATGGTATTTTCTCACTGTATATTCCATGCATATGTATACTGTGATGTCCATGGGTCTGTGCAATGGGAATTGGATCATGATGAGATCATGATAATGAGGCCGATCCTCTTTAAACACAGATCCTAAATATTCCTAGTCATAGGTTACTCAAGAAGGACATTGAAATGACCGGAAAGACCGGTGTGCCATATACCTGTCCATATGATGGAAGCAGCTGGTCTCATAGCTGCTTGTGTGGAGACACTAGGGATATGGTGCAGGTGCTTATTGGAGAATGAGTTCACTAAATGATCCGTTCTCGGAATGCTATATGGTTAATGATACCTGATTGTCAGATAGAGATTCCGTAGTCTCAGTTGTGTAACTGGTCCTTAGACTTGAGACACCAAAGATGTCTTGTTTAAGTACTCCATTCTTTGATACTTGATTTATAGGTCTGGATGTTCCAGGTCTAGTATAGCCAGTCATTGGGAATGGTAGCCAACCTTACGAAGGTAATTATGTGTCAATAAAGGATCATCAACTCTCGGTATCATGAGAGGAATATCCCATATTGTCTTACTCAGGCAAATCCCTGGCCAGGGTCAATTGATTAGTGAGAAGGAGTTCTCCGGGAGAATCCGATAAGAGTTTGACTTTAACAGATTCCATATAGACCTGACAACACCATGCCTATATATGGTCTCTGGGATAATAGATGATGAGGGAGTATAGGTACACGGTAACTGTGGGCAGACAGGTCTAATGGATTTGATCACTCGTATCGTCTGGGGATTATGACATAGTGGCCTAGTATGTTCATAATCGATGAGTTGAGTGAATTATTATGGAGATAATAATTCACTAAGTTAGAAGGAGTTCTAATGAGTACAACTCACGGCCAGCTCGATATTGGGCCTAGAGGGTCACACACAAAAGGTGGATAACGCGATGAATAGAGGATTGGATAAAAGTTATCCAATAAGCCTTATTTAACCCATTATGGACCTATTGGGTAAGACCCAATAATCCTTGATAAGGATCCATTAAGGGAGCATACTAGGATCATGCCACCTCACCCCTTCTGGAAGGAGGACACCTTATCATCATTAATCATCATGACATGGTGAGGTGTCCCTGCGAGGTGTCCCTTGCCATGATTACATGATGAGGTGTCCTTGTAAGGTGTCCCTCTTGTCATCATGACATGGTGAGGTGTCCCTGTGAGGTGTCCCTTGTCATCATGACATGATGAGGTGTCCCTGATGAGGTGTCCTTTAGGCTCTCTATAAATAGAAGGGGTTCTCTTTGAAGTTTATAGGCTAGAGCTTGAGAAGAGAAACCACCTACTTCATCCCCCCTTCCCGTCTCACCCTCCTGTGCTCTCCCTAGGCAAGAGGAGAACCTGGAGGGCCGAGCCCTCTTGTTGTTGCTGCTACTTGCTGCTGTTGGCCGCTGTGTGGCATTGCATGACTAGGAGGAGTGGCACCACCAGTGTAGGAGTGGTCATCATCATCGCCGATCATCCACTGTGTGGATACCGCTAGAGGGAGTCTCGCGAGAGCTCCTTCAAACATGGACTAGTTCTGCACTTCATGGGATATACGATCTCCTTAGGTGAGATTGTCTGACGCCTTATTTGTATGTATGTTTACATGCACCGTACATCATATCCCGATCAAGTACATAGATGGAAATCGATTTTTTGTTTTACTTCTGCTGCGCATGTGATGCCTCAAGTCGATTTCCAACAGTGGTATCAGAGCCAAGGTTAGGCTATGATGTTTGTGTTTTGATATTTTGATCGATTTAAATTGATTAAGAGTTAATCCATGTATTAGATTAAGAGTTAATCTAATAGTTTTATTAGTTAAAGTGTTTAATTATTTCTAGTAGCTATATATATCCATGTGATGTGTATATTGTGGGCGGATGATCATGGACCTATGTGTGGATGGTGATTCATTGGGGTTTGCGAGCCCCCTTCTCTTTCTCATTAAAATCGTTGTGTATTTCTACCTCTCCCAATGGTGTAATTCCCCTTGATATGATCAAGGTTTCTTAATTGATTAAATGTACATTTTTGGGTCTGCATGCCTATAGTCATTTGTAATTATTGTAATTATTTGAAATCACTCTTAGAGGCACGGTGGAAGCGTGGAATCACTGACGGAGCTAATGATGAAGAGGAGGATGAACACCGTGCATGGGATGCGTTGGGAACACACATAGGGCTTAGTGATCAAGTCTTTTGGCTCAGGCTTGATCACGCTAGAATTTGGTCCATGATCATCTGGTGTGGTTATTTATATATATGATTTATATTCATTTCCGCACCTACTAGGTACATATTTGCATGCGATGTAAGTATATGCTAAATATATGTGTGGGACGTGTATTATTTAGCTATGAGACCACTCAAATAAAATAAAACCCCTCTGCTTTTAATATATTAAGTCGGCAAGTGTGTAGCAATAAGATTGACTCACGTGGCCTTCCATCATTATAGGGCAGACGTCTTTTCTTGATATAGAGTTGGTTGGCGGAGTCACTCCGGGCTCACCTATATTGGATTTGATATCTGGCCTACGACATGGAGATGTTAACGGTGACTTGAGGATAGGTATGTTTGGCTGAGTCCCTCGGGAACATATCACCGAATCAAACTCATCTAGTAATGATGGTGTTGACTTAACCAAACATCATAGTTGGCGGAGTCCCTCTGGGCCATGGTAATTTGGAGGCCAAATTATGACGGGAATCACAAGAGTTGTGATTGACAAGAGTTGCCTACCATTTGGGCTTGGTATGATTGGTCGAGTCCCTCGAGGTCATGCCAAGATGCCAAATTGGATCCCGATCCCCACTAGGAGTTTGCCGAAAACTTCCAATTCACATGCTAGAGGGTGTCATGTGTCTTGCGAGAAAATAGTGGGATAAAATTGAGATAAAAATCCATGTCTTATTTTCTACAAATCCAAAAGTCTGCATGTTATTTATTATGCTACATCTTTATTTTTCAGAAAAATGTCGCTTGCAAACCCACTCCGTAGCATATTAGATGCCAATCGTCTCACTGGTCCTAACTACGCTGATTGGCTTCGGAACCTGAGAATTGTTCTTACGGTAGAGAAAATTGCGTATGTCCTCGATGAGATCGTGGCCGAGCCAGTGGAAGGGACTAGTGAGGAAGTTATTCTCACTATAAGAAGTATAAGGAGGACTCGGTTCTTGCTCAATGTTATATGTTAGTCTCTATGACTCCCGAGCTGCAAAGACAGCATGAAAAGATGGAAGCTCAATCCATCATGCTGCATCTTCGCACCTTGTTTGAGGAGCAAGGACGGACTCAAGATACGAGATATCAAAGAGTCTGTTCAGGATGAGGATGACAGAAGGGGCATCGGTTCAGAACCATGTCCTAAAGATGATTGAGTGGATCGAGAAGCTCACAGGTCTAGGACTTGTCCTCGAGAATGACTTGTGTGTGGATCTAATACTTCAATCCCTTCCAGATTCTTTTCACAGTTCATTATGAATTTCAATATGAACAAGATAGTGGCAACCCTGCCTGAGCTCCTTAATATGTTGAGGGAAGCTGAGGGTTCCATTAAGAAGGAGAAGCCAGTTCTCCATGTTGATGAGATCAACAAGAAGAGGAAGGCACGGAAGACCCTTAAGAAGGGCAAAAGCAAAGGCAATAAAGCGGGCAAGGCAAAGGTTGCCAAGAAAGACCCGGCCAAGGATAAAGGAAAGTGCTTCCACTGTGGCAAGGATGGGCATTGGAAGAGGAACTACAAGGAATACCTAGCAGAAAAGGCAAAGCAGAAGCTTAGAGAAGCTTCAGGTATATTCATGATTGATCTCCATTTGTCAGAAAATTATGATAATGCATGGGTATTAGATACCGCATGTGCATCTCATATTTGCAATTCGTTGCAGGTTCTGACAAAGTGTAGGAGACTGGCAAAAGGTGAGGTTGACTTAAGAATGGGGAATGGCGCAAAAGTTGCTACTGTTGCTGTCGGTGAAGTCAACCTACTACTACCTCGTGAAGCCTCACTTGTATTGGATAAATGTTACTTTGTTCCTCTATCATCAAAAACATCATTTCCATTTCATGTTTGACTAAAAATGGATATAAGTTTGTTTTTGAGAACAATGGTTGTTCACTAATTTTGGATGATGAGATCATTAGTAAAGGAACATGTTCAATGGTTTGTTACATTAGATGTTGCTTCACATGTCATGAATGTTAGTACGTCTAAAAGAAAGAGAGAAGAGGTGAACGAAGCTTACCTATGGCATTGTAGGCTAGGTCATATCCATGAGGGTAGAATTCAAAGGTTGTTAAAGGATGGATATTTAGACACATTTGATTATGAATCATATGCAGCCTGTGAATCTTGCCTTCAAGGAAAGTTGACCAACTCTTCATTTAGTGGAACTGGAGAGAGAGCTTCTGAGTTACTAGAAATACATACTGATGTATGTGGACCTATGTCCATACAAGCAAGAGGAGGATATTCTTACTTCAATACATTCACTGATGACTTCTCAAGGTATGGACATGTGTACTTAATGAAGTACAAGTCTGAGGCCTTTGAAAAATTCAAAGAATATAAGAATGAAGTAGAAAATCAGACTGGAAAGAGTATTAAGATTCTTCATTCAGATCGAGGAGGAGAGTACTTGAGTATAGAGTTCACCCAATTTCTAAAGGACCATGGGATTCTATCCCAATGGACTCCTCCTCATACACCTCAGCTCAATGGTGTATCGAAAAGGAGGAATCAACATTATTAGATATGGTGCGATCCATGATGAGTTTTGCCAACCTACCCATGTCATTCTGGGGATATGCCCTACAAACGCAGCTTACCTTCTGAACAGAGTTCCAACTAAGATGGTAGTGTCTACTCCATATGAGATATGGAAAGGGAAGAAGCCGATCTTAAAGTTATTAAGATTTGGGGTGCCCTACCCACGTTAAGAGACACAATCCTGATAAATTGGAATCAAGGTCAGAACGGTGCATATTCGTGGGACCCCAAGGAAACTTGTGGGTATTATTTCTATCACCCCGAGGACCAAAAGGTCTTTGTTGCCAAGAGAGCAGTGTTTCTGAGAAGGAACACATTCTTGGTGGAAACAGTGGGAGTGTGATAGAATGAGTGAGGTTGGGTAACCTAGCTCAAGCACCATTCTGCAAGAAGAGTCTGTTCAGGTACCTATCACACAAATTCTAATTTTGTAGGTCAAGTAGAGTTACTATCCCTCCTGAAAGATATGTGGGACATATCAAGGGACAAGACTCCAGGATATTGATCCTCAAACCTACGAGGAGGCTATTATGAGCATAGACTCCAGGAAATGGCAAGAGGCCATGAATTCTGAGATGGATTCCATGTACTCCAACAGGTTTGGAACCTAGTTGATGCACCTGAGGGTATTGTACCCATTGGGTGCAAATGGATCTTCAAGAAGAAGATTGGAGTAGATGGAAAGGTAGAGACCTTTAAGGCAAGGCTTGTGGCAAAAGGATATCGTCAAAGGCAAGGTATTGACTATGACGAAACCTTTTCGCCCGTCGCCATGCTAAAATCTATCAGAATTTTATTGGCTATTGCAGCATACCATGATTATGAGATCTGGCAGATGGATGTAAAAACCGCATTCCTCAATGGCAACCTCGAGGAAGAGGTGTATATGATATAGCCTGATGGATTCGTTTCCGAGAAAAATCCAGATAAGGTGTGCAAGTTGCTTAAGTCTATTTATGGACTAAAGCAAGCTTCCCGAAGTTGGAACATAAGATTTGATGAGGTAATCAGATCTTATGACTTCGTTAAGAACGAAGATGAGCCTTGTGTATATAGGAAGTAAGTGGAGTGTTATCATTTTCTTGGTGTTATATGTGGATGACATTCTCATCATGGAAACGATATTGGAATGCTATCCACAGTTAAGACTTGTTATCAAAGAACTTCTCCATGAAGGACTTAGGGGAAACATCCTACATTTTGGGGATCCAGATCTATAGAGATAGATCTAAGAGGATGCTTGGCTTGTCCCAGTCCATGTACATAGACACCATAGTCAAAAGATTTGGCATGGAAAATTCCAAAAGAGGTCTCATACCACTGAGACATGGAATTTCTCTTTCTAAGAGTATGTCTCCAAAGACTCTAGAAGAAAGGGCATACATGGATAGAATACCCTATGCGTCTGCTATAGGATCTATCATGTATGCAATGTTATGTACTAGACCTGATATAGCGCATGCTCTAAGTGTTACGAGCAGGTATCAGGCAGATCCAGATTTAGAACACTGGAAGGCAGTAAAGTGTATCCTTAAGTACTTAAGAAGGACTAAGGATCTTTTACTAGTATATGGAGGAGATAGCCTCAAGGTTGAAGGCTACACAGACTCAAGTTTCCAGTCTGACATCGATGATAGTAAGTCTAACTCTGGCTATGTTTTTACCCTGAGTGGAGCAGCAGTAAGCTGGAAGAGTTCCAAGCAAGAGACTACTGCTGACTCGACTACGAGGTGGAGTACATTGCTGCTTCAGAAGCAGCAAAAGAAGCTGTCTGGATGAAGAAGTTCATCACAGATTTAGGAGTGGTGTCTAGCCATGAAGAGCCAATTTCATTGTTATGCGACAACAACGGGGCGATTGCTCAAGCAAAGGAACCTAGGTCTCATCAGAAGTCTAAGCACGTTCTAAGGAGGTTCCACTTGATCAGAGAGATTGTGGCCCGTGGCGATGTAGTAGTAAAAAGAATTTCATCCGATGATAACATTGCGGATCCACTGAAACGCCACTAACTCAAATTATTTTTGAGCGACACCAAGGTCTGATGGGAATCAGACATGTAGGTGATTGGTTTTAGGTCAAGTGGGAGATTGCTAGTTATAGGTGCCCTGCAAGCCAATTCACGTGAGTGATGGCACTTGTAATTATGTACAATATCTTTTGGTAATATTATAATGGTATTTTCTCACTGTATATTCCATGCGTATGTATACTGTGATGTCCATGGGTCTGTGCAATGGGAATTGGATCATGATGAGATCATGATAATGAGGCCGATCCTCTTTAAACACAGATCCTAAATATTCCTAGTCATAGTTTACTCAAGAAGGACATTGAGATGACCAGAAAGACCGGTGTGCCATATACCTGTCCATATGATGGAAGCAGCTGGTCTCATAGCTGCTTGTGTGGAGACACTAGGGATATGGTGCAGGCGCTTATGGAGAATGAGTTCACTGAATGATCCGTTCTCGGAATGCTATATGGTTAATGATACCTGATTGTCAGATAGAGATTCCGTAGTCTCAGTTGTGTAACTGGTCCTTAGACTTGAGACACCAAAGATGTCTTGTTGAGTACTCCATTCTTTGATACTTGATTTATAGGTCTGGATGTTCCAGGTCTAGTATAGCTAGTCATTGGGAATGGTAGCCAACCTTACGAAGGCAATTATGTGTCAATAAAGGATCATCCACTCTCGGTATCGTGCGAGAGGAATATCCCATATTGTCTTACTCAGGCAAATCCCTGGCCAAGGTCAATTGGATTTAGTGAGAAGGAGTTCTCCGGGAGAATCCGATAAGAGTTTGACTTTAACAGATTCCATATAGACCTAACAACACCATGCCTAATGTATGGTCTCTGGGATAATAGATGGATGAGGGACTACAGGTACACGGTAACTGTGGGCAGACAGGTCTAATGGATTTGATCACTCGTATCGTCTGGGGATTATGGCATAGTGGCCTAGTATGTTCATAATCGATGAGTTGAGTGAATTATTATGGAGATAATAATTCACTGAGTCAGAAGGAGTTCTAATGAGTACAACTCACGGTCAGCTCGATATTGGGCCTAGAGGGTCACACACAAAAGGTGGATAACGCGATGAATAGAGGATTGGATAAAAGTTATCCAATAAGCCTTATTTAACCATTATGGACCTATTGGGTAAGACCCAATAATCCTTGATAAGGATCCATTAAGGGAGCATACTAGGATCATGCCACCTCACCCCTTCTGGAAGGAGGACACCTCATCATCATTAATCATCATGAATGGTGAGGTGTCCCTGCGAGGTGTCCCTTGTCATGATTACATGATGATGTGTCCTTGCAAGGTGTCCCTCTTGTCATCATGACATGGTGAGGGTCCCTGTGAGGTGTCCCTTGTCATCATGACATGATGAGGTGTCCCTGATGAGGTGTCCTTTAGGCTATCTATAAATAGAAGGGGTTCTCTTTGAAGTTATGGGCTAGAGCTTGAGAAGAGAAACCACATACTTCATCCCCCCTTCCCATCTCACCCTCCTGTGCTCTCCCTAGGCAAGAGGAGAACTTGGAGGGCCGAGCCCTCTTGTTGTTGCTGCTACTTGCTGCTGTTGGCGCTGTTGGGTTGCACGACTAGAAGGAGTGGCACCACCGGTGTAGGAGGGGTCATCATCATCGCCGATCATCCACTGTGTGGATACCGCTAGAGGGAGTCTTGAGAGAGCTCCTTCAAATAAGGACTAGTTCTGCGCTTCAGGAGATATACGATCTCCCTTAGGTGAGATTGTCTCACGCCTTATTTGTATGTATGTTTACATGCACCGTACATCATAGCTCGATCAAGTACATAGATAGAAATCGATTTTTTGTTTTACTTCCATACGCATGTGATGCCTCAAGTCGATTTCCAACACTGGTTCTTCGCCGTTGCTCGGCATCGGATCCCCAAAGGGGAGCCGACAAACTCGCCCCCAAATGGAAGGACCTTATCAGGTAACCCAGGTTCTTGGAAAAGGCTCTTACAAGCTAACTACTCCTAGTGGCGGGGCCATACCAGAACCTGTCATGTATCCAATTTGAAGGCTTACTATTTATGAAAGCCTTCTGTTCGGCATCCTACTTCTCTTCCTCCCATTCTTTAGGTCGGCTTGAGCTGGTATCCGAGGTCATCCTTGTCCAAAGCTTTTCAGCTCGAAAGGATTAAAAGCGATACCGCCTAGCATAAGTGTTCCGCACAAACACCCAGGTCGGAACCTTTGGCAGTTCCAAACGACCTGCGTGGTGACTACGAACCCTTCTAGATGACCACGAATTTCGATTCGAATAGAACAAGTATAAGGGAGTGAGGGTAGAAAAAACGAAGCCATGACTAGGATCAAAAGAAATTTTCACTTAGAACTTCTTACAAAAAGGCTATACGAGCCTGGTTTGCAAAAAAAGAGAGGAAAACTAAAGCAGAAAGGCTAAGGAGCCCGCTTAGAAGGACCGGCGCCATCGTCTGAAGGAGGCATCCGCCCAGAGTAGAATTGTGCGAATTGTATCCCGTCCAGACGAGCGTCATTGGTTCGACGCCGACACTCCTTCACGGCGACCTTGAAGGCTTCTCGGGTGCGCTCGACCCAAGAAAGTTGTTCACCATGCTCCTTCCCAGCTTTGAGTCCCACTTGTAGCAGTGGGCCCCGTACTGCTCCAGGTCTTCTCGGAAATCCGGCCCGATCTTGTACGCGACAATGGCACGGATCTCGGCGTCAGCTAGCACCTTGCTAAAGGCCTCCTTCTCAGCCCGCGCAAGGGCTAAGTTGAGCTCGGAAGTCTAAAGGGCGGCCTTGAGGTCTTTCACCACGTCCTGCAACTCTGCTTCACGAGCCTTGTGTTGTGCAGTCATGCCCTCGCAGAAAGCAGTCTGTGCTTCCCACAGATGCTTTTGATTTTGAGCCCGGGCAGATAAAGCCCTCAGCACCTCCAGAGATTTAGCGACCCCATCCATAAGAGGCCCCAGGTCGACGTCATTGACGGCGCCATCTTCTGCGCGGCTTTCTGGATGGTAGCCCTCGCCTGACACCTCCGGAGTATGCTCGGGCGTCAGATCTTGGCACCTCGCTACCTGCTCAAGGTGAGAAGCGGAAGGGCTCGGCAGAAGATCCCTTGGTGCGCTTTCCTTGAGGCGATCGAGCATTGCCTCCAGAGCCATGGCCGAGGGAATCTCGGGAAGCTTTCTCCTCAGCACTTCACCGAGCGGCCTCCGGTCATCACCAGAGTCTTCGGCCCACTCTTCTGTAGCATCGTCAATACTACCAGCAGCTGCTCTCTCCCCAGGCCCTACCTCCTCGGTTGCGGTTGCTTCTTTAGCACCAGAAGGCACCTCAGCAGGTGCGTGTTTCCCTACTTCCGCAGCCACTTCGGTGGGGGGCATGGGGGGCAGGACCATCCCCGTGGCTGAAGCAACCTCCTCGGTGGCTCCCGTTGTGGGAACCACCTCTTCGCCTCCGAGTACGGCGGATTGCGTCGTAGGAGCTGTCGTCTCTTCGGTTACCGGCATCGCATCAGTCCTTGGCACGGCGTCCTCAGTCACGACGATGTCGCAACCAGCTCCTCCGGTGTTCGAGACCCCTGTAGGGCCATTTCTTCAAAACGCCCCTTGACGGGGCCTTGGGGCACTGGCACTCTCACCTGCTCCCCATCTGAGCTCCCCGACGCCGAGCTCAGTACAACAAGCCCAAGATCGGCCGCCATCTGAGAGCGGCCCCAGGGCGAGGCAGGGGAAGGACCTGGAGTGTCCCTGCGTGGGCATTTCTGCGGTCCTCCGCCTCTTCCGCTCCACCAGTGGCTCGACGTCTTCTTCCTCCTCGTCCTCCTCAACCTCCAGAGCAGTCCGCAGTGCGTAGCTTTCACCAGCCTCCGTCTTTTCTTGGCTTGACGCTGGCTCCTCCCTACCTCTCCTTCAGCCTCATCCTCGGCCGATGCTGCTCGGGCAAAGGATGAATTATCGCCCTCGTGACCACCCTCGCCGCGGCCTTCTTCTTCAAATGAATCTTCTCGGGCCCCTTTGCGGAGACCCGCGAACTCACAGCACCCTGCACTTCTGTAGGACGACTCTTGGCGGCCGCAGGAGGATGCTTCTCACCTATTACCGCCACATACGCTGTGACGGTAATCTATTCAGTGTAGAGGGCCATATCCTCCGTATCCATGCCGGCCTCCAGCTCTTCAGCAGCTGCATAAGAAGAAAAGAGGTCAGTAAGGGCGACTACCAAAAAGCAGAAGAAGGAAAGAGGGGCCAAAAAGTCACTTACTCCATCCTCGGCTGAGTTGTGCTGGACTAGTTGGGCCTCCGTGATGTACTCCTCCGCCTTCTCGAAGAAGATGCTGTTGAGGCGCTCCGCAAGCGCCACCTCGTCCTTCCTCATGAGGGGGTAGTTGTCTTTACGCGGGTCCTTTACCCGCATAAGGAACCCCCATTCCGGCGCCCCCGTGTTGCGCGTAATGAAGAGTATCCGGTGCGTCCATCCCTTGTGGCTGGAGAACCGGGGGGAGAACTCTATCCTCATCCGGTCCAGCCGGTGCTTGGTGTTAGTTATGGATGTCCTCAAGCCAATCATAACTTGTACAATCTTGTTCTTTGATAATAATAATAAGGCTTTTATATCGTTATGTGTAATTCGTTTATCGTTTCATTATGAAGTCCATGAATATGCGCAATGGATATTAATTATGATGAGATCATAACAATGAGATTAATATACTTTAAACGTATATTCTTAATTGTTCCTAGTCGGAGGATATCCGAGAAGGACATTGGATATCCGGTTAGGCTAGTACAGGTTGCACCTGCTCATATGATGAGGGTGGCTGGTCTCATAGTCACTTGTGTGGGGACACTAAGGTGAATCTGTAGGTGCTCATTAGAGAATGAGTTCACTGAACTGATTCGTTATGAATCGCTAGATGGTAATGTTACCTAACTGTCAACCAGCTAGATTCATTGTCACAGTGGCGTGATTGGTCCTTAGACCTGAGACACCAAGGACACCTTGTTGTGGACTTCTGGGTTTTGACCTTGACTTATCGATCTCTAGCCATGAGGTCTTAATCAGTTAAGTGTTCGGATCTAGCGGAATACCTTCGAAGGTGATTGTGTGGTCAATCATGGGATCGCTCGCTCTCGGTAATAGGAGAGTGAATGCTCTACGGAAGGATGCTTCATAGTCCCTAGCCAGGGCAAGACTACTTATCAGAAAAGGAGTTTTCTGATATAGTTATGCGGCATCTAAATCGAGTGAGTGTGCAATTTAGGGTTTGACAGTTGACCATACCCTAAGTGCACTCGGGAGCATTGTACGAGCGAAGGATTATAGTCACGTGGTAACTGATGATACAAAAGGTTCCTTGAATGGGTTGCTAAACCCCAATGCTTTCCAGGATCAAGTGGTGTTGCTTGGCACCCAACTTGATTGGAAGCCCGGTCAATTATCGTGAGACGATAATTGATTGTGTATTAATTAATATGAGATGTTAATTAATTACTATAAGTCAATAAAGAGTTATTGAGCTTAATGGGCTGAAAACTGGACCAGCAGTTGGGCCTCGAGGGTCACACACATAAGAGTTTCGAGCAGACTGGGCAAGGTGTTCTTTATAGACAATGACTGGGCTTTTATGAAAAACAGCGGTGTCTATAAATATAGGCTGAGAGTTAAACCCTGGGCCAAGCTCCAGGCTTAACCCTGGCCGCCCCCCTCCTCTCTCTCTCCTAGGGCGCCCCCCACCCTCTCTCTCCTCTCTCAGGCACATGGTGGAGCTAAGATCCGGGAGACGCGTGGAGAACGAGGAGATCCCGTCTGCGTCCGGAGCTCGCGTGGATAGTCTAGAGGCCGGACACTTGAACGGCTTGAAGCACCGGCGCCTCCTGCGCCACCTCCTCCCGGATTCGAGAGTTACGCAACCCCGCAAAGGTAAAGATGAGATCTGCCTTTGTGTGGTTACCGCTTTAGTTCGATTCCGACGGCCGGCAACGATACACATTAGAGGGATTCGCATTTTCCGCTGCGCTCTGATCATTTCCTTACAGTGGTATCAGAGCCAGGTTGCTGGAACGTTCGGAATCGGCATCTTGTGTATGATATTCATGTGTTTTCGTCGATTCGCGTTGTGCATGAGTCGCCATGTTTGTCGTGTTCGTGGGTCGCACATGGGATGTGCACTTTCCGCTTGGTACGTGGAAGGTGTTCCTGGTACAAGGCCTTCGCGAAGAACCCCTCGTGCCGTCGTTTGGCCATCTATGGAGGTCGTACGGCCGCCTGCAAAGTGCCGCTGTCGCACAGGTTGCAGCTTCTTGGACAGTCCAAGATATGACAATTTTGTAGGTTCAGGGGTTTTTCCGGGGTTTTTCTGGGTGCCCAGGTGAAGGCGGCGGGGTCCGGCGTCGCCGGCGCCGTCTGCGGCCGCTCGGGGCGGCGTGGTGACCCGCGCGGCCCTGCGCGAAGGGGCGGCGGCGGCCTAGGGTTCGCCCCTCGGGCGAACCTAGGCGGGCGGAGGGGGCGACCCTGCGGGTCGCCCCCACGGGCCCTGGGTCCGGGTAAGTCACCCGGACCAGGGCGGGGCCGGGCCACCCGCGTAGGTGGCCCGCGCGCCCCACCGGATCGGTTGGACCGGATCGGTCCACCCCCTCCCCTTTTCAATTTTAAAATGTTTTAAATGTTTTTAATTGTTTAAAATTCAGAAAAAATGTTTTAAAATCCCAGAAAATTATGAAAAAAAATGATTTTTTGAGTTTCAAAATTGTTTTAACTCTCTGTAAATATTTTCATATAAATGACCCATTACTTAATAGTTTAAAGGAAATCTGAAACCGTTTTAGTTATTTCCTCTAATCTAATTAAGACATGTTAATTGATTTAGAAAGTGATTTTTAAATTAATTAACTGTACATCTTGGCGACTTCATGCAGTAACGGTGAATGATGTTTATCTAATGTTGATTAGATGATATCCATGTTAGCTAAATTGCTTAGTTAAATGGTTTTCAAAGTATAATTATTATATTTTGAAGTAAAGTTTTTCAGAAGTAATTATGTGATAATTGCTTGTTGATGCATGTGATGTGTGTGGATGGATGGTCATGGACTTAGATATCATGTGATGATTGTTATGGTTAATGGCAATGATGTAATTTATGAGGACTGCATGCCTCCCTCTCTCCTCCATTGAATCGGGTTGTACATTCTATCTCCCTCTTATTATGTACTCCCCTGACTTGTTCAGGTTTCTTATTATTATCTGATGTACATTTATGGCCTGCGAGCCAAATTTAAATATACTTGTAATTTAAGAAGCAGATTGGCGGAGATGGAGGAGAGTACCATGCAGGACCTTGCTGGAGCTTAAAGTTACATCAAGCTAAAGCATCAGATGCGGGGCTGCCATTTGTTCACCATTTTCGTGGATTACCAACGGCTCTGGTAATGCCACTCTAGGTTAAAGTCCATGATCATCCATCGTTTTTCTTCATATATATGATATGTGTGGAATGTGCTTTGATATATATAATTAATATATGATATTCCAATTCTATATATCAATAGCACGCAGATATAGAGACCAAGATAAAATATGTCAAAATCCCTCCTCGTTTAAATTTAAGCCGTAGCGTAATCATGAGAATGAATTACGCGGCCCTCCATCATTATAGTTTTAGGATTGCCATTAGATCGGGCAAGTTTGTTGTGCTATCCACAAGGCTTGCGAAATCTGATGACAGACTAAAACTATGGCATAGTGATGTCTTAAACGGGATAGAGGATCGGTGTAGTTTTATTGTGCTATCCACAAGGGCTACATCCAAATCTATGCTCGTTACGTAATGATGTACTGCTTAGACTGGATTTAATGACTTGTGTGCTATCTACAAGGTCATTAAAATTCAGGGGCCAAAATAAGATCGGATATTGCAAGAGTTGCAGGTGTCAAGGGTTGACTGCTTTCAGATCATAGTATGGTTTGTTGTGCTATCCACAAGATCATGCTATGAGTCTGTGAGATTCCGACCCCACTAGGAGACCGTCGGTGTCTCCCATTCTGTATATCTGAGGGTTATACGTCTGCCGGAAAATAGTGGGAGCTAATCTTGATTAAAGTCCTAATCTAGATTTAATTATTATTATGAACATCTGCTAATTGTGTTTACATTTCCTTTATAGGCAAAAATGTCGTCAGGTAACCCACTCCGTGGCATACTGGATGCCAAAGATTGATAGGCCCGAACTACTCGGATTGGCTCAGAAACCTGAAGATTGTCCTCAGGTCTGAGCGCATTGCCTATGTCTTGGAGCGTGAGATCCCAGCTGAACCACCCCTTGATGCACCTGAAGGGGAAACGCTTAAGTTTGCGAAGTGGAAGGAGGATTCCACTCTGGCCCAATGCTACATGCTTGCCTCAATGAGCAATGAGTTGCAAAGGCAGCATGAGAACATGGATGCTAGATCCATCATGCAGCACTTGCAGGAGCTCTTTGAAGAGCAGAGTAGGGTGGAGAGATATGAGATATCCAAGGCCCTGTTCAGAGCTCGCATGGTAGAGGGGTCTTCAGTACAATCTCATGTGCTGAAGATGATAGAGTGGATTGAGAGGCTCGAAGGGCTTGGTTTTCCTCTTGACAAGGAACTAAGCACGGACCTCATTCTCCAGTCACTTCCAGATTCATATTCCCAGTTCATTATGAACTTCACAATGAACAAAATTGAGGTGAGTTTAGCTGAGATGCTCAACATGCTGAAGACTGCTGAGGGCAACCTAAGAAGGAAAAGCCCACTGTTCTCATGGTTGGAAAGTCCAACAAGAAGAGGAGAGCAGGCAAGCCTTTAAGAAAGGCAATGCAAAGAAGCAATCTAAGCAGAAACAAAAGAAGGACATAAGCAAAGGAGAAGAAAAGGGCGAGTGCTTCCACTGCAAGAAAAAGGGGTACTGGAAAAGAAATTGCAAGGACTATCTTGCAATGAAGGCTCAGGAGAAGCAGAAGCTTGGCGAAGCTTCAGGTATCTATATGATAGATCTTCACTTGTCTATTAGAGATTCTACATCTTGGGTTTTAGACACTGGATGTGCTTCTCATATCTGCAATGATGTGCAGGTGCTAACAAGTAGAAGGAAGCTGAGCAAGGGCGAGGTGAACTTGAGGCTTGGAAACGGCACAAGTGTGGTGCACACACTGTGGGGACCATTGTAACGTCGCGTGCTTTTCGGATCCATGCAGATCGTGTGTGTTGTGGTTGTAGCGGCCGTTGTGAGGCCAATGTGGGTCAGTTGTGAAGAATGCGTATGTGAATGCGTGGCTTGACCAGGTGAAGAGCAGGGTGGGTCCTGAATTGGAATAGGACCTGCTGCTGTTCTGTCTGAGTTGGCGGCCATGGGGTTGCCGCTGACTAGTTGACGTCCAGCATGATGGATGTTTACTGATGAACCTAACGGCAGCATTTGTGGACGTTTAGTCTGGCGGTGGCTGTTAGCGGCATGGGGGTTGACGCCAACCTGACAGTTCTGCAG